>JARDYH010000002.1:154837500-155407500 GCA_029215795.1 Anniella stebbinsi | reverse complement strand
AATCGCCACTAGGTGAACAACATGACTGGAGAAAGTTCTATAGTTTGGGTTTCACCTGTCTGACTTCAGAAGGTGGGGGTACCTGAAGAAGAACATCTTAATTGGTGGGCTGGTTCACATCTTTGGACCATTTCTCTGAAAAACTGTGAATAAAAGTTTGAAACAGAAAGGTGGTTGTTTTCAAGCAATCCCAGCATCTTGAGGAAACGTAGCAAATTCAGGTCAAAAAAGAGCTTTGAATAGTGTAAGTGACACTGCTGTACGTTCAACTTTATTAAGGTATCTTGAATATCTGTATAACATATTTACAATATCTTTTGGGGTGTGTGTGTGTGTGTGTGTGTGTGTACAAGAATGGGACGTTTTTTCTTTTTTTAATTTTGTGGGGTATAGGGGCAATATGTTAAATGTTATATACTAACATAAATTATGTAAATCGTTGCAAACTTTCTTATAGAATCATTTGCACGTTTTTTCCACTTATGGATTTTTGAATCCATATGTGAATAGAGGCCGGAATGAACAACACTGTACATTCCCTGAAACACACGTGGGGAGGATTTCACAGAAACTCAACATCCTGTTGCTTTTATAGTTTTTGCCCCTGCTCCTTTCAGCCTGCAGCCCTGCCCACTGTGGGAATGTAGTCCCCCAAAACTCTCCAAAATGGAATTCGTGCCTTGGGCCGAAAGAGCTTCCTTCACCCTCCCACCCCCTGCAGAAAGCTCTATGGCCAGTTCTTCTCCAGGTCAGAACGAAGGCCAAGGGTGAACTGGGGGTATGTTGGAGTGTGTGTTGGGGGGTGGGCTGGGAAAAGCTGTGCATCTGGAGAATCTATAGCCCTCCTCTTGGTCTCCAAATCAGAAGCAGGTCTACAGACCCCAGAGCTGGAGTAGATTAATTCCCCCCTTGAAATCAATGGGAGGGTATTTGTTAAAAAAAAAGTAGCTGCGGAGAGGGAGGGAAGCACTACTTCTCCTTTCTATCTGTGTTGCCCAGCAGAGATTTGGATATGGTGGATCATCCAAGGATGGATCTCCTTGACTCAACAGGTAGGATTGCTCTGTAAAAGTATATTTCTTGACCAGGTCAATGTCCTTCTAAATTTAACAGTGTTTGCAAGAATCCCAACAATTAGCAGGAACTTGGTGGTCCACCAGCAACTGACCAGTGGCCTATCTTGGACACAATCTACCTTCTAATTGCCCCCTTGCCCCTCGAGATAAGAGCCCTAGATATTGGACTGTCATGGTGCAGACAGGCAGGGCTTTGAGGGATTGTTGAACAAAGTGCGAAAGAGTAAGTAAAATCCATACTTCTTTTCTTTTGGTACAATTCCAGCTTGTTCTAGAGACGAACAGATGATGTATCATCATGCAATTACATGCTATGTATACCCTCAACAGCCAATGCTGAAAAGACAAGAGGAATGGGGCAGTGGTGGAGAGAAATGGTATAATGGTACACAGGTAGTCTGTATTCCCAGTTTCTGCAAACTTAGGTCTGTTTCCAAAGACAGGCTGAGCGATTGCTCGTTTGGACATCTCCCTGTATAAGAGTCAATTTCAAAAATCAAACATTCGTAAAATGATCTTGAGGGCCATCTGGTTCTTGCTTGTTTGAAAAATGGCATTCAGCCGGGTGCATCACTCAAGAACACCCTCGACAGTGCTACATATAGTAGAGACGTTTTTTTTTAAAAAAAACTTGGCGTGGCTGAAAAAAAAAGTATCCTGTAGTGTTGGTTTTCCACAATGCCTCTTGTCGTCAGATGAGTGCCCTGTACTCTGTTAGTCGGTCTGTGATCAGCTATGGCAGCAGCAGGGCAGTGGGTGGTCTGAATGAGATAAAATGCTAGCACTTCTCATACAGAACACATATTGGGCAGAAGACAGATGGATGCAACAGGCATGTCTTGAGGTCAAGGTTTCTTATGGATGGATGTAGGAATGGATACTAGCCATAACATGCCAAATTGGGGCTCTGTTATTAGAGGCAGTTTTCCCTGATTGCTGGATACAAGAGACAAATAGGACAATGTTATTACAGTATAGCCTGCCTGTGAGTTTCTCATGATATCTAATAGCTAGTCACCATTGGGAAAAGATTGATGGACTAGATGGACGCTCAGTTTCATCCAGCAATGGAACTGTAATTATTCTTATGTTTCACAAAGTTTTCTTGAAATTATAGGTTGCATAAGGATCGTTTCAACCTTGGGGGTTGAATTAGGAATTAGAAAAACAAGAACCTTGGTATTTATATCATGCTGTCAAGTGTTCATTATCCATCACAAACATTTTCCAACGACCCTGCAAAGTTGGCCAATATTATCCCCATATTGGAAATGTGTGACTGAGGCTGAGATAACAATGGCTTGCCTGCTGCCTAGTGAGTTCAAAACAAAAGTGAAATCTGAACTGTGGACTCCATCAGCTATAGCATCAAAGGGTAACTTTGCTGCAAGGTTCCACATTGAGACTGGTGTCTGATCTTCTCATTCTAACTGCAGTGGTTGAGCAGGTTCTGGTTGAACAACCCCAGCTTGCCTTGCATGAAATGAAATGGATTTTAGTCACCTTCCCCAACCTAGTGTTGTCCAGATTTTGTGAGTACAACCCCCATCATCCCTGACCATTGGTCAAGCTGGCTGGGAGAGATGGAGCCCAGAACAGGTTGGATTATAGACTAAAGTTGTCCTCCTACCCTCACTTGTGCTCACTCAATTTGTCCGCTGTGAAAGGGGCTTTTGAGGGGATAACTTTCAGGGAGTATGCAAATTTCAAGATTTCTTTTTTCGGGGGTGGGACTAGTTTTATCCATTTTATTCATTCTTATTCCTGAACTGTGGCAAGACATTTTTTACAAAACAAAAATAAAAACTTTTGGCGACCTTGTTTTTAAACATTCCCTGAAGATTGGGTTGATTTTCGTGGGTCTAAACTTTAGAAATATTTGTAGGGTGGTCTTATTTTTAACATTTATTTAGCTGGTGCAGATGAGTGAGAATTTTCTCTGTTTGTTTTGATAAGTTTACCAAAATTCGCAAGGTTCTTCCTATTTGGGAGAGAAAGAACGTGAGATTTCGAAACTTCGAATGCAGGAGAAATTGAAACTAACAATTTCTCCCATTTCGGTGTTGGATAAAGACTGATCAAAGGCATGTCTTAGCCTGATTGTAATCATCAGGGAAAGTTTCAGAAATACATATTGCCTTATGCTCAGGCATTTTCCTCTTTACAGACTCCTTGCCTATATCACAGACCTTGTGCAGATGACACGCTCAGACACAATAGTTAAGCAGTTTGAGCTAAACATTATGGAATAGCGTGTTGCATGAACCATGACTTAGTGTGCCATGTGAACCATTCCTAACCATGGTGACTACATAACCATGGTCTAAACATGCTCACTAACCACTTTTGAACATGCCCATACTGTGACATCTTGAAGTGCTGAGGGGAAAGGGACAGACTTTTAAATGCTGATAAACAGGACAGATTCTGTGATAAGAGTAAAAATAATCACTTTGGCCAGTGAAAACCTCGCACAGGGCTGATGAGCAGTAGAGGCCACGTTCTGTCAACACGTAGAGTGACCCTATGGAAAGGAGGACAGGGCTCCTATATCTTTAACGGTTGTACTGAAATGGGAATTTCAGCAGGTGTCATTTGTATGCATACAGCACCTGCTGAAATTCCCTCTTCATCACAACAGTTAAAGCTGCAGGAGCCCTGCCCTCTTTTGTATCTGGTCACTCTACAAAAGAGGGCAAGGCTCCTGCAGCTTTAACTGTTGTGCTTTAACAGCAGTGGTCATTTGTATACATGCAGCACCTGGTGAAATTTCCTCTTCAATTTCACCAGGTGCTGCATGCATATGAATGACACCTGCTGAAATTACTGTACAACTGTTAAAGATACAGGAACCCTGTCCTCCTTTTTGTATGGTCACCCTAAACAATACAATATCCAGGGGCATTCTGGGAAAAACAAAATGGCGACCACCAGGAGTTGCTGCTGCCATTACTTGGCAACTACCAGGAGCAGATAAAAAGAAGAAGGGGGGAAAAGCTCCTGCTACTGCACAGGGCCTGGCAGGAACAGCCATTGAAAACAGCTCCTGCTGCTGCTTGCTCTATTGATGTAGGTAAGCCACATTCACTCCCCCCCCCATTGGAATTAATGGGCAGGAATGGAACGCACACTTGCCCCCTCTGTTGTTGTTTGGCAATTGAAGAAATTGAACTGAATAACCTCCATTCAGTTCTACTTCCTATTTCTCTTGAAACA
The DNA here is from genome assembly GCA_029215795.1 of Anniella stebbinsi. Classification (NCBI taxonomy): domain Eukaryota; kingdom Metazoa; phylum Chordata; class Lepidosauria; order Squamata; family Anniellidae; genus Anniella; species Anniella stebbinsi. The sequence continues at coordinate 155,403,208 of JARDYH010000002.1, read as the reverse complement.
AACACACTTCTGTGTGTAATCCATAAGCAAGGCATGCTTCACTCACCATCAGCATAGTTAAGGAGTAAAAATGCTGTTCTACCTAACAGGGCTGTTGTAAGAATTGCTGAGATAATATATGGTTTTTTTTTTAAAAAAATATCAATGCTAAGTAATAATTAATAAATTTGGCTGTTGGAGACTGCAGTATGTCTTATTAGGGACCCCAATCCCTGTTGGCTGTTTGGACCAAGGCAGATGAAAGGGAAAGAGGCTTTTATTCCATCCACCGTGGCACATCTTGTGTTTTAGATTATGGTGCATTATAGTGTTAGCAGAAAAGGGGCTTCAATGTTATAGCACAAAAGTGGAAAACAGACGGCTCCCTATGACAAATGTTTTGGTATAATGGGATAAGTAGGCAAGAACGAGAGGAACAGCAGGCTATTATAGTCTCTCTAGAAATGTGTATATATAAGCTCATACACAAACCTCTATATGGGGTGGGGGAGTTGGGGAATGGAAACAAGGGAGCGTTAATCATAATTCCAGAGCTTGTGAACCAAGATGCAATTATCAAGGACTTCAGTAATGCACCTAATATATTTGGTGGACTTCAAAGGAAAACCGTATGCTCCTCATCAATTTGAATTCCATTTCCCACTTACTAGCTTAGGTAGAAATCTCCAACTTGCACTTATCTCCTCCTCCTCCTCCCTTTCCTATTCCATGTGGTTTGGCTTACTGGCTTGAGTCATCTAGAAGTTTGTGTCTTATACACAGTTCTCGGTGCTACAAAAGGTCAGGTCTTAGGGAAAGGTGACCCAGGCAGTCACCTGGGGTGCTCAGCTTGGGAGGCAGACCACTGGGCTCAGGGACATCTGTCTTGGGCTATCTACTCAGCTATTCACACAACAGCCACACACACACACACACACACACACATACTAAAAACAGAGCAGTTTAAAAATACATTTAGTGCTAAACATTTCATCAGTAGCTGCAACGTTGTGCCACTTCACACATCTCTCTCTCTCTCTCTCCACACACATTATATATATATATATATATATATATATATATATATAGGAGTAGGTGGGAGAAATGATCCCAATTTCCAGGGTCAGAGGCTCACCTGGAAAAGTGGTAGCAGCTGCGGCCCTCCTCACCACCCTTTCTTAAGCATAGATTTTGTACTGCTGCAACCATCAGCTGAGAAGAGGGCATTCCCCCCCCCCCACACACAATGCCCCTGCTAGAACACGACTATGTCATGACCCTACGTCATGTACAGGGTGGTAATGGTGGTGACTCCGATAGTTTAACTATGCTCTGTGAGAAAAACTTTATCTTTCTGGAATTTTCCACCAATCAGCTTCATGGAATTACTTTGGGTTCTACTATTATGAGAGATGGAGAAAAATGTCTCCCTATACACTTTTTGGGGGGCGCGGGGGGGAATGATTATCCAATTATGCATGATCTTGTAAAGCTCTATCATGTCTCCCCTTATGCACCTCTTCCCCCCTAAACTAAACGTTGTAACCTTGATCATTTCAGTTGCTCTTTTCTGTACCCATTGACCTCAGCAGAGCTAATTATCTAGCAAGTCTGCTTAGGGATGTTGCTGCCTTAAATTTGTTATATTTCAACCTCTCTCCCCATGGAAAATGTCATTTTGTGAGAAGGGGACTAGGGATCTCTAACAAAACATTCTTGTGGATGGTCGGGACAAGTTCACAAAACGTCCAATTCCCTGGAGCACTTGGGAGAAAGCTAGGCCAGTCTAGCTGGTAGAAAACCAATCTATGTTTGGAGTGAGGACGTGCCCTTAGTACCCAGTAGAACAGATGTGGCAATTGTATTGTTGTTGTTGTTATTGTTGTTGTTAGTTAGTCTTGGTTTGCCTTCCCTGACATGTTGACCTCCAGATGTTTGGAGCTACAACTTCCTGTATTCCTGACCATTGACCATGCTGGCCTGGACTGATGGGAGCTGAAGAAGTCCAAAACATCTGGAGAGCATCAGGTTGGGGAAGGTCTTATTAACCCTGGACTTTCTGTTGAACATCAAACTGTCCATCTTCCTCCATGGTTCAGTATTTTGATCTTCTCTCACACAGTTGATCTGTTTTGTACAGCTAATGTGTTGTACAGCTAATGTTTTCTGTCTCCTTTGCTGACTCAGAGAGAGAAAGTGATGGCTCATCCACTTTTCCTGAACAGAAGGATGAGTCATGCAATCTTCTGTCCCTGTGTATTGACTCATTTTCACTCTCCTTCAGGGCTACTCATGAAAAGGCTGAGTGAAACGATTGGATGAGTCAGGTGGGCAGGGCACGTGTTTGCAAAGGTGAATGTTTAGTAAGCTGCTACATCATTTCTAAAAGTGGCATCAGGATATCTTTTTGTTTGTTTGACTTAACTCCAGCTCTTAGATGGCTTATATACCTTGGTTGGTGTGAACAGCCCTGGGAAGAGAAGACTGAGAGGGGTGTGGGGGTGCTCTTCAAGCACCTAAAGTTTTGTTGCACAGTACAGGTCCACAACCTGTTCTCTGTCATCCAATACTGGAGGACATGAAACAGCAGGCTTAAGTTACAAGAAGACAGATTTTAGTTGAACATCAGGAAAGACTTCCGAATGGTTAGACAATGGAACCAACTGCCCAGGGAGGTGGGGGACTCTCCATCGCTGGAAGTATACAAGCAGAAACTGGGCAGCCATTTGTATGGAATAATACAAATAAGCTATATTTTATTACTACATTTATATCTCACATTTTTTCCTCTTGCAAGGAACACAAGGTGGCTTACATGGTCCCCCTCCTCTCCACTGTATCCTCACAACAACCCTGTGAGGTTGGTTAGGCTGAGAGCCAGTGATTGGCCTGAAGTCACCCAGTGAGCTTCATGGACGCGTGGGGACTAGAACCCATCTCCTGAGTCTCATTCCAGCACTCTAACCACTACACCACACTGGCTTTTATATCATTGTATGCAGCAGTTGGAAGCCAACCAGGCAAGAGAATAAAACTGAACACAGGAATAAAATACAGTATACAGAAGGCCAAACAGAGTCCTGTCTAATAAGGCTGCCTCTACAAGAGGCATTTAAAGCTCTTTCAAGGCGCATTAAAAAATTTACCTCTACAAGAACGGAGCGCAAATCGGGCGTAGAGGCGCTTTAAACATCCGATTATGCGCATTATCGAATGCGCGTTAAATAGCGAGTTTTATTTTGCTCCTGCCGTTAAAGCGCATTTTGACTATGTGAACAAGCGATTCTCCGCATTAACTACTTGTAAAGCGCATTTGAAACAACCGGTAAGGTCACCCATTGAGTGCTCAATTACCTCCTGCTACAAGCATTAACGATAAAGCGCTTCAGCGAATATGTGCGTAATCGGCTAACCAGGCGTCAAACGGAATCCATCTAGAGGGGGCCTAAGGTGCCAGTGAGGGTGTCTCTACACTCTTGAGTTGACAGCCAAGTCTCTTTCTCATGGAAGCCTTTCTCTCAGCTCCCACCTGGGTCTCTTCTCAGTCACTTCCCCATCTCTTACCTGGGTGGAGGTACAGATGGCCACCCCTCCCCAAAAAAGCAAGGGGCAGTTCCTCTGGTTTGCAGGACTTGTAAAGACAACATTGTAACTGTTTTTTTAAAAAATATATATATTTGTTTATATATGGGCTGAGAAAATTTGGGTGGGGAGCAGGCAGGGCTGTGCAGAGCTGGTCATATGCCCAGGCCAGATGGGAAGTATGTGCCTCCCCCATTTCAAATTGCTTATTAAGTATTTTTTAATAATTGGCACTGATTCAGTGCTAAATACATATATGAACTAGAACGATTGATAAAAAAGGTAATGGGGAGCACTTTTATTCAAAATGTAAGACATCACTTCACATTCAGAATTTCACGGCTTCTGCACGGTTTCCGCAAGGCTGGCTCCTCACTTCTCGATGGGCTGCTTACTCTACGGAAGCAGTAGCGTAAGCTGGGGGGGGACCTCCTCGTCAGAGTGCCCCCTCAAAATTGTGGCCCCTGGGCCACCTGCCCCCCCTGTACGGCCCTGGGGGCAGGTGCCCCTAGCACAGCCATGGCTACAGTCCAGGAGTGACTATGGGAGATGTAGCCCAGAACATCTCCCATAGTCACAAATTGCCCAGCCCTGTTCTGGATTAACATCCCCCCTCAGACTATAAGAGAACAATTTATGGTACTGATTCTTTTTTTAAAAGATGTAGAGACTTGAGAGACTGTCTGGAGACCCTGCGCTCTGGCCTGAAGACTCTTTCCCTTAATCCCAGATGTGGGTGGATGCTGTGCAGTTGGTTAGCATGGAGGGCAAGGCTCTCTGTACCTGCTTAAGGGCACCTACAAGTCTACCAGGGACGAGTGCTGATGATGAGGCTGAAATGTGAGCAGAAATGAATCCTCAGCAGCTTACTGTAAGAGCTTGATGCTAGTAGATTTCCTTTCAGGGAAGGCGGTAGCTCAGGAGTTCAGCACCTGCTTTGCATGCAGAAGGTCCCAGATTCAATCCCCGGAAACTCCAGGAAGGGCTAGGAAGGAATCCCACCTGAAACTCCAGAGAGCCGCTGCCAGTCAGTGCTGGCAGTATGGAGCTAGATGGTCCAATGGTCTCACTTGGTAGAGGGAGACTTATCACTTTCCTTGTTTAATGATCTAGAATCATAGAATTGTAGAGTTGGAAGGGGCCTCTAAGGTCATCGAGTCCAGCTGCATTTGAGGACTGTTGTTTTCCATGAGATTTAGCTGCAGGAAAGCATCCATAGAATTGCAACCTCACTTGGAGGAGACTTATCGAGGGACTACTGCATGTCAAAACACAGGCAGACGGTTTTTCCTCAAACCACACCACCCCCTTCAAAAAAATAGTTGTCTGGTTGTCCTCAACATTTTGAAGCTTTCTGTGCCATCTTGGACAGAAGATAAATCAAAATCCCTCCGATAGCCTGTTAAGTGGAGGAGGAATTCTAGGCCAGTGGAGCCTAATTCCATTCAGAGAGGAATTCGGGTTTATTAGAAATCTTATTTGTACCGGGAACAGTAGGGGAGAATTATAGCGAGCTATTTAAATCTCTTGCAGGGCCAGATTTTACACACACACACACACACACACACACACACACACACACACACACACACTCTAAGAGCCCAGGGAAATCTAGAGGGAACCTGCGTTTGTCAAAGTGAGCACATCGCCTGCCAGGCTTCAATAAGGATTTATAGCCGCAGAGCAGCAAGCAGGTTTTTAACTGCGTTTGCACTGATTTGCTTCTCAGAGACGTCGGTTGTTTAGCATTATCGATTCCTCTTGACTTATCTGCTCCAGTCGGTGCTGTTGACCCTGGCATGCTGTTGGAACAGCCACGCTCTCCCGCGATGTCCTTGTACTGAGTCGATCACCCCCCCTCCCCGCTACGGTAGACGTCTTTTGTTCTTCCTAGCGATTGCTCATCCAATGCCTCCGAGAATTGACCGGGTGTGTCCCAGTCTGGCTCATGCACTTGGCCCCGCGGTCTTCATTAAGAGCTCCCTTTGGACATGCGATGTCCACCACCCCACCCTCCAGGAGCTGAAATCATGCAGATGCAAATCTATGTTCTTCCACCCTGTTGTGCTTTTATCTCCGGGGGGCGGGGTGTAGGGGGCTGAGGCAATTCTCAAACCAGCATAGTGCTGGTCGGAAATGAAGCCAGCAGACCGTAGGATAGGGTGTTCTTCTTTCCATGAGAATGAGCTGGAAGAGCCATTTTTTAAAATAACGGTGTGAGACATTCTGGGTTTCATGGTGGATTCCTGCGAAATGGTAAAAAAATAATTAAAAAAATGGCTTCTACTGTAATGGGCCGTGGGCCAGCAGAAGTGCTCAAAGCAAACAAGTTGCTGTTTTTTGTTTTTTTTTTAATCTTTTTGCGAGAAAGTAAGGAAAAGGCAGGGATTTGTAAGAAAAGTTGCTTTGCTGCCTAACAGCACGGCTGTTTCTGTAGCACCGATGTTTGCAATCTGTAGCATATTCTCTGCGGCTTGGAGAAGGAGAAGATTATGTGTGAATGCTCCAATACGTGGGGAGATCTCATCATCGAGTCCTGGGAAACATCCCTGAAAGTTAGGTCAAGCCAGGACCTGGAGAGGGTTTCTTTCAGTATCAGAAAGCTGTTCACAGAAGCTATGCAAAAGAGCAGGGAGGGAGGGAGGGGTTTGCCAGCTTTCACATTTTGGCCCTGAGACTCAAGTTTTGGAAGCTATTCTCAGGATCTCTGGGACAGTCACCCATTTGCTAAGCCACATTTACCAGTCCCCACTCGTAGATCCCCTCAGGAACCCAAGACACCACTTTTTGAAAAATGGTGGCTTGCTGAGGTCGGATGGCCGCTGGGCACCCGTGTGACATACTGTGGCTCCTCCAGGAAGTGAAACAGGGCCGGCCGGTGGGGCTCAGGGAGTGCGTGGTGGTGTGGACAGAGGTGAGTCCTTCCATCCCTGCTTGTGAAGTTCAACTAGGACCTCTAGTTCGAGAGACAGAGATTTGTACTTCTTTATATGACATGCTAAGAATTACAGGAAGGAGGGAATGACTTCTGGGTGTGGCAAAACACCATAGTGATCAGGAACATTGATTCCAGGAACAGAGGACGCCAGTTCTGCTGCTAGCCAAACACGTATCATATAATTACTGAACTTTGTAGGACTGTTCTTCAGGGTATTGAACAAAAATACCAAAAGAAACCTGGGCCCAATCTACACCAAGCAGCATATAGCACTATAAAAGTGGTATGAAAGCAATATATAAGAGGCAGGAGCCACACTGCTGCTTTATAGCAGTACTGAAGTGCATTGATAACTGATGGGGCCCATTGACATGTCCCATACACTGCTTTTACACCACTATATCCTGCTTGGTGTAGATCTGGCCAACAAAACAAAACCCCCACCGGCTTTACACTTTCTGTATTTTTAATAAGTAACACGGCAAGCAGGAATAAATATAGTTCAATGCCATCAATGACCAGAGTCATCTTCCATATAACTGGTTTAATTTCACGGCAGCGAATGGAGGCATCTTCTAATTATACTTTTGTGCACCCACCGCTGGTTTGACAATGGAAACCTTTTCCGTTTTCTGCCTTATTATTGCTTTTGTTTGGTAACATTGTTTCCTTTAATCTCGTTTAAGCCAATAACAATGGCTCTATCATATGAAGCGGGGAATTCTGGCAAGAGTTTGTTATTGCGAGTGGGAGTTGGGGAAAACTAAAATTTATGAGAGAGAGAGAGAGAGAATCAGGACTCTGTAGAGTGGATTTGTTTGTCATAGATACATGCAAGCACCCCCTTCTGGTAATATTGAGAACGGATGGTGATGATAGGTTCTATTATAAGTCAAGTTTCATGATCAGGGGCAGGATCTACACTACTGCTTTAAAACGGTTTAAACAGTTTCCAAAGTGTCCTGTCCTGCTTGGTGTAGATCCGGCCAGGATGTTTCCAGACGAAAAGGTGAATGGCTGCACAATGGCGTCTAAACTGGTGGACTTTTTTGCTGGACTGTACCACTTTGGATTGCGGGGTGATATCATGGAGTAGGAAAAGGCGCAGAGAAAGGCCACCAAAATGCTCATGGAGCCTGAGCCCTGCCCATATGAGGAAAGGAGATATTGGGTTTGGAAGAAATGTCTTAAAGGGGACACATTTACGATATTCCCCTCCTTTCTCTTCCACAACATGAGAACTCAGGCCCATCCATGGACAGCCGATGGACGGTAGTTTCTGGACAGACACAAGGCAGTTTTTCTTTACCCATCAAGCAATGAGTATATGTGAAGTTGCTGCCACGAGATGTAGTGCTGGTGGCCACGAGACGTAGTGCTGGTGGCCACGAGATGTAGTGCTGGTGGCCACTAGCTTTGATGGCTTTCGGAGGGGATTATACCAATTAAGGGAGCTGCATAGGCCTATCAATGGCTATGAGTCATCATTATAGCTATGTGGAATTTGGTCTTCAGAGGGAGAATGCCAGTCGCTAGGGAACAACCCTGGAAGAGGGCTCTTGAGTCAGCCTGCTGGTAACAGTTATTCTTGCCTAGGTTACATCATGATCAGACTACTGCAAAGTGCTCTGTGTGAGGCTGCCCTTGAAGAGTGTCCAGAAGCTTAGTTTTGCGCAAAATGCAGCAGCAAGGCTGCTAAATCCAACACAGTCTTGTGATCACCCCAACATTGCAAACTGGTTGCAAATTCTGTTCTGTTTGCAGCCCTGGGTTGAGATGTCCACCCCACCTGCTTTTTAGAACTATTTTTTTGCCTATCTTTGGGCTATAGAGAGAGCCCATGTGGTGTGAAGTAATTAGAATGATGCGCTAGGACTCGGGGGACCAGGGTCTAGTAGCCACTCATCTATGAAACTTACGGGGGGACTTCAGGCCAGTCACTCACTGACCAGGTTTGCATGATCTCTGCAGTCCACTGTGGCTTATTGAAACCATAGTGGGTTGCAGAGTGTGCTGCTGGCCAGTTTGAATATTTGACCCCTGATGATGGGTTGCCATGGTTAGCTGCAGTGGAGGCCGTTGACTCCAATGCCAGTGGGGCAGTGAATCCACTCCGGGTTTCAGTCAGAACCAGTCAGAATTCTAAGCTTCGCACCTTGGATAGCTCTGGTTTTAATAGAAACCTGGAGCAAATTCACCAACATTGAAGCCCCCAGCCCCCATTGGTCAGCCATGCCAGCCAATCCAAGGCAGCATGGCTTGTTGGAGGGGGAATCGTTATTGTCATAGTGTTGTTGGGAAGTTGTTTCCTGCTGCCACAAGCCACGCTACCCAGATTCAGATGATATGGCAAGCCATGTCAAAATGGCTGCTGGTATGTACCACAACCCACTGTGGCATAAATAAGCCACAGTGGACTGCAGTGATCATGCAAACCAGCCCAAAGACTCCCAGCCTAACCTACCTCACAGGGTTGTTGTGAGGATAAAATGGAGAGGATGAGGACTATGCAAGCTGCCGTGGTTTCTTTGCAAGAGGAAATGTAGTAATAGTAGCAGCAGCAGCAGAAATGACAACCATCATGGTTTGCCACTGAGATGAATTTTCCTCTAGCGATCAGTGTTGGCTGGGCTTCTTGCACAGTTAAGGCTGCCAGTACCTTCCCCAGGAGAGGCTCTTGTGCCTTGAGCAGCTGAGAGGCAAAACCAAATTCACTACAGGGTCCTCGGGGCAATGCAATGTTGCCATTTGTGGCTCTGCACAGCTGGAATGAAAACACCCAGCATGGCTACAGAATGGGGGCGGGGCCAACAGGGTGCAGCTTTCCCACCTGATCATGACCCAGCCAGGAAAGACGGAGGTGATTGAGTGGTAGAAACCCACGCCAACGGCTTCATCCACGTGGCCCACGGATGCACGCGATTACCGTAGTAGCGTACCGTTTGGATACGTGGAGTGACTCGTATGCCATTGAAGCACCTTGAGAAGGGGTCTGAATGGTGAGGGCAGGATGGAGGTGTACGAACAGGTACCATCAGGTCCATGCCACTAGGGGCAAGAGAGGTCCCTGCTTCCCCACTAAACCGGGTGCAACCCCCTCAACCTTAAAGATAATGCCAATGCCAGTCTTCAGTGGTAGGTTATGTAGCCAAAACGTTCCCACCCCATGCCATACACAAGCAGCAAGGGTCAGCAGGCTTGAGGGAACACAAAAGTTTCCAGTGGTATAAATTCGCGGGGGGGGGGGACAGTTCAATGAGGAGAGACCATGCTCAGTGTCCACAGAACTATGACTTACTGGGTGTGTGTGTGTGAGAGAAAACTGGGGTGGGGTAGCAGTGGCAAAAGGGCCTCTGGAATCCTAAACGGGGCACACTCCATGCTGCAACATTTTGCTGCAGTTCCTATGTGTATAACTAATATAACTATTTCTTATGAACTGTAGATTTTAATGTTTCTTTTTAAAAAAGTGTCTTCCCCCCTCCCTCTCTTTTACCACCAACCCTACCTAAGGCGAAGAGGATAATATTTGCAGGATGGCGGAGTAAAGGGAATCCCTTGGAGACAAAGCTGTGTCAATGTCCAAGAGAGAAGGCGCAGGGCATGAGACCGGGGAGCGGGGGAGTGGGGGAGCAAGCGCCTATTTCTGTGTTGCTAATGCAACATTGTGTCCCATCAAAAGGATTCTGCCTGAGCTCAGCATCAAGGATTTCAAAGCCCCGGAACCTACTTGGGTCCCTGAAGGATCAATTGACCTAAACACAGACCCTGTAATGTCCGCCTCCCCTCCCAAGGAGAGACAATCTGGGCCTCTTGCGCGATACAGGGAAGAATAGAATGCGGCATCGGGCGGAGCTGAGGAGGACCTTGCCTGGTCAGTGAAAGGAAAAGGCCGCCGTCTGGTACCATGGCAATGGAGCAGGGATTACATTGCAGCGGAAAATAGGTCCCTTTTGATTATTATTCCAGTGCGTCCTTCTCAGGCAATAGCTAAGAGATGCTGTCACTGAGTCCCATGTGAGGCCCGTTGCAAGGGACAGGGGCAGACTCTGAGGAGAGCAGGAAGCCGCCATTCACAGGCTGCAGCGGAAAAGCCGCTCTGAAAATGTCCAGGAGGAGGCTGCTGCGTTAGTTTCTAATGGTCTGGGTGGGAATGGGAAGAAAAAGCGGGTTAATTCTTAAGGGTGCTTAGCTTGCACAGTGAAAGGTGCAAACAAGCCTCCCTCACAATCCAGGGAGTGTGTGTGTCTGTGTGTGTGTGTGTGTGGGGGGGGGAGCTTGGTTGCATTTACTCAGTGGAAGCAGAGATCCTCTCTGTACATGCCTGAATGAACTCTCTCCTTTTTGTTATGCAATGGTCAGTCAATTTGAAGTAGGGATGTGCGAACTAGCCATGGTTCATCCCACGCGCCGCTCGCCAGGCCTCCGCAGGCTGCCTGGCCCTCCATATATGCCTGTAATGTGGTGCAAATGGCCACTTTACAGATGCCATTTGCATAAATGGCCCTTTACATCGAGAGAGTGGGCGGCCCTGCATTTTCCCAGCTCGGGGCATGCTGAGTCAGGCAAATGTGGGGATCCACAGACTGGCAGCCGGGGTGGGGCAAACCAGTGAGAAATGTGCCACGCTTTGCGCCCATAACCGGACACTTGCGCCAATCCCTAATTGGATGGGCAGTCAGAGTTGGCATCAAAGGTAGGCATGGCCAGGCGTCTGCTGAAGGGCCACACCCCAGCTGGGCCCCACTGCCAAGAGCCTCCTGGAGTTGCTTCTCCTCCTCAGCTTTGGAACCTGCTTGTCCACTTGTCTCCTGCTCTGGTCTCCTGTTCTGGTGGTGATGGTGAGAGGGAGGAGCAAAAGATGCCACGGCCTCCTCTCTCTCTGGGTCTCCGCGTGTCAAGCAAGCAAGTGATGGTGATGATGAGGAGGAGGAATAGCAGCTGGTGACTATAGCAGTGAGAAGATAGACTCATTGAGGGGGGGCATTTTGTCTGTCTTGCCCAAGGGGCCCTCAAAAATCTGGAGCCGGCCCTGCGGGAAATATATATGTGTTTGCCCCATTGCCAGCTTGCCTTGATCTCTTTCCAGCCCATTCTTCCTGCCTCACTCATCCCCTTGCCCTGTGATCCTCTTTCCATCTCATTTTCCCCCTCCTGCTCCCACCCAGACTGGCTTCAGAATGCTCCTGTGCCAATACGGCACGGTAGAGGGAGCCAGTCTGATAAGCCTGTGCAGCGTAATTGATAGAGAAGCAGCCTGTCTGCAGGATACGTGTCGGAACGATTTGCTCAGCACAAACACATGTCTGACTGTCTTTGTTTTGTATCGCTTTCCTCTTGTGGAGGTAGACTTCCAGAAGAGACCCTTACCGGGCCAGCTTCTGTCCAACGACAGAGCAGCAGAGGCTCTTAGGTGTAACCTGTTGGCTTGCAGATGTACAGGGAAGAGCAGGCATCAGGGAGGCACAGAAGCAAGCACACAGGCCAACTCCCAAACAAACACCTGCAACCTTGAATCTAAGGAAGCCCAAATGACTCAGGCAAAATTGTGCCTTTGCTCCATTTCGGACAGTTGGGACAGCCCGATCGGCCATTGTTTGACCCATTGTTGAACAAGCAGGGTTATATAATAACACAGTGAAGGGGAGAGCTACTTTGCATAGCCTTCTGGCATGACTTGTAAGAAATTCCACATGAATGTCAATGATAGAGGTTTGGGATCATGAGGTCACTGAATCTGTGAAATAGTTCTTCATGTTTTTTAAGAATGGTGATGCCATTGCTTCTGGTCAGGGGTGCCCATCTGTATGTTAGCAGTCAGGCTAGATCCTTGGAATGTGACAACTCCAAGAGCTCCTGAGGAGTGATGCCAGTGAAATGGTGAATCTTAACCCCTATGCTTGAGACAGGCAGAGCTAATTAGGACAATCTACCATACTCTGTGGCATTGGCTGAGGAGCTAATCATAGGAACATGGGGAGCTGCATGGTGGTTAAATCTGCAACCTCCAAGAACCCTCCTCCATACACACACACTTTTCACTATCAAATCAGGATCCACCCCAGGATCCTACTGATAAGGAGGGATCATGCTGAGCATTGTACCGGCTTCCTTTGAAATTGCAGTTGTTATTTAAAGGGAGCTGAACATTTTCAGTCCTCTTGACTTATCAATCTGGTCTGCCCTCCTTTTTGGTGGTGGAAAGGTGAAATGCCATGCAAAAAGGCATTCCTCTTTGGGGCTGAGCCTGAGGAGTCATTTTGGGAGAGAGGGAACGGAGCACCCCATGACTCACGAAGCACAAAGCTGTACGCTTGAGGTGACACCAGCTGTGAAAAGGCGCACACACACACACACACACACATCTTCACCCAGGGAAAGACTCTTTGTTGCCATGACAACTGTAAGAAGGCCACGTATTTTTGGATTTCCACTTTGACTGACTTTTAACACATTTTTATGATCAATTTGCAAAAGGCAGGAAGTCAATGAATTCCTATTAAAGCAACAAAGCAGTTCTGAATCCATTTGATGTTGTGGACAATAAAGAGGAGTGAAAGAGCTGCCTTGCTTTCCATTTCCATCTTGCAAATACAGGTCTTGAAGGCAGAAGAGCTGGATTTAAACACTTCCAGCTAGTGGTGGAGTCAAACTGGTGGAGGTTTTGATGGAGGACTATCTTAAGCTCTGTGGCTTTCCATTTCTCTGTCCAAATGTCTTCCTTCCTTTTTAAAGTGATAGGATTTATGTTGTTAGATTGGAGGTCAAATAAAAACATTATTATTATTATTATTTTAAAAAACTACATGTGCTGTGTAAGGTTTAAAATATACTCTTGGTAGTTTTTACCATCTCTCAGTTTTCAGTGGACTATGATCAAGAATGACTTCCAAAAATAAGTTCATGTGATCCACCCAAGGCATGCTGGGAATTGTAGGCATAAGCCTTGGTTTTTATTAAATTCTTTAAAAATACTTAAATGCAAAATCCTGTATGTTTTTAGATTTTTTTTTTCATACATTGTACAGCCAGACCTATCAGCATGCCAGATTTCAAGTTTCTAACTCCTCTGGAAATGGGTAAACATTTCCGGACATACATCACACACACACTCACACTTTCCATTTTATAGGTAGAGATGATAAATTCATTTCAATTCACTTTCAATCAGGATTTACTCAGTTTGCATCATACGAACTGAACACAGACTTGGACACAATCTGTGGTCAAAGTCAGTACATTTCTGAGCTGAAATGTGATTCGCAGGACCCCCCAAAAAATGCATATGACATCATGCGTACATTTGAAAAATGCACATTAAAAATGTGTACTCTTGAACAATGCCCACAAATGTGCCTTAATCAATAGGGGAGGAATGCATGCATTTCAAAGATGTGCACAACTGATGCTTACAGTTGGAAAAAATATGCACGAATTTTCATGCAAAAACAAACCTCGTAATCTGATATGGACACTGGTTGATACAAGCTCTGAGATGGAATTCGGAGAACTTTGGCAAGCTTGTGTTTTGCCGATTTGCATAGCCCTACGTGATCTTTCATATAGCAAAAGTTACACACCCTCCTTCGAAGTGCAGATAAAAAGAAATACCCGTCACTTTGTGATGTCTAGACTCCTGAAGGGCCGTTCACATATTTGCCTGGTGCATGGTGGCAGTCTGAAAAATCCCTTGTATCCTCACAGCTCCTTGCCTATGAACATCCTGTCACATGCATGTTGACACTTGGCAGTAGTGTGCCCAAAGTAGAATCCAGAGCATGGTGTTGGGAGCACCTGATCAGCTTGTAAAGATTGTTTTCGAGTCCTCTACCTGCCTCTATGAGACACCCAGTGATTGTGTGAATGGGCTCAGATCCCTTAGTCAGTGGAAGAACCATTGCAGATGGCCAAGGAATATGTTGCAAAAACCAAAACAGGTGTGTCAATAAAGTGTGGCAGGGAGGAATAGTGAAAAATTGGTGTGTAGGTGTGCTACTGCCCTCTGCTGGACAGAAATGATTCTGGACGTGAAATTAAATGCAACCCTCAATTTGCATTGATGAATCAGCATCACTTAGCCACTAGTTCTGGGAATGGCCAAAATGGCCAAAGGATGAGATTATATATTTATTTACCTACTTACGTTCTTAAAATATCGCCCACTTTTTATTTAAAATCTCCAAGCTGTCTTAGAAACCATATTAAAACAATACAAATTAATGCATCATACAAAATAAGAACCTAATTGACTGCAGCTAGCAATGGCCCTCGAGTTTAATCAAAATCTGTCAATGAACATGAACATCAAAATCCTGGAAAGTTCACCTTGGCCTAAGAACTGAAAGCCAGGAAAGAAGGGATGAGGTGAACTTCCCAAGAGAGGCCTGTTTACAACTCTGGGGCCCCTACAGAAAAGGTCCTGCCCTGCATAATTCTCGAGCCATCAGACAATGAAGAAACCAGTATGGACGCCACTGATATTTTGGCCCAAGATGTTTTAGGGCTTTAAATAAGAAAACAATCAAAAAACAAAAAAAACCCTAGCACTTTAAATTAGGGTCTGAATTAATTGTAAATTGGAGCTGCTAATTCATTCAGAAGCTGAATTCAGTATGAATCGGAACCAGAAGGTTCTACGTAGCCCTAAAATCATATTCAAGTAGTGGCAATGTGAGTGGTTGGGTAGTAAATTGTCATTTTCACCTGAGAGCCTATCTACACTACTGCTTTAAAACGGTTTATAACAGTTTTAAACCAGTTAATAACTGTTATAAACCATTTTAAAGCAGTAGTGTAGATAGGCTCTGAGTTGATCATACACAAAACGTTGTAGAGGAAGACGCTCTGAGGAAAGATCTGATTCTTGCTAGCCTCAACGTTAATTTTGAGTATTGCTCTTCTTCATGAGAAAAGTTAAAAGGCACTCGCTCCTTAGTACATAGAAAAGGCCTTCAAGAAAAAAAGGCGAACACTTGAAATTTGTTTGGTTCTGTCATTCTAGAATTACTATCAGATTTTCTTTATCATAGGATTTGGCTCATCTATGTCACAACAGTGAGTCTTCTATCTTGCCATTCTATTTTTATTCTTACAATATTTTAACAGTTTCCTCAATGTCTAAGAATATCAGGCAGCTTGCAGCCTGTCTTTAAGACTACGAAACCCATAATGAAGTGCAACTGTCATGGAAACATGAATATTAAAGGGCCACAATGGAAGCAAACTACAGATTATAGTGAAGGAATTGCCAAGCAAATGGAACCAAAAAGAAACTGAATACACAGACAGAGAATTTTCCATGGATATTTACTGCTCAAGGCCAGAAAACACACATACCCATATAGAATCATAAGCTTTTATAATATTGTATACACGGTGCCTTCCTTTGGTTCTTCCCCTGTATTTTTTTAGGCAAACAGCATTTGACCACCTCGGGAGATTATCTTTTGGATGCCCGCCACCTTTTTTCTGGGCAAGTAAACAGCCAATGTCATCCTTTACGGTTCATTATCTTCCATGAGTCTGGCCAGATGAGAAGTCTACATATATACAAGCAATATCCATGTTTCCTATTATTGTGTATAATTAGATGGCCCTTGGGGACTGACAAGATGCACACTGCTATACTATAATGTTTTGGCAGACCCAAAGACTGGTGAGCCTCGATCTTCCCTTTGATTTGAAGACTTTCCCCATTTCTTTCTGGCATGCTTGCTTGTGTCCTAGTGAGCATGAGTGGGAGGTTGTGCCAAGGTTTCGTGCAGAGTGGATAACGTTTCTGTTGTTACCCGCTTGATCTCAACATGGCATTAGCTTGCCTTGGGCCAGTTTCGTCAGGCATGGTGCCATCTGAAGGGCTGAGCGTAGTTAAGGCACAGTATGGATGCTGCATGCCAATGTTGAAATAACAAGCCCCCCACCCCCCAGGGAAGCGGAGCCAAATGGTACGGCATCCAGAGTTCAAGTGCCTTTGGCCAAATCGAAAGCTGACATATACAGGAGGGTGTTGTTTGACGTAGATCGGTGTTTCAGAGCCTGCACGGAGCTAGCAGTCACACATACAAACCAGAGTCAGGCATGCCGGCCTAACCATTGTTCTATGCACATGGAACAGTGACTGTGTGTGTATGCGCAAACATACAGCAAATGTGCTGCTGTGTGGGACGAAAAAGGAGACGTTCTAGATATTGGTTATCTCTTTTTATAGATTGGAAACACACACACAAGTGGACCATGCAAATGGGCAGCAGATACCCTGGGTCCCTGCAGAAATGGCTATATGAATGCCTCTGATAGGCCCCAAATGGCAGTGCATGGCTGGGGCATGCTGGGAGTTGTAGGACTTGTTGTCTCTCTAATCGGTTTAATTTACTGCTCAGCTAGCCCACTCCCATCCCCGCATGGTGGACGGTGTGCTAACTATTCCTGTTCACCTGCATTCCCTTACTCTTGTGAGTCTTGCTGGCTTGGTTCAGGCAGGAATCTCCACAGTTACATGGAAGGAGATAGTTTATGGAGATTGCTGATGCTGATGATTCAGGCCAGAAAGCCATTTGA
The DNA here is from genome assembly GCA_029215795.1 of Anniella stebbinsi. Classification (NCBI taxonomy): domain Eukaryota; kingdom Metazoa; phylum Chordata; class Lepidosauria; order Squamata; family Anniellidae; genus Anniella; species Anniella stebbinsi. The sequence continues at coordinate 155,386,152 of JARDYH010000002.1, read as the reverse complement.
AGCCAGTCTTAAAGTAGTAGGGTCTTGTTTTCTTATTTTTTTTAAAAAAAACTTGAAATGAAACCAACAAATGATGGCTTCTTGATTCCAATGTGGCCACAGCCAGTCTTTTCTATCCCAGAGAAAGTTTGTGCAAGGTATAAAATAACCCCACCTCCATCTCCCACAAAATGCTCTCCTTTGGTAAGGCCTAGATAGAGCTGTGATTGTTTTGTGTGGCACCAGAGCTGGGTCAATGGCTTATTTTGGTTGGGGAGTTATAAAAAGCCTATGTTTTGTCAATCTATCATCCTGAAGGAACAGGACTAGAGCCTCATTAGCTGGGCTTATTTTTGTTTGGTTTCCTTTAAGAATCCACATTCATCAGGGCCCGGGCACAGCAGCCTTAGCCATAAAGTCATTGCCTCCCAAGTTTATTTAGACATGTCTGGCCCGTTAATTGCGGAAAACTGCCTCCGAGTTTGTGTGGGGGACGTTGATTGGTGTCAACGAGAGATGCGTGTGTGGAAAAGTAGGCCTATACCTCAGGGAAACAAAAAACAGTACATAGGAAGAAAAACATGGATTGGGAGCAGGTATCTGGTCTGCCTAAGAAGAGGGCAGTTTGGATCAAGTATGTGAGAAGCGAAAGACATTCTTAGCCTAAAACACTTGACACTAAAGTTACATTGGCAATTTCGGCCTTCTTGCCTTCAAAAGCAGCCCCTTCCATGTATTTACGCAAAGTACTGGGAAAATACTGAGCTCACTGAATATCCGTATGGTTGTAGTACTTTTGTTCTCCTGGTTGTGGCTTCTTCTTGGGGGCATTTTCTTTCTTCTTCCTCATCCTCCTTTACCCAAACCGTCTCTTAATTCTCTTGGCTTGGGTTCCCCCTACACTTTCGTTTCCGAGCATCTTCAACATCCTTGACAACGTCACATGGGCCGCCGTAGCCAGTAGGATTAAAAGTCAATGTAGGCAGATGAAGAGAAGGAAAACGGTGCCACAAATAACAACATTGAAACAACAGAAGCGTGTTCACAATGAGGGCAGAAGAAAATCAATGAGAAGACGAGGTGGTGCTCACGGAAATGAACAGGAAATCATTTTGGCTCTGCTCTAGCACTCAACGAGCTCCAAGCGAAATGGAAATTCTGACCAAGTAATTTCTTGTGGCTGCTGCTTTGCAACTGGCCAGTATTATGGCACCGTTCACGAAGGCTGATGGTAGGAAAGATCATGCCAGACTGAACTAACTTGGATTGCCTAAAGTCAACTATGCAAATCAGTGTTTTACATTCAAGTCTGGCACTGCATGCTGCAGACCTTGATGCATCAGGTGGTAATCCCTATATACATCCTTGTTGATTTAAAGGACTAGATTGCTTTTACTCACATGTACAAACACATTGTAGGGAGGAGCCTGTCAGGTGCTTTTAGGTGAGAACTACACGTTGTAAGAAACATAGGGGCTGTTAACACAGGGACGCAATTTTTAGCAAGCCGTCCTTCTCTGTAATGTGTAGCAAAATGTGTCCAGCATCCTGATGTCATTGTATTGCACATTTTGCACCTCTGCTCTGTGTCATTGGCTGCTACTGGTGGGGTCCAGAAATGCATAATGCCACAACTCCATCAGGACACGGATGTTATTTCAGTACTTGCTATGGCAGGGGAAAATATGACCCAGTATCCCCTTTTCCACAGTCTCATGTTTCTTCCGATGTGGGTATCTAATCTGCCCTTAGTGTTGCTTCATAAACAAGGTGTCAAAAGAGCATTACTTCAATGCCCTTTTGACACCTTGTTTATGAAGGATCCAAGGACTGTCTTCTAAAGACATGCTATGAAGGACATGGTGACATCTGCTGGCTGAATAATATACTGCACAGAGCCCACAGGACTCTGGGTATCAAACAAGGATCTAGTCACCAGTGGATGTCCTGCAAGGCTGGTTCCTCCTTAACATTTCCCTTTGGAGAGAAAGAAGTTGTGATCAATCCTCTTTGGGTTGTCTGCTAGAATTCATACCTAGCTCTGTTCTGAAAGCCAAACTACACCTCTGATGTATGAAGAGTGTGCTAAGAGAAAGTTGAACACTAACGTTCAATTCTGTTCTCATTTACACAGGCTGGTGCCGCCGAAAATGGCTGCAGAGATGCATGAACTCTTGAATGTCTCATCTTCTCCAGATGGTCTAGTGTTTCCAGGTATGAAAGATGTCACCTGCTCACCAGTTGGGCAGTTAACAGCGCTCGAAGCCTCAAATTCTGAGGGAGTTCCACAGGCCCCCCCCAATTTTTTGCTAAATCATACCCTCCCCTTGTTGTGTTCTTAAAAAAAAGTAGTCAAGGGAGCTGAAATAGGTTGAGAATGTCCACCCCTCATGAAATCTGTTTCTCATTCTATGTGTTCTCTCTGCCTCTGTGCCCATTTCTGCCACCCCTAAATAGTAGACATCCTTTGCATCCTAAGGCTAGGACAGGGTCAAGCTGCCACCTTTGATAAGCCCCTTTCTCTTTTATATTGCAACCAGGTATTTCATGGTGTGGAAGTGAACTGTTACCAGGAAGTGAACTGTTACCAGGAAGTGAACTGTTACAGGGAAGGAGGTTTGCACAGCCAGGTGTTCCCCTGCCCTGTTTCTCCCCAAGACAATTTCTACTTAGCCTTAGACCCCTCCTTAGCATGGGTGACGTGAGTCTCACTTGCAGTTGTGGGCAGGAGAAGAGGATGGGAAGCCATGCTTGCATAGGAGCAAGGTGGAAGAAACCATGGTTACAGCCCCCTTTGTGGCTGCTGATGGGCTGTTCTCAAAGGTTGCAGTCTGGCAGCCCTAGTGATGGAGGAATATTGAGCTTTGGTTGGAGTAGTGACATTTCCCGGTGTGTGTGTGTGTGTGTGTCTAACATATGCCTACATTGGCACCAAAGCCTTCCTAAAGTAAACTTCACAGGTGAATTTGGAGGATGCCTCGGGTTATGTGCCTGAGGGATCTCGAGGGAAGCAAGAGGGGTTCGAGTAAGACAGGGATAGGCAACCATATTGGGCTGTGGGCACATTTGGCAATTTGAGAAACTGTCCTGGGCACCACCACAAAATGGCTGCCATGGGAGGCATGGCAAAGGACAAGTAACCTGCCCAAAAGACTGAGGATAAGGCGAAGGTGGGGTCTGTGCTACAATGCACAAAATCACACCTTTGAACTAGGGTTGTAGGAGGAATCTGTCTGGGGGTGAAGTTTAGTGAGGTTTAATTAGCTCCCTCCCCCCCCCCCGACTTTGGCTCGCTTTCCTGCGAGCTGGCCCAAGCCAATCTGCATCGAGTCAAGTCAGTTCGTAGAATTCTGGTATTATCATTTTGCGTAAAAAGCAAATGACGCAAACTGTGACATGATTTGCGTAATTTCTTCAAATTGCGGACGAAATTCGTGCAATATGCACAAATTGTCACCATTGTTTGCGCAAATTGATTTTTACACAATCCCCCCCCCCCAAGTTTCTGGATTTCGAGAAGAAACGTGTGGCTCAGCTCACAAAGGCAAGCCAAGTTGGGGGGTGCTGTGGAAATCTGGCAAGCCCCCAAAGGGCTGACTTTCCCGGTGACTGATGTCCCTTCTTTTGAACCGTTTTCAGCAGCAACAGAAACCAGTTTCACAGCAATCCCAGTTGCTGGTATGAGAATATGTGAATTTTTTAAAAAAAGACATCTGAGGGGAAGGATACCTTGACGGCCGTCAAGAGCTGTGTCCGGGGTGTACCCAGCCCCACAAGTACCATGTTGCCAACCCCTGCAGTACGACACGTGAAATGATTTGGGTCAAAGCCAAAGTACCAACATGCTTCCTAACAGTGACTCTTCACGAAGGGCTGCTGGTTGGCTGTATTAAACCCCATGCTGCCCCCCATTACATGACTGCAGCACCAGAGCCTGATGTTGCTTCCCTTATTCTACATCTGAGCAACGCCCAGGAGGTGCCTCCATCTTGTCATAGGCTAATACGATGCTTAGCTTGAAGGCAAACTCCCAGACAGCCAGAGGTCTAATGCAAATGTAGCATCTCACAGCCTTTGCCAACTATTGATTTGCTATCTTAGTTGTTCCCCCTTGGTAATAGGCCATGAGCCCGAGCCAATAAGTAAGGGGAACGGAAACCTGTCGTGATCATTCAAGGCAATGGTGGAGCCAATGGAGAGCAGAAGCCGCATGACTGGAGGAGACGAAAGTGCAGGGAAGGGAGGGGGAGAATCTGTCTTAGCAACAGCAGAAAACAACCTTGCCTTCCATTGCCAACTCCCTGCCTCCCCAGCTCAGCTACACTGGAAGATTCCTGCTTACATTTCTTAATATTTTCAGCATGGAATGTGGCTGAAAGAAAGAAAGACTAACCTACCTGAGCAGCTGCCTATCAGCTTGCTTGATAAAGGTTGTGTGTGTGAGAGAAGATTTTTTCCCTTCTTCTACCTCCTTCTCAAGTCATCTGATCTTCAGGTTGAATAAATGGCCATTGTCTTCTGGTTCTTAATCACTCCCTGTGGGCCACTCGGGACTGCAAATTAATATCAGGTTCATGTATTGCTGCCTTTAATAAAGTCCCGGTGCCGATAAAAGCATGGCTTGAATGCCTGCTCTAGGGTTATCAGACAGGGTGGTATTTCTTTACCACTAGGGGGCTGCCCACAAAAAACGAGGTTATGAAAATGTGGTCATTGGTTGCCCCGCCCTTTCCCAGAAGGCATTGCTTTATCTGCCCCCTCTGTGTGTTGCCTTGTTAGCAACGTTACCTCAGACCCCTGCATTTCTTCTGCCGTCTCTTCATTTCTCAGTCAGCTGTAGTCTGTGGCTCAATTCGGACGACACAATAAACAACTGGTGTGGGGGAAACAATCGTCAGTTGTTTTGACTGTTGTGTCATCCGAATGCTGCCATAGTCAACTCAGCGCTGATCCTCATCCACACCACAGTTGATTATTTACTACCATGTTGTGTGGGGAGTACCCCCTAGGGTTAGGGTTAGGGTTAGTCAACCCACCATTGACTATCGTGTCGTCCGAATTGAGCCTGTCTCTGTAGCTCTGTTAGTCTCTTCATGGCTCCTCTCCTTTTCAGTGGTTCTCCCACAAGAGGAAGTCCCAGTGGATTGCATTCAGGCATTAGAGTGGCCATGTGTCTTCTTATACAGAAGACAATCCTCCATTTGAAAAGCTGATAGAAGACTGCCCTCTATTTGAATGTGCCCTCTATTTGAAGGGCTGTCCTCTCCAATCCTGGTTTAATGATAGTGACCCATAGGACCTGTTGCCCATCTACAGTTAGCAGCTGGACAGCAGAACGAACAATCTTTTCCTACTTAAATTATAATATTTCTAAATTTGCATCTGTACATATAAATTAGCATATTCAAATATGATCTAAAGCACTGCCCCTCTTTGCTCCTCTTTTCTGGCGATTCATAGCTGCCCATCCTATCAGGTGTTCCAAATGACGAACAGCCCTAAATGCACCTACCTTGAGAAGGAGATGAAGCCAATGCCTTCTTCCATCCTTTTTTTTTAATTAGACCAGGGAGTTGAACTTCAACTTGTTACTTTAAAAGAATCCATCTAGGCCAGTCTTTCAGAAAACAGAAAGATATCCTACTGCGAGATTCCTCTGGCCCCTATCAGATTTTCCTGACCTTGAAAAAAAATGTAGAAATAATCAGGAATGGACTATTGCCCAGGTGCTAACGGTTGATATGAATCAGTTCTTTGGGCTCTTTATCTTTAAACTTGAATTGGACAGGAAAGCTCTTCAAATAGGGGATGTTTTCAAATAGAGGGCGGGCCTCTGACATCACTTCAAATAGAGGACTGTCCTCTCTAAAGTGGGTCACCTGGCCACCCTAAAGGTTGGTTTTTTTTTATATATATATATATTAATCTCCAAAGCTTTGAATATTTGATGTATACATGTTCCACCTTCAGAATTTTTAAAGGAATCAGGGTGTCTTGGAAGATGTGTGTGTGTCAGATTGCAGCTTTCTGAGCCACGTGGATTTTCTTTTGCGCCTGCCGTTTGGATGGAAAGATGTACAGATGTCCCATTGGCAGACGTTTCTAGTTAACTGAACTCCTTGGATTGTACACCTTTTCAGCAGTTTCGGTAATGTGGACAGACACCAGTGATGTTGCTATCTCTGTGAGCCCATCAGTCTGTGAGTCCCAAGTATTGTTATATAATATATGCCCCTCCATACGCACTGCGCTTATGTATAGCTCTTCTCTTCTCTTCCTTCGTCTCCCCGGGGATGATGGGAGAGGGATTGTTTATTGGCATGGAGAGAACAGTTGAGAAATCGGCTTAGCCGCAGCGGTGGAATGCAAGCAAGGCCCCGCTATTTTTAATTAAGAAGCGATGACAGCTGACTTAATTCCCTGAGTCTGCAATTGAGGGCTTCTTGACCTAGACATTATTGGACATGGTCCTGAGACCGATATATATTGGTCCCGGTGCTGCTGTACCCTCTGTCTAGACGGATGCAGGGTGGACAGAATCTGTGCTGGTTATCAGCATGCAAATGACAAGTGAAATGTGAATGTTTATGAGTTTGGGAACAAGCAGGAGGTGTGATGAGATTTCCAGGAAGGCCCCAGAAAATAGCTGCAATCACTTTGCATAATTTGAACATGCCTTTTTAAAAAAATAGCCTTTGTCGTTCCTCAGCATTATTAATTATTTTCAGCCTGGTAGGATTTTGATTGGAGTCTAAAATGTGTGATAGGGTTCCTTCCTACATGTATGAGGGTCTTTTCTCTTCCAGCAAGAGCAAAATGCCCAGATCCAGGAAGGGGGATGTATTGTGGACACATTGGATTAGAGTTTAAGTTTCTGCTCATCTATGAAGCTCATCACTGGGTGATGTTGGAACAGTTTGTCTCTCTCCTTTCCTCTCTCTGCCTGGCCTACCTCTCAGGGTTGTTGCAAGAATAAAATGCAAGACCTTCATGTATCCTGATCTCCTTACAGGTCATGCCCAACCCTGAACTCTGTAGAGGAAGAGTAGAATGCAAAAATAAAAATAAAAATGAGAGGTTGATAATAGATAGTTAAATAAAGCAAATTGGCTCTTTTGCCTTTATTTACAGAATGAATTTGGATTGGAACTTTGTTGATGTTGCTGCTCAAAGATTGTAAAAAATGTGAGATTGGATTCAGGAGGTAGGGAATTCCTATGGAAATCAGTTCCAAAAGGGGTAGCTATGTTAGTCTGTTACAGCAGAAACCAGCAGATAATCTTGTGGTGCCTTAAATACTAACATATTTATTGTGGTATAAGCTTTTGTGGGCCAGGATTCCCTTTGGCAGACTCATAAGTGTTGTAGCAGTTGGCATTAATGTACACACACACACACAAACAGGTAGAGACAGAACGTGGGTGGATGTTATTACAAAGTGAGGCCAGAAGGGTCAGCAGCGTGCGAGATAAAGTGTGTCCCATTATTATGCAGAGCATGAAAAGAAAGCTAGGGAGAGATCCAGTCAAAAGAGCAAAAGTTCTAATCAGCACGAGTGTATGACCCACTTCCAGATGATAATGAGTTGGTAAGGCAACGTATATTATCATATACACTAATAGCAAGCTCGGGTACTGAGAGATGACATCTACGTAGCCGAAAATGAGGCTACTGACAAACAAGAGGAGGTAGCAGCATGATTGGGAGCGTGCCAGGGTATGCAGAAGTGGAAGAAAAACCTAAAGGAGCGATCTGTCCCCCCACCCCAGACCACAAAATCAGCCCGGTGACAATTGAGCATCCTTCATGGAATGCGAAGTATCTATTGGAGGGCGGGATGCAAAAACTGGTGAAGGGGATGGAATGGAGTCTCCTGTGTTCCTGTCTGGCTGGAACACTAAAGAGAAACACTCCACACTGCAACATTTTGTTGCAGTTCCCCCTTGTTGTACATAACAATCACCCAAATAGGGATAATTCTGCTCTGCAGTGAGCCAGTCACTCCCAGTCTCTATTGAGCCCAAGTCTTTTGAATTTGCAAATGAATTCCGACTCAACAGCTTTGCGCTGGAATGCTCTTTCCATGATCAGCCATCCTGACAAAGCCGAAACTGCATTTTAGAAAACCGAAATGAAAGTCAGAATTATCTTGATAGGTTAGAAGACTGGGCACCAAACAACGGAAAGCAATTTAACAGAGACCAGTGCGAGGTTCTTTGCTGAAGAAAATGAATCAAAAGCACAGGTATAAGCTCAGGTTTCCCCTCTGTTGCCCATACAGGCTGCAAACTCTCACAGTGAATCCCACTATATGCAATAAGTATGTAGGAACAAGTAGAGAGGCTTTAAAAGCACCGGATTGGGTAGGAGCCTTTCAGAATCCAGAGATGATAGCAAGAACATGTGAAGTTTACAGTTGCGTCCTCTGCATGAAATAGCGAAGGGACAGGGAGCTATGAAGCAATGGCTGTAGCTAATCCACCAACCGAAATTTATTTATTTATTTATTTATTATTATTTATTTATTTTATTACATTTGTATACTGCCCCATAGCCGAAGCTCTCTGGGCGGTTTACATAGGATTAAAACAATTAAAAACAATATACAAAAATTTAAACAGCAAAAACATACAACATACACACAATCTGTACATTTAAAACCACTGCAACACTCCAAAAAGCTACAAATCCCAAAACAAATGCCATTAAAGCCCACCTTAGAAACAAATGAGAGTCAAAACCAAAGCAGGGGAGGTGGCAAAGAGTTATTTTTCCCCTTTGGCCATGTACAGCCCCCCAACATAAGATTTGATTAAATTTAAAACCGCCCCTCCGTTCCAATTTTCCTCTCTGCTCCAGAGTCAAAACACGCTGCAGGCTTCTCACCTCCATGTCAACAGAGAGGTTTTTGAGCTGAGAGAAAACTTTTCCCGCCTAATTAAGCTCTGATGACTTCAGCTATATTTGCCACTCCTGATTAAGGCCATGATGCTAATTAAATGCTTGGATAATTAAAAATGCAAATTGTCAGGGCTCTGTTCCGCAGCAGAGGCCTCCATTTTTCAGGCTGTGGGATAGATGAGAGAATATTTGGGAGAGTCTCCAGTGAGGGTGTGGGGGAAGTCTTTTGGTGTCTGTTTGTTTTGGGTTGGAAAATGTACTCAATGTCTCTTTGCTGCAAAAGAGCAGCATCGACTTCTGGGGGCAGATCGTTTCTTGTACCCTGCAGTTAGAAAATTATGTTTGATTAAAGCAAGCATGTCTGTGGGTTTGCTCATTTGGGCGGCAGCGTTATCACTTCGGGAATGAATAGGAACCTCAGGCTTATCTTGAGCCGGAACAAGAAATCACAAATGATGCATAAGGAAAACTGCTTAAAAGGCAGAGATGGGGAGCAGACCTCAGTGGCAGAGCACACGCTCTGTGTGCAGAAGTTCCCAGGTTCGATCATTGGTATCTCCAATGAAACGAAGTTCAGGTCATAGGGAATACCCTCTCAGGGCCAGCATCAGGGGTCGGCTTGGTTGGGCACACGCTGAGGGCCCACAACCCAGCGGGGCCCCATTGGCAAGAGCCACCTGGATTTGCCCCCTCCGTTCTCCATTGCAACCTGCTTGTTCACCTGCCTCCTGCTCTGGCCCAAACTATGGTGATGGTGAAGAGAAAGAACAGTAGACATCATTGGCTAGTTACTCACTGGCTTTCTGCCTGGCAAGCAAACAGGTGCCTCCAGTGATGAGAAGGAGGGTTCAGCGTGATAGCAGCTGATGACGATGGCAGTGAGAAGGTAGACTCACTGAGGGAGGAGCCCATGCAGGGTGTCTTGCCCAAGTGCCCCCTAAACCCGGGGCCAGCACTGCCCTCTTTCCCAGACACCTTGAATAGCTGCTACCATTCAGAGTGAAGAAGACAGAACTAGAAGGACAAATCATCTGAGGCGTAGCTGAATCTGCCTACTCTGATTTCTCCCACATCCAGATGTTATTTTCATCCCAAATATGTAGAAATGTGAACATGCTGGTAAATTCGTATTAAAAACAAGCCGAACTGCAATTCACACTCATCTGCACCAGACAAATTCCGTTGGCACAGATATTCCAGGTGTGGAAAAGACAATGTCCTAATTTGGTACTACAAATATAATTGAAGATACAAGCACTCAAAGCTCTGGGCCTGTATGGAGAAATGTGTCTGTCCCGTGTGCCAATTTTTTTAATTGCAAGATTTTTTTTTGGTCCCAAATTTGGAGAATTTCTTGAATGCCAAATTTGTCCCAAACTTGGAGAACTACTTTTTTTTAAAATGAAGCCAACAAAATTCTCATCCATCCCTATCCATGCGAAGTTAGCTTTAAGCTGGTTTTTTTGGCTTTCCCTCAAAAATTCTGTGGAGATTTTGCCTGAGATTCAACTCCTCAATTTAGCATTGAATCTCACTTTAGAAAGAAAGAAAGTGTGGCCAAGGAAGGGAAGGAAGGGAGAAGAGGGTATCAGTGCCACAATTAAGAGAGAGATGAGTTCAAAGGGGGAAATGTTTTCTCGATCCAATACATGTCAAGGTTCTTCTTTGTGGCCAACTTTTATTAATGACACACCAGCATAACTCAAACTATTATCTTTCATTTAATAATGTTGCGTGGCTAATCAAGGTTGCCCACAAAGTCATGTTGCCAGGTTTGCTTCAGTGTTGGTACTGTATGTTTTTAACGTGTTGCATACCATCCAGATAACTTCAGTTATTGGGTAAACTTCAGTGAATAAATAGATAGATAAAAATATAAATAAATAAAGTTAATAATAATGGAACAGCACTACTTCAAGATCATCAGCTTTATTAAGTCCATACCAATTGATTAATTTATATGGAATGCCACAAGTATGTCAGGTCAGGGCTAGGCTGACTGTAGTCAAATCTAGACTGGAAGGGTCCTTTATGGCTCCAGTGTTGTGGAGATGGCCCTGTACGGCTGCCATTTTGAGCAACATTAGATATACACAACTTCTGGACCCCTGATCTTCCATAAAAATGCCAGGGCCTTTATCCTTGGTCTCCATACTCCCCTAAAATATTCTGCCAGATGTTTTGGAATTAATTTCCCTCCCCTCTTTTTATGTAAACTAATTGTTCATGAGCTGGAGGCTCCAAGAGATCTTTCATCCAATGATTTATAATAAAATAGGACAGAATCGTTGAAACTAGATTTAATGTTTAGAATGAAAGAAGTCCAATAATTCCCAGCGTTACCCAGATTCCTTGCATGCTGGGAGTTGTAGGACTTTTTTCATTCTAATTATGCATAGGATTATGCCCATGGCCACATTTAGAGTACATCTACTGAAATCAGTTGCACTTAATTTAGTCACAAGTAACTGAAGTTCTATGAATTTCAATGGATCTACTTTAAGTATGACTCCGTCTGAATCTGACCCATCCATATAAATATATATATGGAATTTAAAAGGAACCATGAAGTCAGCAGGGTGTGTTATAATCATGGTGGTTCATGGACCTGTGCCAGATCTGACTCACTGTGTGTCTCTCTCACCTGATATGTCTGATTGGCCAGTGGTTATGGCAAACTGTGCTCCATCTATGTGTTCCAAATGTAACAAAAGAATAAACAGGGAATCATTGTCCGAGCCTGAGGGAGAATTCCCCTCCGCCTCCCCGTCTCTCTCTTACAAAGAGCTGCAGGTGTTTACTGGCGACACAAAAGTTAACAAGGATAGAGGTGTTGGCCAACAGCCAGAAGGATAAAATTGCCCAGAAGAGAAAGATGAGAAACTCTAAGAGTCGTCCCACGCTGAGTTATTGTACCGTTGTGGCTCCCGAAGCGAACACATAGGTCAGTAATCAAAGGTTTAGAAAGTCATTTGGCTCCTACAGTTTGGCCTCCGAATGAGAATGCAGAGACCATCTGCTAGGATGAAGTTGTCTTTTCAGGGCTATCGACCATATCCTGATCTCAGTTACGCCACTGTAAGCCCAAAACCTTGCCCTGGAGAAAGTCAAAAGGAGTTACTTTAGGCCGTACACCAATGCAATTAGGTGACGATAATCTGATTGCCCCTCCCTCCACACATTCCCATCACGGCCCACTGTACGTTTTTCTCTGCCAGGCTATTATGTGTGCCCTGGCCCCCTTTCTGACCGAGTTGTCATGGCAGTGGGCTTCTCTTCTCTGGAGATGGTGTGGCATCTCCGGATTATTGTCCTCTACGTTTATCCACCCACCTCAATCAAAGTATGAGTTCAATGAAAGTGCAAAATACAGAGGAAAGGCGTCTCTGGCTCCCATTCTACAGCCTACTGGTCTCTTCTCCTTTGGAGGCCAAGGTCGTGGCTGCCAAGCTCATGCCCAGATGCCCCAATAAAGCCTGCGCTTTGTCTAACCATTGTCATATTGATAGCAAGTTAGTAGGAAGAAGAAGGGATTGCCAAGCGGGTATGAAAATGGCATGCCTGTCTTTATTGCTTTACATATGGAGCCTGCTTGGGGAAGGGGCAGCCCATCTTGGCAGGCAGTCGATAGAGGGTATGCATATAAAGAAAGCTGCAGCTTTTGAGGATTTTGGCTGCAGCTGCATCTCGGCATGCAAGGTGACATGTCCCATTGAAATAGATTAATTAGAGTTCATACCAGACTAACATTGAGAGAAGCTTGCATAGATAAAACATCTTGGATCCAATCTCTCTCTCTCTCTTTCTGTCTAGCGGCAAGTATTTGTAGGAGCCAGTATGGGTCCTTCCAGATGAGGCTTTTGTTGTGAACTTTTATGGTTCAATTGGGAAGGGTCCACAGTGGTAGAGCACCTGCTTTGCATGCAGAAGGTCCCAGGTTCAATCTCTGGCATCTCCAAGCAGGACAGGAAAAACACCTGCCTGAAATCCTGGAGAGCTGTTTCTAGACTGAGTGAAAAATATTGGGCTTGTTGATCGTCCAGTGATGGACCAGTGGTCGTTCATAGAAATCCAAAATAATTTGATTCCATTGCAGATTTCTCTGACATCCCTAGTTCTGAGCCAAGTATTAGTCCAGGATGGGTATTAGGTTGGTTTCCCTAAAACAAAATTGGACCAAATGAATCCTTTAGCATCCCAAAAGTTGAATGGGTTGGTTTAGGAGGGACATTCTTAAAATGAGAAGGCTAGATATTGAGGAAAGAAAGATATCTCAGAGGAGCCAGTAGGATAGGTTGCCTTTGAGGGGGTGATACTTGGGAGCAGGTCTGTGGGCAAGGTGGGACTTCTGGAGGTATTTATTCACCCATCCTAAGGTTTTATTTTTTAAAATATCCTTTTAAATTTGTTATTTTATGGCTTCCATTTAAGGAAGAAGAGCTTCACACTGGAAGAGGAAACATTCTGATTAAGAACATAGCAGGCTGCTTGAAGGAGGTAAGGGCTAAATTAGAATAACAGAATCATGGAATTGGAGGTGACCAGAAAGGGTTCAGCCCTTGGCTTATGCAGGAAATATGCCACTACAGCACCCCCTGGGGTCATCTGCTCCACTGTTGAGTAGTTTGTACAGTCAGTAAGTTCTTCTTAATGTTTAGCTGAAATCTCCTTTCTTGTAACTTGATCCTGTTTGTAACCTCTGGAGCAAAAGAGAACACATTTGATCCATCATCACATAGATGGGCAGATTTGACCATCTTGGCTTGTAAGCGTAAGGTGCTGTCATTGTCAATGCCCTTCTAAAAATGCAAAGGCAGTGCAGGGGGAGTATTGATTGATGATTTTTGATGTTTCGTTATCTCAGATCTCCCTTTGGCAGATGGACTGACCCGATTTCCACCCAAACAGGAAGAGCATTAAGATAGCACTGACCTTCCATGTCAAGGTAAATTGGTGGTTACGGCATTTATAATACAACTATTTTTATATTTGTTTGTATCTTGTACGGATCTTGGAATGGCATTCTAACCCCTCAACAAACCTGTGGGTTTTCTTGGTTCCGACACAATGGCTGAATTCGGACAACACATTAAGCAACTGGGGTGGGGGAAACAATCGTCAGTTGTATTGACTATCATGTCGTCCGAATTCTGCCATAGTCAACTCAAAGCTGATCCTAATCCACACCACGGTTGATTATTTATTACCATGTTGTGTGGGGAGTACCCCCTAGATGAACAACTGTAAAGTTGATTATTACCCCACCATTGACTATCGTGTTGTCCGAATTCAGCCAATGACTTGTGCAAGGCTAACCCTGGAGCGTCTGGGACGAATGTTGAGTTAAATTGGGATTTCCCCTATCTAACCACTATGTCAAAATAGGATGGCTGTGCCATCATTATCCTCTTCAACGTGATTCAGTGGTGGCACTGTCATTTAATGCAGAAGAACCTGCATTGAGCAGGGGTTGGACTAGATGTTCTTGAAGGTCCCTACCAATTCTGTGATTCTATGATTTCCACAGGAGCTAACTAAAAGTGTAACAGGCTACTAGATGGTTCTGGAATGCCATAGGAGAGACTCGATAAACGGCGTATTCTCTGGTGGAGGAAGGAGGTTGAAGGAGTTGTAAATAGACTCAAGGCCTGGCTGATGGTAACATTAGTTACAGCCCACACAGGAGTGGTAGAATACATATTGTTTGCATACAGAAGGTTCCAGGTTCAATCTGCAGCATCTTCATGTAGGGCTGGGCGGGAAAACTTGTCTGAAACCCAAGAGAACACCTGTTAGTCCATGTGAAGACAATACATGGACCGAAGGTCTGACTTGGTATAGGGAAGCAAAAAAGGAGCATGGATCAGTGGTGCTGAGGGGGAGACAGCAGCTTACCGAAGGACCCTTCAGGGCTGAGCTGAGATTGGAACCTGTGTCTAGTGACCATCCAAAATGGTCTCTCTGATTTCCCAGTCCCAACCAAAGGCCATGTGAGTGTTGTGTGGGGCAGTTTGTGGATTTTCAGGTGGGTCAAGTTTGGGGTGGGGGTTAAATTCACCAACCTCTGATGTCGTCCTGTTCCTGGTGGTTTGCAACAGCGCATTCCCTACAGACTCTGCCCAGGTCTCACAAAATGTACAGGTTTAGACATCTGAGAGTTTCCAGTCATCTTCCTGCATCTTTTTTGCAGATTTAGCCAGCTCAGATTTTTTTTAAAAAAATGGGGGAAAGCAGTAGTGCAGTTAGGTAATTTTAGATCTTGGACTTAGGTCTTATGAGGCTATGTGCCTTCCTGAAGTGCCGATGCATATAGGCATTTTCATCCCTGCCCCCATCTCCCCACCACCACCACTTTGCCTCTCCATGTTTTACAATGGCTTCTTTGGGTTAGAGCAAATGAGCCCCAAACAGAACCGCTGCTTCCCAATTCTGATGCTCTGAGCATGTGCAGTTTTGCACTGTCATTTCACTGAAATCACAGCACCATCATGACTACAGGAATCAAATGGGGTCTGCTTCAGCTGCCCTGAGGCAGGAATAAGCACCATTTTTCTTGCAGAAAAGGGTAATAGATATCTCAAACAAATGAACGCCTGTAGCCATGCACGTGTGCAGCTGGTTGCCCCTGACTAATAATAATAATAATAATAATAATAATAATAATAATAATAATGAAAGTGAGGCGTGCCAGCCTTGGTGGTCTCTGGTATGCTCATACCATCCCAACTGCTGAGGCTTGGCCTAATGGCAGCTTCCCCAATCACCTGCCGCTCTTTGGATGGTCATTTAGGGCCCTGAGCTCCAGTCTGGGTTGAGGAAGAAGCTATGCCACAAGATCCATTCCACCTTAAAACAAGAAACACTCACGCTCTGCTTGGGGAGAGAGAGAGAGGGGCCTCCTGGTTCATTCCAGAAAGGGAATGTAAGCAGATCTTGGCCCTGAAATGCTTTGCTCTGCTCAGCAGTTTTTTGGCTTGTTTGAATTGGCCATCCCTGAAAGCGTTCTGGACGCTGTACCTGTGCCAAGAAAAATGCTACACTTTGGTTCACCGAGTCCTGATTCTGAGAACCGGGAGCAGGACATGGAAGCTGGAACTGACAACGGGAGAGGAGGGAGAGGCCGGCTCAAATATTATTCCAAGAATTCATCCGAGTGTATGTGGCGGAATGCGGGGGGGGGGGGGGAGGGAATTATCTTTGTAAATAGTAGGGAACAGCCTTCCCCAAATGGGCACTTTCCAGATGTGTTGGACTACAATCCCCATAATTCCCAGGCAACACATCTGGAGGGCAGACCAGGTTGGGGAAGCTGGTATAGAAGATGCGGAAGAGTAGTGATGCCCATTTGCTTATGCCTAATCCAACTTCTCCTGGAACAAATTATTTTTGCAGACTCTTTTATGGATTATGTGTGTGTGTGTGTGTGTGTGTTTGTGTGTATGCGTAAAATGCATGTCTCCCATCAGGACAGTAGCAGTCCCTTTCCCCTGAGACCAGCCTGCTTTGTTTGGGCCTCACCAAGTCACACCATGACAATATGTACTCCTTGCCATTTTTTTTGCAGCCCCTGGCAAGAGCGGTAATGATCTTACAGCAGGCTGTCAAACATGGCTACCTGTTGGGATACATTTGGCATGGTAGGTTGGAAGATGGACAGGCTTGTTATGAGAGAGTCATATTCATTTAGTCCAGAACTTGGGTGTCAAATCTCTTTCAGTGAAGGCCAAATTCACACATGCACTTGCTGTCCTGCAGGCTGGAGTGATACCCTACAGCAACAGACATATCGTGTGAAGTTGCTGGTCATATGACTTTCCTATAAGACAAGTTTGGTTGTGAACAAATGTGAGGAAAACAGGAAGTTATCTGAAGTGGAGTCCACAAATATCTCCTTTGCTCTATCTGCTTGCACATCTCACGCTGGGAAGAAATGTGTGAGTTCCGTTTCAGACATGACGAATGTCAAGAATGGTCAGTGACTTTTTCTTTCCCACATGAATAATACCCAAAGAGACCCGGATACTACTTCATTTTAAATAGTTCACAATCTGCCTTTGAGTTGATTGATCCTCACCAATACTCTTCCCCAAGCTTAAATACCTCAGGATGGTCCCCTCCTCCTTCTGGATTCTTCTGCAAGGTGATAAAATGTTTGAAACCATTGCCATAGCCAACCTCACAAAATCACTCCAACAGAAAGTATAGATTTGCCAACTAGTCAATAAAACCAATGTTGGGTAGACTACAGGGATCTGAAGAGCCAGTAAACTCCAGATTTCACTAGGCTCTGTCCATAATCCACTAGATTCTCCTGGGCTCCATTCATAGGCCACTAAATTTCATTTTCATTCCATTGTTGACCAACCAGATTTTGCCCTGTCTCAGCTCCAGTTAAGCCAGGGGGTACATCCTGCCTGCATCCTTGACATGCCAAGTTCCTCCAGACTTTGCCCCCAACCCACTAGGTTGCACTGTTGGTTCCTTCTACCCTGCAGGGGCTTGTAACTTTGAAACAAGTTGATAACCCCTAGGTAGATTGATGACCATTATTGTTCTTATTTAGAGATGGGAAGTCATATCAATTGAATAATGATAGCTGTCTTCAAGTTCCCTCCCCACCATTGAGTCCATGGGTACCTCCAGATGAGACTTCTGTCATCTAGACTTCTTGCCTCATTCATGGAATTTTATAGGGATCCAGACATGATCATCTTCCACCTAGGAACCAGTGTTTTCTCACTATTTCTGCCTTTTGTCTGCCAACCAGACTCCCAGTGTGACTTATAGAAGCTACAAAAAGAACAACAAATCATTAAAACAGTATACCATCTCAGAAACACATAACCCTGGCAACACTGTGAGATAAAACAACCCCTTTCATGCTGATGTTTTAACTTTTGTTTTAACTACTATGGTTTCTCATTGTTAATGAATCATACTACTGAAGTAAACCGCAGTAATGACTTTGGTAAAGAAAACAATAATAAAAAGCTTATTTATGATTAATTCTTTATAAGCGTTTCTGTCTTTTGAACCATCCACATGGTAGCAAACATAAATGCTTTGCATTTTCTAAAAATATCCCCAGGTTTTCCCAGGGCATTTAAAATTAGATTTGTATACATTTTTTTTGGAGCAACATAATGATTCTTGAGCCTCATCTGAGGCAATTAAAAAAGGAACTTTGACATTTAAGATATTATCCTCCCGCTTCATTAAACAATTATAAATAATAGCAATAATTAACAAATTTGCACTATGCATTCTCTGCCTAAGTAAACCTTTCAGGTTAATAATTGGAGCTGTTAACTCTCACCTTTTAATCAAAGGATTGTCTGCTTCAAAGAAAACTAAAGGAACCCTTTTGCCTAAGGATGATTGATAATTGCTAAAGTCTGGGTCAACCCAAAGACAAATGGACAGTCAGGAGGACTTCGAGGTTAAATTGAGTGAACATTTTCCCATAGCCTGGTATATTTTTCCTCTGTCAACATAGATGCACAGATTTCCACATGGGATGTAATTTGTGGTAGAGAATATGGACTTCTAAGCTCCAGGCTTTGGCTTCTAGCCAAAGAAAGTTGGCCACGTTTAAGGCCTATTGAAATCAATTGGACTTAAATGAGCTGTGATGATCTGGCCCTATTGATTTTGGCATGATTAAGTTGTCCTGTAGCAGATCCCAAAGTTGTTGGCATTGTTTTCTTTTTAAAGACAATCAGGTTTACAGTCCGTGTGGTTGTGAAAGCATTTCACATCCATGTCACCCATAACATGGGAGCGGGTTAGGATTGCATTTTCAGGGAAGTGAGGGATGAGACCATTTGATCTTGTTTAATGTGGACTTACACGGTATGGCACCACCATTGTTGTTGTTTTTAAATACATCATAATCATGACGAGTTCATTACATTTAACTTGTTTTAATTACAGTTAGTTACATCCACAGCCATCTTGGTGTCTTCTTGCACAGCTCTGTTAGTGATCTTCTCAAATGGAGTTGCACTCATCAACTTCTTCTGCCTTTGGTAGTTCTGATCCTTTGGTTGATGGGTCTTCCGTGTTATCAGGCAGAAGCTGACTTTCCCTCCCAGAACACATTCTATCCAGTGATGAAAAAGAACCCTGAACTGTTATGTTTGGATATAGCCAGAGATGAAATCCCACTCTGCTCATTCCAGGAAACATGACTAGGTCGAAATGATCCCCACCCCACCCCAGCTAGAAAATGATGCAGCTGACAAGCAGATCCCTGTTGTGTGTGTGTGTGTGAGTGTGTGTGTGCGTGTGCGCGCACACACTCACACAGAGAGGATTTAGGATGGGGAGAGGGAATTTCCTGAAGCCACCACACTGTTGAATTTAGCCTGGCCTCCGTAAACCCAATCTATGGAAACTGCACCAATTGGTGATTTGCAAAAGCCACCTCACAATGGGGGGTGAGGTGGGGCACACACAGTCATCTGAATCCACCCACATCCTTTTGTTTCTGTCTCTTCTCCTCAACCTTGCATTTTCATCGTGGAATTGTGCAATGTTTTGCACTGGGAAGAAAAGTCATCAGGTTCAAAAGAACCCAACTGGTTTTCTGACAGGACTGCGGCCGTCTTTCAGATCAACCTGGAATTCCCCCGGGGAGCAAACTTTCTCAGGAAATGTTGCTATTTCCGGTCTTGGTTGAAACTCAGGAAAGGAAGGGGGGGCATTTGCAAAATGTAACAGCTCACCCGATCTTCCGCCTTTCGCTGCTTTGCATCCCTTGTGACTATTCACCACCATTGATTACTTCACTCTGAGCAGTTTCGCCAAAGCCGTGTGACCCTCGACCCAATGACTGGGTGGGAATTTGTTTTAAAGTTTGGATTTATTTTCATGCTAGGGCACAAGCTTGGGCTTTGTCAGGTTGGAAAGTATCTAGCTGGGTGAGCTAATGGGGGTTTTCTGTGCACTGGTCAGAACCTTTCCCAGATATAGGACACTGGGGTAGGAACAGCAGCCTCGGCAACTGGTAGGCAGTATGAAGACTTTGGAATGGTCAGCCCTTGTAGAAATACAAGAAACCTGAGCAGGTCCTGTTTCAGGTTTCAGGAGACCTCAACAAGATGCCCTCTGGTGGCCCACTCTTTGGAGAGGCTCAAATCTTCGTGGAGGGACCAATTATCCCTGCCATCCAGGGAGAAAGAAAGAGAGAGAGCGCCGTTGGTGGTGGCTGTCACCTCTCCCCCTTCACTGTGGAGGTTGGCAGTGGGCTTCCCAAGGATGCCAGCTCCTGATGTCTCCCTGAGTCTGATCTTCTGTTTAGCCTGGTCAATATGAAAGCTGAGCTGAAAGTTCTCCGGTGAGATCTTTCAGCTCAAATTTGGGGAGGAGTTGGGCAAAAAACTTCTCTAGTGTCAGCCTTCCTGGCTCTCATGTTTCCCTGTTGCCACCTGTTTTGCAGTGGCAGAGTGCCTCCTGGTGTCGCTCGGCAGCTGGTGGCTTTCATTTGGTTTCCTCAAAGCCCATGGCTTTGGCATCTACAAGGCATCTGCAAAGGTAAGTCCTGCATCACTATTGTTTTAGAGTTCGCCAGGAGTGTAAATAAATATGGGTAATTTGGTGGACCAGCCTTTTTCAACATGGTGGTCTCCTGTTTTGGACTGCAAGGCCCAGCATGCCTGATCAATGTCCATGTTGGCCCATGGCTGATGGGATTTGCAGTCCAGAACATCTGAAAGGCACCAGGTTGGGAAGGCTGCAGTAGACATTGTATGCTTGGACTTTCAAAAAATTCTGAGAAGAATTAGCCATGGGATGGATTCCTCTTATGGACTGGTAGTTAGTTAAAGAGCAGGTAGCAGAGAGTGAGAATAAATGGGTAGATCTCACAATGGAAGGATGTAAGGTCTCCTGTGGACCTCTATTACTAGAAGCAGTGGTTTTTAACTCGTTCATAAATGAACAAGTAAGCAGTGAGCTGCCCATGTTTGCTGATAACGCCAAATTATTCAGGGTGGTCAAAAACAGAAATGGATCGCAAAGAGCTCCAGAAGGACTTCTCCAAATTGGGTAGATGGGCAATAAAATGGCAAATGTGATTCAATGTAAGTAAATGTAAAGTGATATACATTGGGGCACCACCACCCAATGTCCCACGTACAGTGAGCTTGCAGCAGCTGACCAGGAAAGAGCTCTTGGGGTTATGGTGGAGAGCTCAATGAAACTGTCAACCAGTATGTGGCAGCTGCGGAAAAGGCAAAATCCATGCTATGGAGCCTTAGGAAAGGGACCAATATGTTTTCCTGTTTTTTAAAACCCAATATTGTAATACATTCATGCACATCTATGGTGAGAGCACACATAGAATTCCTCCTTCCATGAGACAAATTCATGGAAGATGAGGCTATCAATGGCTAAATGTTGGATGCAGTATCAGAGCTGCCAAAACTTTGGAAGCAATAGCAGCAGAGGGCTACTGCCCTCAAGTCCTGCTCATGGGCTTCCCATAGACATCTGGTTGGCCACTGTGAGAAACAGATAGTAGGGCTGTGCATCGCTTCGGATCCAAATCCCGAATCTGAGGCGAATCGGGGTGATTCGGAGGGCTTTGAAACAGATCCAAAGTGAAGTAAAACAGATCCAAATTGGTCTGAAGTGAATTAGGCCTGATTTGGACCCTCTGAATCAGGATCCAAAACAAATTGGGTGGTCTGTGCACAGCTAGACCTTTGGCCTGATACAGCTACAGGATGACATAGCATTATTTCCTGGGGACCTCTGTGGAGTAGCACTGCTAGTAAGGTTACTTTCCTAACCCCCCCCCCCAAATGTTTCCTTTCCTGAAAGTCAACAAAATGACTCTGCCCCCAACTTTGTCACTGGGAAGTGGGGCTATGAAGTGGTGGTGATGCAACACTTACACCCCTTCTGCCTGCTGTCCTCCAGGCTTCAGATTCCAGTGCCAGTTCCTAACCTCTGGGCTGGAGATCACTTCATGCCAGCTTAGATATATTTACAGATGCTCTTGGCTTGTCCTGGTCAGTCTTCACACTAAAGCATATGATTTAGTGTTCCTGGTTCCCATCAAAAGCTAGTAGTTGGATAACAGGAGGTGACATGGGTGCCCTTACCGTGAAACAGTGGAGTTCTATTTGCATACTTCCCCTCTGGCTATTATTTGGGCTGAGGGCGTGCGGCTTACCTAGGCCAGAATAACATAACTCACCAGAATAACATAACCTGTCCTGCTCTCATGCTTTTAATGGCAGCCTAATGTGTGGAAATCAGCAGGCAAAGCTTTTCTCAGCATGGAGATGAATATAACCACCTGCCTATGTCTGAAGAACAGGCTGCTATTAAAGGCACGCCCACAGTAGCCATTTGAAATGATAGTAACCTGCTTATCTAAGCCCTTCAGGATGGAGGATCAGTTCGTTCCATGCACATTTTAATGCAAACTTACCCAATTTCACACTTAAGAACCAACATCTGTACCGAAACTCAGCCTTTCTTCAAAATTTCCAATTCTCCGAATTTTGCAGCAAAGTTCTCCACTACCAAAAATGTGCACAAAAATTTAATATGAAGGAAAACTGCACACATAAATACGTATATGAGTGTGAATCACATGGAAATGCATCAGCTTACGAAAATTGCAGGCACACCAGAAAAGTGTATATCGGCCGAAATTGTGTACCAAAAGGCACGTCTTAGGAGAAATGCACACAAACCTGTGTACAAATTGCCATGCAAACGTTTCCTCAAAGTTCAGCATGAGCTGAACTGAAGACTGGAAAAATTCTCAAAGTTTGAAATGAACCGAATTCAAAATGGGAAAAAGGACAAAATGAGAAAAACCGAAATTGACAGACTCACCCATCTCTAGGCTTTGCCATCCTCACTCCCTATGCAGCATTCTTTAGTCCACCCACACAAGCGTCTGAATATGTCTGAATATGTATTGAGCATAAATGTCCCTTTCCCCAATATTTTGATCTTGCAATCTTGATGATAGTGGCAGTTCTGCTTAGCCAACTTTATATAAATGCTTTCCCCTTTTCCCACTCTCACCACTAGGTGGCAATGTAATGGCACTGACCTGCGTTCTTCATGGCATTGGAAAGATACACAACCCCACCTTTGTGTAGAAAATTGGAATAAAATGTCAACTATTTGGGATTCAGTTGGCTTTCTTTTCCCCAACCCTCCCCCCAAAGTGTCATTCGGCTCAGTTATTGCCATGCCCATTTCAGATGACACACTAAGGCGTATTTATGGATTGGAGTTTGCATGGTCTCAAATTGAAGACACACAAGACTTGAACAATACCTTGTACAGTTCCGTAAATATGAAGAGGGCTAATGAAAAGGACAGTCCAAAGGTAGTCTTTAATATGAAGTATTTTGTCAAAAAGGCAAAAACATCTAGCAATTGATTAAAGTGTTCAGAAGCTTGGAAGGAAAGGACTTTCTGCCCCTGTGGTAGCTTTGGAATTCCCTGAATTCCTTGTATGCATTTCTTTGTGAATTTCTCCTATTACAACATTTTTGTAGGTACTTTAATGCTTTTCTGGCACATTTATTCCCCGTAACGTACACACTTTTGTGCACGCTTCCCCTTAATATGCATGTTTTTGTATGCAGTTTTTTGTTTAGAGAGCGGCATCACAACATTTCGAGAAGTGCACAATTCGTGTACTCATCCGGGAAGTGGGAATTTGGTAAGTTCTTATCAAGATGTGAACTCAACGGAAATCAACCCAATCCTAATTCTCCATTTTCCTTTCATTGCTTAATCCTTGTGGCATTCTTAGAAGGCTTTACTGAGAGATACTGATGTGGAAACAGGGACATTCTTGCAACACTCCTTTTCTCATACCAAGAATCACTTTGCTCTCCAGCCCGCCCCCTCCCCTCCCCGCATCACACAATGTTGAAGATTCTTCACCACTTGCTGTATGCTTTCTCCACTGATAGCCCAACTCTCTGCTGATTTAAAGGCCAAGCTGGTGATGGTTAGGAACATAGGAAGTGTCTTAGTTCAGTATTGTCACTGCTGCCTGGCAGCCGCTTTCTAGGCTTTTCCTCACCCTACCTGGGGATTGAACCTGGGACCTTCTGCATACAAGGCAGGTGTCCTGCCACTGAGCCAGGATATACTAGAAAAACATAGTAATCCCACAACATGTTAGCAGCAGTTCAGAACAGACCTCAGCAGCTTGATGATGGGAAATGCCAGGCTGGCAGTTACTGCAGGGTACATTCATGTTCATGCACTCAGCTTTATGTGCCTATGCGCTAGAGACAACGCACCTACCTGCAGCTTTGAAGAGGGAGATATAAGCTCCGAAGAATGACAAGTCAAGCTAACATGATTCTAATAAGGCATCCCACAAAAGTGAAAGAATGGATTTTGGGATAAAATGGCTCCTTGAGCATTGGGTCCAAATCAAAGAAATAACAACACAGAGAGTTGCAAGGTACGCTTCATGGCTGAGAAGTCATCTGAATGCCAGGCTTCACATTCTAACCTAAAACTCCCATCATGGCAACCTAAGGTGTAGTGATGGCCAACAACTTGATTGGCTTTGAACAGAGATTAGACAAATTCATAGAAGATCAGGTTATTGATGGCTACTGTTCCTGAAGGCTATATATTACCTCAAAAATGCTGAGGAATTTGAACAGGAGTGTGCTATCATGCTAACTATGCCCATGGGCATGTGATTGGCCCACAGAATGCTGGACTAGACGTAACTTTGGATTAATCCAACATGGCCCCCCTTATGTTTTTACCTTATGTTCAAATCAGCCACAAATATGCATGATTAAGGGTCACATTGGCCAAAGAATCTTTATGCGCCTTCTCTTTCTTATTTATTTGACCCCACTCTTCTTTAAAAATCTCAGAGCAGTTTATTTGGGGTTCCCAACTATTCCACCATGCAGGCACTGCCTGTAGCTTGACCGGTGTAGCCTGAACAGTGAAGTGCATCAGGATTATTCTTCTGGGTCTAGCAAGTGTCTCAATTGCAACTTAGGAAGTGCTTCACTCCTGGGTGATTCAGGGCTGTGACAAGGGGCCCTGAGGATAGCCTATGCAACACTTGAGCTGTAGTATTTTGCAGTGTGAAGTAGGGGATTTAGGTTGTGCCAATAGACTTGCTGACCCCTCTGTAGGGCAGAGTATTACTAGGAACACATGGAAATATATGTGTGTATGCGTGAGACAGAGAGAGAGAGAGAGAGATGGATTAGCTACCGTTATTTGCGAAGAAGATTATAACGAGGAGAGGAAATGTCACAACACAGATGAATGGACGTGTCAATATTTGGTAGCAAGAATGGAAAGAGTAGAAAAGCGAGCCTCAAAGTCCTTAGATCAAATGGAGTTTGGGCCCCCTTTGCAAGTCACAAATGCTGTTGACAATTGGAGTTCTCAAGAGAGAATGTGGTTGCTAAGACATCCCCCTGGTTGGAGGATTTTGCCATTCATCTTGAAACCAATAAGGTTATCCCCACTTACCGACCCCTCTAAGCCCTTGCAAGTACAGGAAGGTCCGTCTCAGTGATATGGCTTGAAGTGTAGACTCTCAAGAAACACTCCAAGTGCAATGTGGCCAATGGTGTTCAATGGTGGCAGGGTCCTTCCCTCTGAATTTGTAAGTGGCATTCCCTTATGTCCGCGCGAACCGAAGACGGGACTGGCTTTTAGGGAAGCTATTAAATTCTTGACTTTTTCCATTGATTTAAAACATCTCACAACATTTGTATAAGACTGGGAACTTTAACCAATAAGTCTTTGACTTACTGGATGTCTCTTGTTCAATGATTAGCCTGCAGATTTGCATTGTGGGTAAAACAATGCGAACTTGAACCCTCTGGGTCAAATCCTGATAACTGACAAGAGTTTTCATGACCACATCTTTGGTTTGGTCAAGCAGTTTTGATAGTTACCATTTTTTATAGCTCATTTTAGTATATTAAATATAATTCTAATCTCATTTCTCCGCATAACAATTAGATCAAGCAAACTCTACTTGCCCAGTGACTATCCAGCAAGCTTTATGATTGAGCAAGGATTTGAATCTGGGTTTCCCACATCCTCATCTCAACCCCCACCCCCCACTGCTGGGATTGTCCAATATTGTTCCACATTTGCCTCTTTTCACTCCTGGGCTGAACTGAATTTTCATGGTTGAATTTTTTTCAGTGCAAAAAACAAGAGTTCTGTTGGGGAGGGAAGACTCCATACCAATCCTTTTTGGACACCATTCCACAATTATTGCCCACCTCAGGAGCTGTTCTGACTTTTTACTTTATTTTAGAAAAGAGATTTCTTAATCCTGCTGGGTATAAAATCCAGCCAATCAGGGATCATGTAACCATTCTGATAAAATCACTGCTCCATCAAATAGCCTATCAACTTAAGCTATGTGATGACATAAGCAACCTAAATAAGAGCGAGGACAATATTTCCTTCCCTCACTATGAATGTGAAAAATGTTTTCACCCTGTTGCACAGTCCCTCCCAACCACAAAACTATTGCTAAAATCAATTGGAGAGAGTTTTACAGGTGCTGATTCACTCCCCCCCCCCCAATGAATTTGTTTCTGTAGTAGCAACATATGGTAGTAAAACTGCCACGTTTCAACATTCACATCAGGACTAAAGTGCTATCTACTGGTTTAACAATGCAAGCAGTGATCTCTTGAAATACGAATGGATGCTCAGGACAGAAAAGGGTAGTCATGGCTTCCAGAAAGGGTGGACAAGAAGTTCCTAAGAAAGAAAGAAATGTTGATATTTCTTTCCTTGGCTATCAGGAGAATCCCAGTTGACTTTATTTTAAAACTTCCCATCATCACAGTCTCTGCTGATTTGGAGGAAGACAGAATGGAAGGTTTGTGCCCAGGCTCCAGTGGATTACACAACACAGGCCACTGCATATACCCTATCCAGTACAGGTCATCTGTTGGTTTTGACCTATACGCTCAGACACTGCTTGATTGCTCTACGCAGGCATGGTATGAACTGATGGGTGTCGGGTTAACTTTAACACCAGTTCTTCATGCAACCCTCATTCTACCCAACAAATATGGTTGCATACACAGGGTTTCAAAGTCAGACCTTTAAGAGCTAAGTACTCCAAGCCCTCTCTCTGGATGGACAGATCTGTAAGACCAGATCTATACCAGGCAGGATATGACACTTTGACAGTGGTTTGAAAACTGTATATGGAGTGTGTCCTGGGCCCAATAGTTGTCACTACTGTTATAACCCGTTTTAAAGCAGTAGTGTAGACCCTGCCTAAGGTCGTTATCACACGGGCAGTTTTAAGCACACCCACCTCGACTTTGCTCCACTTCTTCAGCGCTGGGCTCACTTGACATCGTCCCCGTCGATTTATCCCTCACCGGGCAAAGTCCGAAACAGGCAAGTTCCAACAGGCAAGCTGAGGTATTGCAGCTATACCGACCACGTGTGATTCAAAACACTAGACTCGAATACGAAATGGAGGGGAAAGCCGCAGAAGCAACCCTTAGGGAAAACAGTAGGTGTGATAAAGCCCTATGTCTCCTTTTCTCTCACATTCATTTAAGAAAGTAAATAAATCTCAAGTCCTTTTCATCCTATTTACGAAGAAATATATGATTTGGACAAATTTCTTCGTAAATAGGATGGAAAGGACTTGAGATTTATTTACTCTTTTAAATGAATGTTCTTGTCCAGAAACAAATTAGTTGGAATCCTCAATCATCACTATTTAATACTCTAACAGGCTAAACAGCTGTTCAATAATACAATAATAACCATGTCTTTATTATATTACATTACAGTCTTTCTGTTGAGTTCACCATACCTTTGTCCTCAGTTCTGTAGTGCTGATGCTGCAAGGGGTAATGGGTAGAATCCAATGGTACTCATACACAGAGTACACCCATTGAAGTGAATGGCCCTCATCTACGTAGGACTGCCATTACTGCCCATTGTTCTATGCTTCCACATTTCAAAGAGAAAGCCCTAGTTCTGAGGACCAAACTAGAGGAGATGTTGGATTGGATCTTCCATCACTCTTTGAATTCCTCTAAAAATAGCCATGGTGGGGTGGGGTGGGGGGGCGCAGGGACTGCATTCAGATAATGATTCTGCAGGTGTGTCAGGAGCTAACCTTTTCCAGTTGCACTCTTTTCCTAAAGTAAACAACCCCCTTCTCAGCAATCCACCTGCTACGTGCCCTGCTAGGGAAAGTGTTTGGGTACATATGTGTTTTCCCTATCGGAGCAAAACTTTCCATTTGGGCAGTGGTGGGGGAAGGGTTAATAACAGCCCCTCACAGATACACACACACGATCAAATGTGTACTTCCATAGCAATGAACTCTACACTGGGAACTAGATGTTAGGGGGATGTGTTCTCCTCCATGGCATGTTCTTTTTCTGTATGCAGGGATGATGATGATGATGATGATGATCATGGTTGTGATGATGATTGTGATGATTGCATGTCGGAGCGTTCCATCATGGGAGCACTCCCCTCACCCCATTTGAAGTAAGACAGCACCTGGGCCATTCTTCAGCTCAGCAGTGAGAAGTAGGCTGCTATAGAAAGGCTGAAGCAGAAAGCTTTCTTTCTGGGATCGCCAGTTTTACTTTAGCGCAGTAGGAACGAATAGAGCCCCCAGTGATCTCTCCTTCCTCCCCAGGAGTTATCTCAAACCCAGCCATTCTCTGGAGGTCATTGAACTGGCGAAATGAAAGCAGGTCGTTTTACCTGGGCAGAACAATAGTTTTGCTGTCATCCGTGCCAGAGACGGTGCTCTCAGAAAATACACTTGAAAGCTTGCTTTGAGACTGGTTGCTAGGCTGAGCTGGACCAGGTGCCGTATCCCAATTTGGGGGCAGGTGTGTGGAATGCAACAGATCAGTCGTCTGACTATCTTGGATCCTCTGGCAGAATTCCAGGGTTGCAAAGTAAGCAGAGGGAGAAGGAGGACAGAGTCCAACGTCAGCCTGACTTTAGTCCGAGTCTCTCGTTAATGTCTGATTTGGCCACTGCGGCTTTTGACCTTGGTTTTCGCATTGCAGTGGCTTCTTCTCAATCTTCCTCCATAAGATCAAGTTCCCCTCTTCCTTAAGAGCCTCCACCTTTTGCTACTGAAACTGAGCTGAGACGACTCATGTTATTTTGTGAAAGTTTTCGTTAGTACTGAAAAATACCTCAGGGTTTTTTGTGTGGCTGTTTTATTTTATTCTTTTTTACGTATAAATGCATAAATTGCAATTCAGTCCAAATAGGGCCGCCAAGGCGACTTACAATTAAAACTTACAATGTAAAACTTGCAACAAAGAGACAAATCAAAATGAAACATTGCAACAGCAGAAATAAAAGCAAGAGAAAATCTTAATATCAAATACATTAAAAAAATTTAAAAGCCATGTAGAGCAAAAAAAGTTTTAACAGTGGAACCAATATGCTTTCTCCAGAGTTTCTTGTGAAAAAGGTCACAAAATAGGTGATTGCATTCACTTGCTTAGCAGAAGATTATCAGGTTTTCTCACCCTAATCAGCCAACCCTAATAGGATTTTTAGAATTGCTACCTGCCTATGTTCCTGCTTATCTGGATATTTAAACGCATGAAACTGACTTGTAAGAGTCAGATCAATATCATCAACTTTGGCTTTGCAAATCCTCAGGCAGAGAGAAGTAATTCCCAGCCTTCTTATTGGAAACGAACCTGGGATAATATACATGCAATCAGTAGCGCAGTGGTAAATTTTGAAGTGCAAATGCACATCATGATAGTTCCCGTAGCGCCCACCCCAGACTCCAAACCATCAGGCAGCCATATTGATCCACATCAACAAACTAGTTCTCACATTTCTCATCTTCATCAGGAGCAGGTCTCGTGTAAACCTAAGGGGTCTTCATCGCCCATCCAGGGCCATGCCACCCCTAAATATTTTACATTATGACACGTAGCTATTTATTTGTCGCTGGGAGGATGTATTCCCCCCCCCCCCACCTACTAGGAGAATTGCAGCTAAGCTCAGAAGGAACAACCATGGTTCCACCACTACACCGCTGTAAGCAATACATGTGTGCTATCAATGAAGTATGGCTCTTTCCTACCTCCGACCTCCGGAAAAGATATTAAAGTAAGTGAGGTTGTTCTGTAGATCAGGTATTGGCAGGGTATAGAATTCCAGTCTCTCCTTTTTTATTTGTTTGTGTGTTTGTTTTACTAGAACGCTGAGATCCACCAGCTGGAGCCAGGTAGAAAGTAGTGGCTGGGGGGAAAATGGTAGCCCAGGAGGTGGAGCTAGTTAGAAACTGTGACGCATGAGCCATACACTGCGATGGCTCAAACTTCAAAACTTCGGCTCAGCGGCCCCCAAAAGTGCACAGAATTGGGGGGCGTACACTCTCTCCGCCCACTAACTCCATCCAAACACCGTGAACATAGTATTTAATAGCTCTTGCATTCCTTCTGAGTTCCAGTGAATCCAGGGAAATTTTCATTTCCCCCGTCAGCGGATACTGGCTCAGGGCTTTTCAAATTCTCCTTTATTTGCTTCTAAATCTATTGCTGGCTTTAATCATCCTTCTGCTCATAAAAAAAAAAAAGGAAAAGGGGAAAGAAAGCTCTCTTGGTTGAAAAGAAACCCCACATTTTTGGCAACAGGTTGTTTTTCTAAGTGGCTAATTGCGTGCTGGGCTTCTTTAGAAATATATATTTTAAAAATCACTCGCGTCCTTCTTCCAGGATGTGTCAGGCATGGATGCTGTATTAATCACCCGGTTGCTCTGTATGGCATTTATTTCTTCAGGAAATGAATCAGACAAGAGGAACCTGTGCCTCATCTCCCTCCCCTTACTCCACCCCTTTTTTTGCCAGTGAAGAAGGCTAGAAGGGGTTTTGTTTCTTTCTCCCCCCCTCCCCCCCTCCACCAGTCTCCGCCAGTGGGTTTGATTTTACAAATACGTCTTTTGCGGCTTGAGTCATAAGCCACGGTCACTTC
The DNA here is from genome assembly GCA_029215795.1 of Anniella stebbinsi. Taxonomy (NCBI): domain Eukaryota; kingdom Metazoa; phylum Chordata; class Lepidosauria; order Squamata; family Anniellidae; genus Anniella; species Anniella stebbinsi. The sequence continues at coordinate 155,355,270 of JARDYH010000002.1, read as the reverse complement.
GCAGCAACGCGACCGCAGAATCCCATTCCAGAGGCGAGTGGTGAGTGCCAGCCAGAGACAAATAGAGAAGCAAATGTCCATGCCCCGTCAGAGTGATGAGAATGGAAAGTGTGTGTGTCACTACTTAGACACAGCTCTGCCTGCCAACGCCTGAATTCCTATGGAGTTTGTTTTAAAAAGGGAGCCGGAGTGAGGAGTTCATTGCACCCTCTCCAATGATAACTTGTTCCTGATTGTACTGCCGCTCCCCACACACATCCCAGATCTCTGGGGTGGGAATCTTGCTGTGTCTCTGCTTGCAGAAGTTAACTCCAAAACGGAAAAAAAAGAAAGTTGCCAGGATTTAAGATAGTGGGAAGAACCATGCCTTGTTAATGCTCCCCTCCCAAAAAACCTCCCTGCCTTATGGGCCTAAACAAATCGGATTTAGGAGGAGCAGTGCTGTGACCTTTGAACTGGGGTCCTCGGGTGATCAGTGCTCCCTACTTTTAAAAAAGACAAAAACAAACTCCGATTTTGATTGGAGGAGGGGCACTTGGAAAGGGGGGTGTTGAATCATTTCCTTTTTCTCTTTTCCTGATCAACACCCCCCCCCATCCAAGTTGCTATTACTCCCACTAGAGAAAAAGTGCAGGCTGCTATGTTGTCTATAATATTTCCATCCCAGTTTTGATCAAGGGTGTTTGGGCAGGTGGGAGATGTTGTAAACCAGCTTCCCAACCAAATGCTCTCCAGATGTGTAAGACTACAATCCCCATCATTTCCAGCTGCCAACTATCTGTGCCCACTGGCTGGGGGTGACGGGGTCTGCAGTCAACGGCATAGGGAGAAGGTTGAACATCCCCTCCCACAGTGCTGTGCTTCAGGGTCAAAACCCTAGCGGCTTCTTTGAAGTGTGAAATAAAAATGATACAGAAAAAGGAAGAGATCCAGTCGTGACTTCCCTGCATCATGTGTGCATCAACCTTTGGCCCCAAATCCCAGGTATATGGGGTGGCGTTTGCAGCAATGTCAATACTTTTTGGAAAGGGAAATGCACTCTGTACGTGCCTCTGTAAACTCTCTTTTGCCTTATCCCCCCCTCCCCAAATGCATGTAAGTGGTAGGGCACACCCTTTGCACTCCCCAGCTTAAAATGGAGTCCTGCAACATGTGAGCATTGATGATAGAGGACAGGGAAATGGCCCTTTCCTGACCCCCTTTGAGCACAGGCCAGGTTGCACAAGCTGGCTTGATCGACAGATGGAGAAACGGCAGCAGCTGATGGCCCATGGTGAAGGAAGCAAAAGAGCCGTGTTCCTTTAGGTGAGTGAGGCTTGGATTCGAACACTGTGTGGGTGTCATTCTGCGGTGGGGGGGGGGAGTCATAGTTGCACTACGAAATGATACTGTAATTTCTGGGAATTGTAATTTCATGGGGGAAGGTGGGGGGGGGGGGGGAGAATCGTCTCCCAAAGGAAGGCTGCTCTCATAGAAGGCTGTTTGACAATCTCAAGAAAGAGAGTTGCTCCATTAATGGCTATTAGTCAGACAAGTGGGATGGAGTCCTTCTGTTCACGATTCCATTCCCCCTTCCCCATGGTTTTCCAAATATCCCCCTCCCCCCACAATTATTCAGCCTCATTGGGTTGGTTACCTGCACTCCCCTTACACTTCTGGGCCTAAGACTTTTTTTTAAATCTTCTGCAAACCTTGGCGTTCCCCCAGGCCTCCTGACGCCTCCCTCTTGCATGGAGGTGATGCTGTTGGGACCCCATAAGGACCAGGATTTGGGAAATTGGGATGGCTATTAGTATATACACATGGGGATGGCTGAAGGAAGGAAGCTTGTTTAAGATCGCTAGGGTTCTCCGTGCATCGTCTTGCCATTCGTCCCATGCCTGATTCCTGTTAGCGTTTGTCATCGCTGCTCGCTCTGTGCGAACAGGAGAATTGCACAATCAAGCAGCGATTGAAAGTGGAATTTGTGCAGATTTCCCCAAACCTGCACAGATTTCCTACTTTTTGCAAGTTTCCTCTATATATGAAAGCGGTGCTGATTCAGTCTGCAGGGGAAATTTGTGCGAATTAGGAAATTGGCGCAAAATCCAACGGTGAAAGTTGTGCAAATCGAATGTGAGCGCGTTCCAGCAATTTGCGAATGTTTTCTGTGGACGTGAGCTTACAATAGTGATTGTATTTTAGGCTTCGAACAGGGCACGCTCGCATGTTTTGTGAGCAAAACGAAATCCTCATAGAGACCTGTATACAGGTGGGATCTCCAGAAAGATATTACATGGTAGAGTTCTCTGGTTCAAGATCTTCCATTCCATTATGCTTCCCACCCAGATTTCCATATGCCCCCCACCCATCAGTCAGCATGCTGTAGCCACTAAGTCCATTCAGTCGTCACTGAACACCCTGTAGGTTTCTTTTTCCTTCAAGATTTATCTGAAAGACCATATTCTCCCTTACGAGCCTGCCTGTCCCTTGAGGTCTTCAGGGGAGGCCCTTCTTTCTGTCCCACCACCATACAGGGCCTTCTCGGTGGCTGCTCTGGGGCTCTGTAACTCCCTTCGTAGGGAAGCTAGACTGGCTCCCTCCTTGGTGTGCTTTTGGAGGCAGGCTAAAACTTTTCTGTTTCAGCAGGCCTTTGGGGAGTAGTTTGGACCTCTGTGGATGTGCTGTTTATATCTTGGATTTTAAATATTGTATTTAATTTTTTTTTAATGTTTTAAATATTTTAAAATTATACTATATTTAATTATATTTTTAATTTTTGTATATCTCTTTCTGTTTTTAACTGTGCATGTTTTAATTTGTAAGCTGCCTTGGGTCCCAGTATTGGGGAAAAGGCGGGATATAAATACATATAATAACAATGACAATAATAATAATAATAATAACAACAACAACAACAACAACACTTCTGCAAAGCTTGGGGCTTCCCCTGAGCCTGCTGATACCTCTCCCTTGCACATGGTTGATGCCATTTTAGCTTCATAAAGAGTACTGAAATCACTGTCACGATTATACATCATGACAGGTAAATGAAACCTCCTTATTCAAAGGCAGCATACCTCTGTATACCATATGCTGGAAGGCAAAGAATAGGGGAGGGCTACTTTTAATATTCCAGGATGCATTTGATTGACTGCCCTGGGAAACAGGATATTGAACTAGATGAAATATTGGGTCTAACCTAGCAGGGCTTTACTTTTGTTCTTGTGACTGGGGAAGGGGTGTGTGTGTGTTGTCAAGGTTGGCAGGATTCAGTCCAAGGGGTTCTATTTTATTTTATTTTATTTTTCTCTAAAGCCTTTATATTCCATCCTTCCATCGGGGATTTTAGGGAAGTTTACATGGCTCTAAAAATTAAAACGTCAGAAGATTAAAATGACAAACACGCTAAAATGAGGCAGAAGTAACAGTAAAATAGGAGCAGGCAATTCTGCAGAAGCCATATAAGTAACCAATTAAGAATATACGGAGGGAGAGAGAGAGAGATGCTCAAGAGCTAATTACTCTCCCAAGTAATAAAAGACTTGGGAGAATAAAATATGTCTTTGTCTGGCACCAAAAGGAAAACAGACACACCAGACAAGCTTCCCAAGGGAGGGAATTCAACAAATAGGGTGCCGTGGGGGGTGGGGGGTGGGGGCTATCACCTCTCTATGATCACTAGCCACCTCACCTCCAGGCGGCATCAGGGGCCTATGGCAGAGGGCATTCGGACGTGACTATAGTAGACAAGCAGGTTAATGTGTCAGTGTGGCATTCCACTCCTCTGCATGCCAGGGCTGCACAGCCCTAGAAGCTGTAAAATAAAACGAGAGACATTCAACTGGCTTTAGCCAAATAGGATCAAGGAGGGCTCCAGACAGTCTATGAGCAACTCAGTCTGCACAGAATGACAAATTGCTCAGACTGAGAAGCCAACCCAAAACCCTAGTTGTAAAAGGTCTGTTGGAACCCTATGGGCTCCCCAATGATTTGAGCCCTACTAGGTTGGAAGCGGCAGTACCTCCGGCAAGAGTGGAGCTGTAGTGCCACAGAACGGTGTTTGCCTCCGCTTGCCAGCTGCTCTGGTGGTGATGTGTGGAGCAAGGCACCTGGGTCCTGCTGCCAGAGTCCCTGTTTGAAACCCCTGGAGGCCCGTATCCACCCTGAAGTGCTGGAAGGTCTTTCCAGCTCCTAGAGTTGGAAGACCTAAAGACGGTAGTGCACGCACTGGTAACTTCGAGGCTCGACTTCTACAATGCGCTGTACAAAGGGCTACCTCTGTGCCTAGTCCGGAAACTTCAACTAGTTCAAAATATGGCAGCCAGGTTGGTCACCGGTACACCTAGGGGTGACCACGTTACACCAATACTAAAAACACTCCACTGGCTACCAATCAGTTTCCAGGCAAAGTATAAAGTGTTGGTTATTACCTTTAAAGCCCTACATGGTTTGGATCCAGGTTACCTGCTGGATCACCTTCTCCCGTATAATCTGCCCCCCACACTCAGGTCCTCTGGGAAGAACTTACTTCAATCAGCCAGAACTAGGCTGATGTTACCCAGAGGACCTACTCTTCTGCCGCTCCCAGACTGTGGAATGGCCTGCCGGAGGAGATTCGACAAATTTACAGTCTTCATGAATTTAAGAGAGCTGTGAAGACTGCTCTCTTCTGGCAGGCCTACCCAGTTGAATTTTAAGATGTTTTTAATGATGTATTAGTTTTTATTTGTTTTAATATTTAATCTATTTTGTGGTACTTGTGTTTTATATTTGTTGTTGTTCCCCACCTCGATCCAGAGGGAGAGGCGGGTTATAAAGAAATTTATTATTATTATTATTATTATTATTATTATTATTATTTATTATATGTGAATCATCGTCGCCCTGTGTGTGAAAAAGCTCCTGAATCAGAGCTATGATGATTCCCTAGTGTATGTAGCCGAGTCTCTTTCTTCCCAAGGCCAAGGAGAAATGAGGGTCTAATGTGAATCAGCCCTTAGAACTAGTGGCGTATGAAGCTGGACCCCACCAGCCATAGCCTGGGGTCTATCGAGTGCTTGCCAACCCTGCAGTTCTTGTAATCCAAGACAAGGAAGCAACCCTGCCTTGCATAACAACACCCTGGTGGGCTCCCTTTCATGGTAGTGGATTGTATTTGATTTGGTGGATAGGAGGTGGATCAAAACACCCCCCCTCCCACTTGCCACCCTACTCAGAGGAGGTGAATTGGGTGGGGCAGCCATTTCAGTACCATTTTGGAGGCTGTGATTCTATTGCCCCCCCAAATGATTTTAGGGGGGGCAATAGAAGCTTTAAAAAAAGGGGGAACAACCTCCATGGGTAGCAATGGAGGCTTTTAAAAAGCCTGACAGCACTCAGGTAGGCTCAAAGTTTGAGTGTGTGTGTATTGGGGAGGGGTCACATTGTGAAGCCACATGCCAGCATTCCAATGGCTATACCCACTGTGGGATGTGTGACCCCCTAACGTGCTTTCCCAGAACCAATTTGGCCATAGGCCAAAAAAGGTCTCAGCCCTGTGCCCTACATCATGATGCAGCATTGTTTGGGGGGGGGCAAATGGGGACCATTATTATGATTATTATTATTATTAATTTTCATCTCTTTCTCGCTCGTGGCAGTTTTTCTAGACGGACATGATGGGCTTTGCCAAACCATGCTGTCTTTTACAGATTCAGGAATTTCCTGACAATTGAGCATGTTTTAAGTACGACTGCTTTCTGGATGTTGGTGTGGATGTATTTTGGTAGGCCCAGTTTCTGGAGGTTTTCTGTAAAGTTTTTTGATGTGATGCTGGTGACTGATGTGACTAACGGAATAATTGTAACCTTTTCCTGTTGCCATAGTTCTTTGACTTCCATGGCCAGTGGTGTATATTATTATTATTATTATTATTATCTTTATTTATATCCCGCCTTTTGCCCAATGCTGGGCCTCAAGGCGGCTTTACAAAGTTAAAACATATACAGTTAAAAACTGTAATTAAGAGATATACAAAAGTTGAAAATATAATTAAATGAGTTGCAATAGTAAAACATTTCAGCATTTAAAATACATATTAAAATTAAAAGTCTTAACACATAGATGGGGGTCCACATTATTCTTCAAAGGCCTGCCGGAATAAGAATGTTTTTGAGTGTCATCACATGGGAGGTTTCCTGCACGTCTGCCGCGACTATGATCCACTTTTTCAGCGCTGGACTGGCATGACGTCGTCCCTGTTGTGCTGTTCTCTCGCCCTGAGTAAGTCCAGCCCTTAAAAAGTGGATCAAAGTCATGGTAGATGTGCATTACACCTCCCGTGTAATGATGCTCCTAGCGTGCCTCAGGAAACACATCGAGGGGGGAGCCAGTCTAGCTTCCCTGGGAAGGGAGTTCCATCCTCAAAGTCCCCTTGAGACAATACTGCCTTATGCTGTATTGGCATTCTGGACTCCCTGGGGGAAATGGCAACTGTCAATGGGGAAATGGTGGCTGTGAATGGGGAGGCTGCCATCTCCTCCCCCACCAGTGTTGAACAATGTTACGTCATGCTATAATGCTGTATTGGGCAAACACCGGCAGTTGAGGAGATGACCATTGCCCTTGTGAAACCGGGCCCTGGTGGCCCAAACTGGGAACCTGGAGCAGGGAGCTGGTTCATAAACGTCCACGACTCATGAACCTTTGCAGGCAGAGCCCGCCCTCGCCTTTGCGTCGCAGAACAGAGCATTTCACTTCCACCTATGATCTGCGTGCTTCGCGGCGAGAGTTCTGCCACGATAGCTTTGCTTTGACAGGTCCCTGGAGGATTTCAAGGAAGTTACACACCCACTCCATTCACGCTAATAGGCTGTTTAGCGCAGAAGAGTTCAGTGTTATGAATGAACGAGAGCATGTTTTGGCTTGCCGATCAGCTTGCAAATATCATGCTCACTTTTCAAACGAGCAGGGATTCAAAAATCCAGCGACGTTACTGGAGACGTAGACTGATTGAAACCATGCTCTCTGAAAGTGAAAGCAATTTGGGGCTTAGGGGGCAGGGAGGCATTGCATCCGCTGTTCCTTTAAAGTTTCAGCAAAGTTTCTCCCCGCTTTTGCTGTGGATCGATGAGTCACCACTGTTGGCGAATGTGGGAGGAAGTGAAACCTCAGCCTGTTCTGGAACAAATTTGATGCAGCTGAACTGAGGTCTCAGTGGGTTTCCATCATGCTATTCTCTTGGGCTTCATTCATATCTTGGGGAAAAGGTTACAATGCTGTTTGGAGAGACTGGACTGGGGCAAGTGAGATGCGCAGCGTGTTCATCATGCACTGCCCCAAGTGTCTTTTTGCCCTTCCCACGAGTACCCTTATGGGGAAAGGCTGTGGCTCACAGGTTGACCCTGTGCTTCGCATGCAGAAGGTCTCTGGTTCAACCCCCGGCATCTCCAGGCAACATCTCCACTGTTGCTCATGGGTGTAAAGAATACAAGGCTGGATGGGCCAGTCCGTTCTAAGGAAGCTTCCTACGTCCCTACCTTGAGAAGAGAAATGTTTTCGGCCTCACGATTGCCAGGTCAAGTTTGAACCTGTGACAAATAAACAGACCTCTGGGTTTCAAGAAAGGCAAGAGCAGGAGCAAAGGTCCTGTCTGAAATTCTCAGCCTACTGGATAATCAATCAATTGGATTCTCTGAGGATGTTTTGAGCAGCAGCAGCAGGGCTGAACGTGAACAAGGCTTTAATTTTTACCAGCTTCCCCGTCAATGTGCATGATAACCTCCCTTCCTGACTTTGCCACGGTGCTGTAGGTTAGAGTCTGAGGTCAAAATTGCTGCCATTCATATCTCAAAGTCTCACGGCTTCTTCCAGGATGCGGCAAAAGGCAACCACCCTATTCTAAGGGGAGGAGGCCGCGGGAGGTGTTCTCTGCTTCACAACTCCCTTGTGGGCAGAATTCGGATAGCCTGTCGCTTGCCACCAAAGAGGTTCAGTCTAGGTAGGACGAACAAGCTGCTTGTCACAAGGAGAAGTCACTGCAGGGGTACATAGGAAGCTGCCATATACCAGACCATGGCCAGATTTGCACCAAGCAGCATATAGCACTATGAAAGCGGTCTGAAAGCAGTATATAAAAGGTAAGAGCCACACTGCTGCTTTATAGCAGTATTGAAGTGCACTGACAACTGTTGGGACCCATAAGACACATACCATATACTGCGTTCATACAGCTATATCCTGCTTGGTGTGGCTCCTGCCTTTTATATAACTTTTTCATACCGCTTTCATACTGCTATATCCTGCTTGGTGTAGATCTGGCCCAAACCATTAGTCCATGGAGCTCATATTGCTGACACTGAGTGGCGGCAAAGTTTCTTTCCCAACCCCATCCGGGATACTCCTACAATAGCGCACTTACCATCCAGTCATTGGTACAGAAAAGCAAGTCTTGTTTCTGTAAGCTATTAACCAAACTCCTGTAAGCCGAGGAGATATTTTTCTACCTTGATACCCTAACCAAGGACTCAGGGAGTTGTTCAGACTAATTGTGTGTCTTCTCTGCACCTGGGTCTTAACCCCCAAACACGTTTCATCAAAGCATCTGAGATGCGGGAGCCATTTTCCACATCTTTTCTAGTTTGGCCTTTACCCCAGTCCCTAGAAATCTGTGTTTATGGAAAAGAAGATCACATCAACGCAAGCAAAGACCTCAGTAAAACAATAAGGCATAGACAGAAGGAATCAGTTCCATGGGGGGGGGGGGGATCCATGTCTTCAAATATAGAGATTTTGCCCCTCTCTCACCTTCTTGGAAAGCTCTCACATGCTAATCCCATCTCTTAAAAAGAACATAGGAAGAGCTAGGCTGTATCAGATCAAGGGTCCATCTTGTAGTTCAGAGTGAGAATATATATATATATATATATATATATATATATATACATATATAAATTTTGCACCCCAATAAGCATTAAAAACTTTGCTTAGGTGTACCCCCCCAAAAAGATGTTATTGAATTATAGATGTATTTATTGACAGTGTGTATAATGCTGCTTTGTAATTAGAAATATCTGAAGTGCAGAACAATCTGATTAGGGAGGTATGATCACCCAGCCCCAAAATCAATTGGGCTGCTTGATTGTTCAGGTTGAACACTTGAAAAACCTCAATGGGTTTTTCAAGCGTTCGACTTAAACGCTCCAGAAGCCAAATCCCTTTCCTCCTCCACCACCATCCGTCCTCATCCCTGCCAGTTCCTCCGTACACAAGAAAAACACATCCTGATCTTGGGGAAAGTGGGATGGGAAGGGTAGAGGTGGTGGAGAGCAGGAGAGGGGGGGGGCAGAGTGCAGGGGTGTCATTTGCACTGAGAGATTGGTGGGACTTTCCAGCTCCAATTCTTCCACGTGCAAATGACAGTTCCATGCAGCCTAGCAGAGTCTCTGCATGACCTCTCCTGGACCGCTTATTTGCAGCGAGGAGTGCAAGCCCCAGTTTGAATTGGGGCAAACGCAAAGGGGGCTGTGTCACTGGGTGCGTATTTTTGAACACCCTCACGTCAAATAATCATGCCATCTCTGAATATAATACATTGTAAAAACAATTAAAAACCAGAGCAATAAAAACAGTATAATAATCTATGATGATAGCAATGGCGTAAGGAATGTAGATTAACCTCAAACACCAACTCAGGATCAATTCAATATTCCCTCCTCCAAAGATTCCTGAACAGGAAAAAATGTCTTAATATCATAAGATGCAAAATGTTGTGGTCAAGTGAGCATCCTTTGGAAGCCATTTCCGCAATTCTGGGGCCACAACAGCAAAGGCCGTGCCATGAGTCCCCATGGAATTAATTTCTTGCGGATATAGAACTGCAAGTAGGGACTTGTGGGTAGATTTTAATAACCAGAAAGCAAAGTAGGTGGGGGCGGTGCGAAGACAACAGACATAAACCCCTTATTGGGACAGGACTGCAGGAGAGATGGGGCAATCTGACCTTTTATATTAAAACAAACAATAACAAGAAAAGGAAAATAGTTTGAAAAAGATGATGAAGGAGAGGCAGGACAACACATGAGCAATTCATACATATTTTAGGAGAAACCCCAAATTAGGGTACCGATCAAGAAGCTAAAGATGGTACATATGGTGTGACTATCTGAGAGTGCTGAACAGTGTTTGCTCCAGGTTTTGAGAGTCCATGGGCAAGATGAAATAAATAACTCTTGTTGTCCGGGGTGATTGTGGTTTGAGAAACTCTACCACCATTGATGGTATCTCTAAGTTTGGAAGAGATCCACCAGTGCTTTATTATCTTTGCAATGATGACTCCCAGTCTGATTTGTCAGCAGTTGGGCAACCATGATAACTGGGCAAATGTATTCAGCAAGGGGACCTCCAGGCAGTGTAGATGGACTCATAGATGTGGACAAATAAAAACAGAATGAAAACCCACCTTTACAGTCCACGAATGTAACCAAATTTGTGTTTATATTTAGTGGATGGAGAGTGTCCCATGAACCTCAGGGTGGTGAAAGTGGAGGGTGGGAGAGACTGATCTCTTTCACCGTATTCATTGCTACGTCAGCGGGTGGCAACCACAGCTTTCCCCACTGGAATGCCCCTTGTGAATGATCATATTTCGCCATTTAAGAGCCTTGCTGTCTGTGCCAAGCAGACCCAGAGTCCGTGCCAAGAAAACCCGGACATGTAACCTGTATAAATTATGCAAATTAAGCAATTGCCATATATTTGCTTAGCATCATTTATCATGAGAGGCAATGAGCTCTGCAAGGCCTTGATACCCCCTTTGAGCTTTGAAGACTGCACGGGCCCACACACTTTCACACCTGTCTTCACTGCCATCAGGGTTAGACACTTGTTCCTGCGGCTGTTTATTTTTAATAGGGAGTTTCTCTGTCACGATCCAGTACCAAATCCCTGCAACATTTCTGCGCTGAGGTGGTATCACAGAACGCACACACAGGCCTGATTCCAGCCCTCCAGTCTTGGCTACTGGCAGCCGATGAAAAAAATCAATACTCCTCCCTTCTGACGACAAACGGAAAGTGTATTCTCCACAGAGCACGCAGGGAGAAGCAAGGGCTACCTTGCCAGAAGCACACAGTCACCTCGCTCTCCACCTTTCACACACACACACACACACACACACACACACACTCACTCACACAGTGCCAGCCCAGCCTAGACTACAAGCCTTAGCAAGGCTATTTCTGAGTCATTCCCAGCCAGTGCTGCTGCATGAGACGCCAGCGGGAGGTATCATTGAAGAGGCACAGGCACACATTCAGGTGACCTAGATTTTGCAAGCTGAGCCGAGGCCCTGTCTGCTGCAGAGGGACGCGAAGCCAAAAGCTACACTGCGGCGAGGCTCTTGCTGTCTCTTGGGAGCAGAGAGGCTGAAGGAGGGCCAGGAGAGATGAGTCCTGTCTAGGGACGACTTCTGAAGTTGGTCCCTGCTGTCCCCGCTGGACTCACTGGCATTGCTCTTTGGTCCAGAGTAAGGGGAGGGGGGAGAATTCTAGGGCATTGGCCATTGGCATGTTCCAAATAATTTAAACATGTGCCGTTCTAAGTCCCTCCATATAGGGAAAGGGGGGGGGGAGAAAAGAGAAAGATGTAAAACCAGCCAAGCGGCCATACTTGGCCATAACCGTCTTCTTCGCCCTTATAATTTTCCGATGATGACTCAACCCTAAATACATTTACTTGGAAGCAAGTTACATTTATTTTGAATGGAAGTACACTGAGGACCAGTGTGGTAGAACGATTTGAAGTTGGAAGCATCGTTGCGCTCGTGCAGAGGGCTGCTCCTCTGTCTCAACTTCTCCTTCTGCCAGCAGGCCTTCATGTTTCCTGGGAATTTCTTTTCTTTATTATTGAATTTATATCCCACCTTTTTCCCCCTCCAAGGAGCCAAAGGTGGCCTACATAATCCTCCTCCTCTTCATTTTATCCTCCCAACAACAACCCAGTGAGGTAGGTTGGGCTGAGAGCCTGTGACTGCCCCAAAGTCACCCAGTGGGTTTCCATGGCCGAGTGGGGACTAGAACCCGGATCTCCCGTCTCCCAGTCCAACACTTTTGCCACTGCATCACACTGGGAGTCCCACTCCATCCAAATACGGTTTGGATGGTTGGGGGAACCTCCAGGACAGGGTGGACGGTGGCCCAGGGAGCTGGAAGGGGGAATCATCAACCATCGCGTTTCCCCTTCATTTACATGCCTAGAAGCATCGCTGGATTCAAGTCCCTTCTAGAAATGGAGGAGCACCTTTGGGACAAGGGTATTGTGTAGAGGACAGGCCTGGATGGTTTTGACTCACCACCCAAATATAGCCCACGAGCCATATGGAGTAGTCCATGAGGGGCTCAGTAAGTCTTCTCCCACTCTGCTGGCTGGGACTGCAGGTCCAGAGGAAGAGATGTTTCTCAAGCACATGACAAACCGTAGACCGTGTTGAGTTCACAAGATAGTTCGCCCTCTCTCTCTCTCTTTCTCTAAATGATGAGCTTTTAATTCAACCTTGGTTTCTTCCAACTCCCCCTTTTTTTGGGGGGGGCAGTTCTCCTTCTTGGTTCTCCATAACCACATCTAGACAGGGTGGAATTTGAGCACTGTCTGTATTCCCATCAACTTGGGCCATGTTGTTCATATCTGCTGTTGTTGTTTCCCGGCCCTTCATAAGAATGTAAGAAGAGCCCAGCTGGATCTTCCTGAATGTTCATCTGCTGCAGCATCCCACTGCTTCTCACCATGGTCAAATAGATACCTTTAGGCATCCCCCAAACAGGGCATGAAGACCGTAGCCCTTCTTCAAAGTTTCCCATGGTTAGGATCCCAAAACAAGACATTTAAACTATCCCTACTGATATCCATTGGGAATAGCTTTGGAGCTCTGATCCCTTCTTTGTAACGCTTGAGAAATGCCCAGTTTGGAAAAATTAGGGGTTTTCTACACAAGGCAGGTGGCATGCACTTTTCATTCCTTACTCATGGCTATTTATGGGTTCTTTAGATGATGACGTGAACCTCCAGTTTCACTTCTGTATCTAACACACACTTTCTTCAAGTTTTTATTTTATTTTAGGGAACCGCTTTTTTCGCTGATGTATTTGTGCTATTCCACTATTCCACAGTGCTACCTAGAGGTCACGTAGCAGAAAAGCAGGAAAAGAAACATTCTTTGTGTAGTTCTCCGATCTTAATTCTGCTATGAATCAAAAAGTAGATACAGTTGATTGGGCTCTTCCTTTGAATCACTTTCTTGCCTGAAACTCCCTCATAGACTAACTGGTTCTCATGACTTCATGTGGATTTCTTTTTGTTGTTGTTTTCAGGCACCTGGATCCGAAAAGCAGATTTTGACACAATGGGTAAGTAGAACATTTTTTGTTACTTGGCACATTTACGTAGAGAACAAACCAAAGTGGGGCATGAAGGGAGATCTGTCATGGAGCCATCATGGCATCTCAGAGACCAGGTGGTGCAGAAGCAGCCAGGGCAGTTTTCTGTTGGTTCTCCCCCACCCCTGGAGATTCTCATTCCTCCTCTCATTGAAACCATTGCAAGGGAAAATACCTATGCCACCTTGAGGCTATTGTAAGTAACAGGCCCAATCCTGGGGCCTCAGAGTAGAATGGAAGGTCTTGGATGCGACTGATCCAAAGCCGTCCCAAGGAAGCCTTATTTGTGGTCCTACTGCGGCCTATCACCACCAGTTGGAACACTGCCAACTGGAACATTGCTGCTGTTCAATTTATGCTTTCAGAACTTTCTTCAGGTGTAAATGGAGCCTCTGGGGTGGAGATGGCTATCACCACCACCATCACCACCAAAAATATGTGCAAGTTTTCAAGGGAAATCAGAAGATTTTGAAATGACTAGTGGCACTTTCTTGGATGTTTGGAAATTCCTTGTAATGTTTTATTTTTGTCTTCCCATTCTCAGCAACTACGAGACTGTGCACCCAAGAGTCAGATTCAGGAACATAAAGGTGAGTAGGGTTTCTTTTTGCCTCGCCATGTCTGTATGGTATAGAATCATAGAATCATAGAATAGTAGAGTTGAAAGGGGCCTATAAGGCCATCGAGTCCAACCCCCTGCTCAATGCAAGAATCCACCTTAAAGCATCCCTGACAGATGGTTGTCCAGCTGCCTCTTGAAGGCCTCTAATGTGGGAGAGCCCACCACCTCCCTAGATCATTGGTTCCATTGTCGTATTGCTCTAACAGTCAGGAAGTTTTTCCTGATGTCTAGCCGGAATCTGGCTTCCTGTAACTTGAGCCCATTATTCTGTGTCCTGCATTCTGGGTTGATCGAGAAGAGATCCTGGCCCTCTCCTCATAGGGCTTTGTTTCCAGATCCCTAATCATCCTCGTTGCCCTCCTCTGAACATGCTCTAGATTGTCTGCATCCTTCTTGAAGTGTGGTTCCCAGAACTGGACGCAATACTCAAGATGGGGCCTAACCAGTGCCGAATAGAGGGGAACCAGTACCTCATGCGATTTGGAAGCTATACTTCTGTTAATGCAGCCCAAAATAGCATTTGCTTTTTTTGCAGCCACGTCACACTGTTGGCTCATATTCAGCTTGTGATCTACAACAATTCCAAGATCCTTCTCACTTGTCGTATTGATTAGCCAAGCATCCCCCATCTTGTAACTGTACATTTGGTTTCTTTTTCCTGGGTGTAGAACTTGTCCCTGCTTCTTTCCTATTGCTCTTTTCGCTGTTATTTCTGAAATGCATGACACAACCAAGTGTCGTTAGATTTGTACAAACTGAGGCCAATTCTGAACATTAACTGCAAGCAGATAGTTGAGGAGTGGGTTGATACGGCCGTCCTCAACTCGCCACCCGTTCGCAGGTGACGAATGGAGGGTGAACATTTGGCTTTCATTTCAGGGAATGTGATTCAACCCCAAAATACTTTTGGAGGAAGTGAAGTGTTCTTCTTTGCTTCCTTTATCTATTTCTTTTTTGTTTTCATTTAAAAATGAAATATTTAAAATTATCTGTCTGGAGCAGGGGCCTTCTTTCCTTCCTTCCTTCCCTCCCAGAGAATGGTCATAGGGACAGGCATAATTTTACCACTACAGCAGTTTTTTAAAAGTATATATATGATTAAAATAAAAGAAGAAAGACAAAAGAGAGGAAAGGCACAAATCTCCCACCCCACCTCTTGCTGGAAACATAAAGCTCCCTCCCCTCAGTCATTTCACAGATACACACATACACATGCCTCTGTATCATGTCCTCCCCCCCCCCCCCCACTGCCATTTTTACATTTCAATTCATGGTTTTGGCCGAAATTTAGCCAAAGCTCTGATGTGTAACAAAAAGAGACCAGAGTCAGAAGGTAGCCACATTACTATTGGCATATTCATCACCCATCCTCTGGTATTCTCCAATTTCTTTTCATTTTTCCCTGGCATTTTTTATGTTGTGACTTTCCTTAAGAAATCTAAGAATCCAGAAATCATGGGAAACACTTCTTTGGCATAGCTGAACATTATACTGGCAACACAAATTGGTTCCGTTGCTTGTGGTGAGATTTCAAATCCTCTAGGCCACTTCTCATTAAGATCTGGATAACAGCACCCCTGAATGCACATGTGTATCTCATCCATACGTAACAAAGAAGTCCCCAGAAGAATATCTGTACATGTAGGGAAAAATAGTTTTATCCTGCCTTTCCTCTAAGATGTTCAACACAGTTTGCATATGGTTCCCAGGTGGATTCTCACCCAAGCATGGCTAGATCTGCTTGGCTTCAGCATTACAATGGTTTCATGTGACTTCAAATCATTACCTGGTCATAACCTCAATCACATATTCAAACTTTATGAGCAGATATGCATAGGAGCTTTGGATGAAACAACAACAACAACAACAACAACAATAATAATACATTTATTTCTTACCCGCCTCTCCGTTTGGATCGGGGAACAACAGTAAATATAAAATATGATAAAATACATAAAACTGATTAAAAACATGGCACACATTATTAAAATAACAAAAAAAACATCATAAAAACATCCTAAAAAACATTCTAAAATTTCACTGGATATGCCTGCCAGAAGAGACCAGTCTTTATAGCTGTTAAGTTGACGAGTCTCCTCCGGCAGGTCATTCCACAGTGTGGGAGCGGCAGAAGAAAAGGTCCTCTGGGTAACGGTTGGACACCTTCAGACCATTTCTTGATGCTGTTAGTGCATGTGGTGTCAACTTGAAAGTGGGAGGGGCTCAATTGCAACACAGAATCTCCTGGAGATATAAACTGGTAAAGGATGATGCCTGCTGATAGTTCCTTCACCCTTCCAGCTGCTTCCAGCTGCCTTTCCCTGTCTTACCTGGAAGCCTGTTGGAGCACAGGTGTTGTGCTGTGATGCTTCATTTCCTCCTCTTCAAGGCAAAAGCTCCTGGGAAGCTGTCATACAGTGGAAGGACAGTGTGGGTCGTACTATCTGCCAAAGAAGGAGTGAAGTGGAATTATCCATAGGAGGGAGCAGAGAGGAGCAGATAAACCCAAGATCAGAAGGTCATGAAGAGCAGACATCACGACCAAGGATAGATCACAGCGCAAATGGGTTTCAAGCTAAGGTAACTTTGAGTGCCACTCCAAGGCCATTCAGCCATCTACTGAAGACTTAAATATTGTTGCAAAGGGTTGTGCAATTGTGGATCCACCTCAATCCACTTCTAGCAAAATGAGACAAAGACAGGAGGATGCAAGACCTTCTACTGGGAGAATAGAGCTTTGGTGAGGGGAGGATAGAATTCCCCCCCCCCCAACACACACACCTGCCATTCTCTTGAAGGGGCTCTTCAAATGCTATACAACTCCAACTTGGAAATTTCCCTCCATGAAGGAAATAGGCAGGCAATACCCTTGTGTAGATCCCCATGAACAATCAAATCTACTCTTGTGTAAGCAAGCAATATATTGCAAGTCCATGTGCTGGGAACCTGCGACTTAGTTTCCTTTTTTAGGATTATCCTCCATTTTCTAGCACGTCGAAACCAATTTATTCAGGAGAGTTTGGGGCCGTGGAATTGCTTGAACATTTAGTGTCGGAAATGAATGAAATAAAGCCTGCAATTGCAAAAGGACGAGGAAGCATGCATTGAAATTAGCCTTGGGATTGTGGAGGACAAACATTTGAATAAGATGAAATGTGATGAGGGTGCCGGTCTGAGCACACTCTAATACTCCTTTGATCTGGGAAGATATTTGGCTAAAAAGCAATTATGCAAGCATCTCTTGTTTTCATTTTTTGAGATGATCTGGGGAATTCTGCTAAACAAAACTTTGGAGGGTGTAGCGTTATTAAAACATTATGCTTGAAGGAGGTTTAACTCAAGACAGTTTGAGCTTGGAAAATAGGCAGACTAGCCTGGAGGAGGGGGCAACATTTTGTTTTTAAAAAAGCTATATAGTTACCCCCAGGAGCACACTGGGCTCCTTCTCTATTCGGGCACAACTGAAAGGGAAAATTAAGAATTCCTGACACACAACATTGTTAAGAAAGAGGTGGGGGAGAAAAGCCGAAAGAGAGAAAGAAAAGAGAAGCTGGCTGTGACTGTGTATTGAAAGAAAATGTTAATTTCAGTCCCGGACATACTTATTAAAAAAAGGAAAAGAAAGAAATCCAAGAAATCCAACTGTTTATCCTTTTCCAGGCATTAATATTCCTATTGCTGGAGGTGTTTGACAAGGAGAGGAAAGGCTTGTCAGACAAGGCATCAATGGCCTGCCTCTGAAATGTCCATCGTTGGGTTTTTTTTTTTTTTGGATTCGACGCTCTTTGATTTTTACAGTAAATGCTCCCCTCCCCTCCATCTCAAAGGCCAACATGAGTCTGTACAATAGAAATGGGAAAGCCACTGGTCGTTTTGCTCAGGGTTTTTTTTTTTGGGGGGGGGGTAATGTGTATTATATATCCAATTTCATTGTGTTGGGAGAAGGAGGTATACTTTGCAGTAGAGGAAAATGCCAGTGAGATAGGCTGAGGAGTTCTACATTGTCAGATTTGGCAGCGATTCAGATGCTTTCAACATCTGCCAGGGAATGCGGGATCTTGTTATAGAGAGAGAGAGAAGCTTAGGGACGCTTTCAGCATTCAACATATGCCCACGTAACACTTCCTCTTTATTCCCTTATTAAGCTTGGCTCCTTTAAAGGGAAAAAAAACATATTATATTCAAAATTAAGGCCATCTCTCCCACCGCCCCTTCCAGCCTCTCTTTCTCCCTCCCCTTTCGCCTGTGCTTTCTTTCCCTTCCTGCACATACATGTCTCCCTCTTAACTTGTTAAGTTTGAAAGATGATATATACACACAGTTTGCTTTGCCAGTCAGCACGTTAAAGGCCAAGATTAATGCAATGGATTGGAGCTGCTGTGTCGCAGTGGAGCGTGCTCAGAATACGAGATGGAATATCGAGGGGGAAAAGGGCAAGGGAAATCTGCTGGTGCTCAGAGTTTGTACAAGTCTCCTTAGCAACTTGTCTGACATCTTTTTAAAAAAATGGTGGGGAGGGGTGTGTGTGTGTGTTGTGTTGTGTTGTGTTGTGTCGTGTTGTGTCGTGTCGTGTGTGGATCTCCCCCAAACCACCCATTTAATAAAACATTCCTTCCATTCTGAAACAGTTTTATTTCCCAGCTAGCTTCATGTTGTTTGGCTCAATTACTGGATTAAATTAGTTGTTTGAGAGTGGGTCCACACCCCACACCCCCAGGGAAATGGGGTGTGTGTCTCTGTGTGGTTTTTCATTAAAAAAACAACAACCCACTACAGAGTGGGGTTTTGCCCAGTTCTTCCCATTCGAAACAGATACCCGCCCTCAGCCCCTCTCTTTTTCCCTTTCTCGACATGCTATAGAATCTGCAGCAGCCTGTCATTGGTGGAGTAATTTGGAATGTATTTCGGTTTATTGGATTTTTTTTTTAAAAAAATTATTTTTAGAACAGATCTTGTAAAACCAAAGAGAATCATTCTTGGCAAGATTCTCTCTCTCTCTCTCACTCCCTTTCTCTTTTCTCTCTTCCCACAAAACCCCTCCCACTTTTTCTCTTCTCCCCCCCCCCCCTACATTTTTTTTAACTTGACAACTGAAGAATAAACCTCTATAGGAGGGAGTGGCTTGATAGTGTGGAAGGTACGTTGCTTTTTTGGGTGTGGGGGGGAGTTCCATGTTAATTCTGTGGGGGATAACTCTGAATTCAGTGTTCGGAAATGCAGTGCCCTAGATATGTTACGTGTTGAAATGACTCAAGGGAAACAGTGGCTGCTTTACTGAAGAGGCGTTCAAAATCTTGCTCTGCATTTTAAAAAAAAAATAAAAGGGGGAAAGCTCTCCACAGAGAGAGTGCAAGAGAGAGAGAGAGAGAGAGAGAGAGAGAGAGAGAAAGAGAAATATAAAGAAAGAAAAGCCATTTTTTTTTTTGAGGACTTGGTATTGGTTTCCATACAAACAGATGTTACTTGCCATTCCATAGTTAAGCAGTCTCCACACTGGAGCAAGGAGCAGTTTAAGGAAAACTGCGGCGGAGTTTAGAAAGGTGGGTGAGGGCTATAGACATACTGTATAAATAGTCTTAAGTCAGAATCCATTTTTATTTTTATTTATTATTAATTTTTTTGTGAAAAACGTTCCTTTTTAAAAAAACAACAACAACAAAAGATTTTATTATATTTTTCTTTAAAGGGATTTTTTTAAAACCATGTTTCACTTTGGGTTTTTTTTTTTTTTGCTTCCTCTGTTAAAAAAAGAAACTTGGTGATAATGTTTAGCAAAAGTGGTTTTTCTGTTTGAAATGCCGTAAGACATTCTCGGTAAGTGGATGTTTGCAGTGGATGAGATCAGAGGATCTATTATTTTATTTATTTATTATTATTATTATTATTATTATTATTTTGTGTTTTGTTTTTCTGCTGAAAGGCTGTTTTCGACGGGTTTGCCATTGTGCTCCGTCTCTCATGAGTAGGATTGCAAAGGCTGAAGGCCCTTTTGCCGCCTTTCCAAATTTCTGGCAACATTGTGCGAACAGGAATCATAGTCTTTTATACAGTAGAAGTTCAAATGAAATGCAGATACTTTTAATTTTCTTGCTCTTTTGTCTGTCGCATGTGTTCACTGGATTAATCCCACTCATCTCTCCACGTTGCTTTTTTAAAAAGTATTTTTTATTATATAAATACATGTCTGTCTGCTCCGTTTACTCTCCAGATCTAATCAGCTAACAGTTTTGGAGCAGTACAGCTTCAAAAAGCAAAAACAACGGGTGTTATTGTTGGTTTTCCTGAGCCCGCAAGAATTAAAAGTTTTTTTGGCACACAAATTGCAGTGTAGCAGCAGATCAATTCATTTCAATGGAGGAAATCATAGCTCCTGCCATCTGATTTTTCAGGTTTTACATTTCATGTTTCCACTCTAGATTCGGCTTTCCTTCTCTCCACTTAATCTGTGCATCTTAATTTTTAAGTCTTATTGATCCCAATTGGTACATTTATGCTATCACTGAAGTCATTCTGGGTGTCATTTTTCTATCAACTTCTGTTCATAAAAAATAAAATAAAGATAAATTCTTCATTTTCCATTGAAACATAAGACCTGGGTTGGTTCTCAGTCCTGATGGTTCAACCGTTTTTAGAACAAAGCAACTTTATTCTTTCTTATAATTTTAATCCTGATTTCAGTGAATTTATGGAAGTTTAAAATTAGATAACATAAACATTGCCTTACACTGATGTAGTATCTTATCTGACTATATCCACATACCCCAGTCTCTTATTATTTGCATAGAAACAATATTTGTTATAAATGTGCCTATCTATGTGGCTTATACTTTTAAAAACAAGCATCACACACATTTCTTTATTATGATACATCAATATGCCTATAAACCTTTTGATCTTTGTATAATCTACTAGTCTTCTGTGGTCAAAATGCATGTAGAAAATGTAAGTGTCTCATCAAGGGTCACCTATTGCAGTAAATCTTCCATGGCTGTTCATTGTATCATTGGGCATGAAAAATAAAATGAAATAGTTTGTTTGATCATAGGATCAACATCCTTTTTCGTTTGGCTGCTGTGTTGAATTTTTAATATTCCATTCCCCCACTTTTAAAAGGTATTGTTTCATTTACAGTCACCATTTCCATTCCAACCACTTTTCTATTTCCAAAATGTGATCTGGGAATGACTCCTTCTTTGCTATAGTTACTTCTTGTGGTGTGCCATTCACAAAGGCAAACGAAGTGGTTTAAGAATGCCAGAAGTCATATAAGCTGAATTTTAAAAGGAAACAGCAAAACCTCCCCCTCCCCCTTCCAGCTTTGTTTTGGTTTTAAGCTTTGTCCTTTAAGGAAGATGCAATGGGAAATGAGCGCATAAAAATTGGCACGTTCAAGCCGCCTCCCCCGTAGCATCCTCCATGGAACTATGGTGGCTCACCAATTCGGACATTTTAGTTTCTCCTGGTCTTTGACTGGCATCCTTGATCATTTCATTATGAAAAATCCCAGGGTCTTGAATATAAGAAACCCCAAACATCTTTGTAGGTGTCTGTTGATTTCAGTCCCAGAGGTGATCTTCAAAGCAAAATTGAAATATTTTTTTCCTTATTCCCCCCCCCCCCCCGTTAGCAGCTGTGTAGTTTTTAAGTGGTTGTGAAAGGAACAATAAAATGAAAGGCAAAACCGGCATTTTGAAAACTTGGCAAGAGAAAGAAGCTTGGACTGGCAGCCAAGAATCCTGCTGGGGCGCAGAGAGAATAGCGTTTGCAAAAGCACCTCAATTGAGGATTTCTTCCACCCCCTTTTTTATATCAATCTCGGCAGCTGGAGCAATTATTCTTCCATCAATGTTAAGAGTCAAAAAGTTACAGTGGAGATTTGATGAGCCAATATGGAGACAGGTAATGTTTCTCTATCTTATTACCTTTTCTCAAATTTATTTGCATCCAAATCCACACCATCCCTAGTTTTTTAGGAGTTTGATGTCCATCATTACCAGCTAATGTGTGGTATATATATTACAGCTGATCCCCTCCTGATGCTTATTTGGGTGGGTTTTAAATTAGCAGAATTTTCCATCGTCGTCAAGCCTGCAAGAAATTAATGTTATTGTGTATTTTCTGAAACGTAGCACCTTATTTTAGGAACGTGTGTGGGTGTACATATGTCTCTGTGTGTATGGATACAGATAATTGGTTTCAGGTTTGAAACATTGTTTCACTCTTTTGAGATTGTCCATGCTAGAAATTCAAACAATGATATGCAATAAATTGACCTTTTTAAAACCCAGCACGTCCTTTTATTTGAACTTGACATATAAGGGAAGATAAAAATAAACTGATTTTTCCTTTCTAGATTACATTGTCAAAGATCTGGGCCTAACAAGATGGCGGCTTGCATCCAGTGAAAATTTTCCTGATACGTCAACACATTGGTAAAGTACTTTGGTTCCAGTGCCCTAACCCACCCTCCATTGCATATAATGTGAACATCTTCCCAGTTAGGATGTTTGGTTTTTTTAAATAGGTTGGTTTCTATGAAATGTAAGAATGAAGTTCTGGAAGAATACATTTCAAATTGTTGCCATGAATGTTTCAAAAGGCCTTGAACGTATAGATGGTATAGGACTGCAAATTGTTGTTTCTGTAAAACATGTACAATGCATTCTGCACTGTTTGGCTTGAAAACTGCAGGGAGACCCAGATTGATGTTGAAACATCACATACAATGTGTAGAGAGAGAGGGAAGAAAAAGCGCTTTTGCAGTTTATTTTAAATCAAACTCTCCTCCCCCATAATTCCTGGTTAAATTTAGCACTAAAAATGTGAAGAACCGATGTTTCTAGTTTTGTAATGATGCTCATTCAAGTGATACATGATTTTTAATACTTACCTTTGGAAAACTCAGGGTTCCTTTATATAGTCAGTAATAGCTTGATTAAGGGTTACTCCATTAATAATGGCTACACTCCGACGTATCATGAACCCAGTTGCCCATGTTGGGCATTTTCAGCCGTCGTTTCTTTGTTCTCAAGTTGCCTCAAAGCTAACTGCAATTGTATATTTCACCATTTGCCGGTAGTGACGAAAGGTTTTGCAATTATGACTCCTGTTCTTTCACACTCCATACCAGGTATGGATGCAATGTGCATAAGGGTCATTTCTGGATATGTTTCAAGCAATTTCTCCAGGTATTTAGACATGTCATTCAGAAGCATCATTAGCTTTGGTGAACAACAGCTGCCTTTAGCCCTGCATTTGTCTGTGTCTCCCAGAAGAAACGGGACTGTTCTTACGAATTATAGGCTGTTACCAAAAAAAAAAAAAAAAAGATTGTGGCACAACATAATTGTAACAAAGACAAAGGGAAGATTAATCTGATTTTGGATTTGTGGATGAACGACCATGTGACTTCTTTCCATAATATGGCTTCCCAATCAATCCCTTCTAAATTTCACCTTTTCCTTCCTCCCCTGCCGACCTATTTCACCAGTTCATCTCAAGCGATGCTTCTGCTATCTCTTTAAAAAATGTCCAATGCTCCTTAGAGGGTGTGTGTGTGTGCATGTGTGTGTGAGCTACCACATCTTTTTTTCCCAAGAGTAAATGCCATGAAATAGCAGGTAGAGCTGATACAGCATTTGTATCCCAACCTTCCCCAGGTATTTCTATGTAGTAACCGTGGCTGTGTATGTGTGTTAAGTAAAATGAATGTCTCACTTGAGGCGACAAGGTGTTTCTTTAAAGTAACCCCAGTGTGAAAATCTACTCGGTTAAGGTATTTGATTTGGAGGAGTGGGGGGGGGGGGAAGGTTGTTGCAGGCGACTCCTTCTCCGGGTGAAAAGAAAGTGAATGATAACTCTGTATGGAATTTGGTAACTCAAAAAATGAAACTTCATGTAGCAACACTTTAGGTAGTGACACTTCCAATCTGTTGTGTTAGATTATTTGGAGAGATCCATTAAAAAAAATTCTCCCATTTTTCTTTTCTTTTAAAAAGTGAATCATCATGGGGTGGGGGGGTGAGATTCAAATTAGGACAGCAGTGCTGAGGGAGGATTTTTTTTAAAAAAAATTGCTATTTCCACAACTAAAACCTCCGCCATATGCATCCATATTAATCCAGATTCTTGGCCAGTTTTCCCCAACCTGGAACCCTCCAGGTGTGCTGGATTACAATACCCATTATTCCCAGCCAGCATAGCCAATGTTTGGTCCTTTGATAAAGGTGGTCTCCTCCTCCTCCTCCTTCTTGGGCACTCCGTACATCGAAAGGTATGAGCAGTCAGTGCTGGCAGCAAGGATTAGCAGGGTTGGGCATCTGCTGAGACCCCACAGTCAGCAGGGGCCCACTGACAAAAGCCCCCTCCTCACCACTGCTCACCTGCTTCTCTCTTTCTGACCCAGACAATGGCACTGGCGAGAAGGAGATGCCACAGCCTACTTCTCACCGGTTCTCTGCTCGTCAAGCAGGCAAGTGGGAGCTATGATAAGAAGGAGGAGGAGGAGGAGGAGGAGGAGGAGGAGGAAGAGGAGGAGGGGGAGGAACAGCAGCCAGTGGTAATGGTGGTGAGAAGGTCGACTCACTGAGGGGGGTGGCTTTGAGGGTGTCTGTTGCCCAAGGCCCTTCTAATCTAACACCCTGAGTCTCTTCTCCTGAAAATGCCTAACTTAGTAAGTAAAGCTCAGGGCACCGTTGATACATTTTGCTTTGACCAGCTGAGCTATGTGGTCCTTTATGAAGCGCTTGGTTCATTGTGCCCACAATGCATTACTCTGGGACACCAGATCATCGTATCTAAAATACTAATAGGGAAGGCATGGTCTGTGTGCAGAAGTCTTGTTTGGAAGCATGGTGAAGTCACAGAAATAGGGTTGAGGGGGGCTTTGATTGGATCAAGCAAGAGCTTGTGTGGCCTAGTGCAATGGATGAGGAAATGAGCTGGGGTGGGGTGGGGCAGGAGGCCAGATATTATTCCCCCAGTCTTGCTCTCAAGCTTAGACTACAACAGAAGGAAAATACGACTGCTCTAGCTCAGAGGGGTATTCTGAGTTGCACCATCATGCTTTTGTGATGCTATCAGCACTCCAAAGCAGTCCTGTGCAACTGGTGACCAACCAAGTTGTATGCTGTCTACCATACATCTAGGGAGGCCAAGTGTCCTATTTTACAGAGGGCAATCCTCTGTTTGGAGGTGTCCTCTATTTGATGGGCTGCCCAGTCCAAGTCTGGTTTGACAGAATCATAATGACGGAGAGCAACAGAGGCCTTGAAGTTGCCCATCAGTACTTGCCATTTGGACAGCACACAGGTCACCTAATCAGTCTTCCCCACTATGGTGAGATGTCTTGTATTTGTACTTAATTTACACTGATAATTTCTAAATTTTCAACTCTCTTGCTAAATCAGCATATGCAAACATCATGCAAATCAGTGTCCCCTTTTGCCCTGGTGTTTGGTGGACACATACATCTTAATTATTTGACACCTCATCAAGAACGTGCATGTGTGCATTGCAGATATAATTCAACAGGCAGAACTTTCATTTCGCGACACATAGGATTCCCCCTCCTATGGGATCAAGTCACAAGCCATTGAGCAGTGTTCATGATGCATGGGTGTGAGGATTGGAGCAATGTTACTAAGGATAGAGCCAGCTTTCTGTCCAGTTTGTTTGTTTTATTTATTTGGTGGGTATCAATTTATTAGAATGCATTTATCAGAATACATTGGTTAATTTATTAGAATAGTATCTTTTAGACCTTTTTGGGAATGGGAGCAGTCTGTCATTTTCCCCATGATGGGATTCAGAATAAACAATCAACTGGTGCTTTTAATACCTTGGAAATGTTTAGAGTGAACGTTTGCTCTTTCTAACAGGTTTATGTTTTCACTTTCCAGAAGTGGGTTATTTCTTTTAACTATATATATATATATAAAAAGAAGATCTTCATGCCGGTTGCCACAAACCCGTAGATCCGAACTTGTGCTTTTATCCTACACAAGCTTGTGTCTATAGGTATGTGTCTGCTTGGCCAGTGCACAAAACGTGGATTAAAATAAAATAAAATAAAATGTTTCATGTTTCAAAAGTCGCAACAAAAAGCCCTGCTCCCAGATTTGCTATTACCATCTCATCTCTCGTCCCCCTCCGTTTGGCACAGCAGTATTTCAATTCGTGGTGCTCAGCTTTTTGAGCAGTTAAAAATGCTGTTCTGGGTCTGCTCCGCACAGGCGCCCGTATGGAATGAAACTGACTTTAATCGAAGAAGTAAATGGCGAAATGTGTAACTTAGGGCAGCTGCCTTATACCGAGCCAGACCATTGGTCCATCTAGCTCTGTATTGTCTGTGTTGATTGGGCAACAGCTCTCCAGGGTTTCAGATGGCTCTTTTCCCAGCCTTACCTGGAAACGCCGGAGATTGAACTTGGGGCGTTCAGCATACAAAGCCGGTGGTCCACCACTGAACTGTAGCTGCTCCCCCTGTGCTGTGTTCCCTTCAGGCAGAAAAGAGGGCCATGTTTGTTTTAGTGAAACAAGCCATCCTGCTGGCTTCTCCAATAGATGGTCAGACTCAAAAAGAGGCCTCCTGGGAGCCATGGGGGGTGGGATCAAGGACATGGTGTGAGAGCAAACTGTTGGACCCCCCCCCCCCACACACACACACACACTCAAAGGAAACAGGGAATTCTGAAGGGGGTGGCGGATGATGTCAGCATCCCTGCTAATTAAAAAGTGCTGGCGCCACGGCCCTATGAACTCTGTCTCTACAACACCACTACTTACCAAGCCTTAAAGAGCCCGGGTCTTCCTCCTCTCCCTCTCCACTATTTGGCAAGCAGCACTTGATAGTTTGCCTTGTGATATCTTTCCCTGTAGCGTTCAGCTCCATAGATGTTTTTTTTTTCCAGTTAGGACTGGAACAGAGTTAAGAGCAGTGTTCACCTTCCTTGAATCCATGCTTTCCAAGGATTTCTCTGTATGATGCTGACGTACTACGGTGCCACTAGGCTTGGCCATTTTATTGCAGTAAGTTTGAAACTGGACAGGGCTTTCCATCGGTTTCTCGGCAAAGGATTTGCTAAGGCTTGTCATGTCCATATGTTTGTTTGCATTGTGGTCTCCTACTCCTGGAGCAGACCATCCCTCAAGTCTGCTTAGGATGGACCATGGATGCTTAGCACTTGGGGTGTATGAGAATGTCATTTCTGTGTGCAAATCATGTGAACATGCCCCGTTTGAGATCCCAAATGCTGGTGGGGATATGTTTTGTTAAGAAATGTTTGCAGATTTCCGAAAAACTTGTATGTTTTTTTTGTTAATGCATACTTGGAAATGCATTTTTAAAGCATTGTTATGCTTTTGTCAGTGGGGGGAAGGTGCACAGTTTTGAAAAATATACACAGAGATGTGCACTTTCCTCTTTCAAAATGTGGACTTTCCCAATTTGAAAGAGCCAAAAAAGAAAAGGAAAAAAGGAAAAAAAAAAACACAGGTGAAGAATGAAAATGGGAGCGAACACAAATGAGCTTTGAAGTGCTGTTTGGAGAATTTGGGATGAGCTCAAAATCATTGACTCTGTTGTCCACAGTCGCCCATGGTGTTTGGCAACCGCAAGTCAAAGCTGATAGAGAACTGGTTAAGAAGAAGATTCATTCTCTGTCTTGCATAATGGGTTCAATCAGCAGCAGCAGCAGCACCACCACCACCAATAACAACAACAACAACTAGACTGGATGTGCAAGAGATGCCTACAAGAACTATGTTTGTGCACAAGGAAAATACTGCTTTTGAAAAATTAGAATTTGAGCTTGAGGCCTTAAAATGAACATGAGAGGCTTCCTCACACTGAACCAGACCGTTGGGCGATCTCGTCAACATGGTGTACTTTGCGCGGCAAAAGTGTTGCAGAACGTTGCCCGCCCTGCTGCCTGAGATAGGGAGGGGTGAGCAATTCATTGGCTTCGCGTTTGAATGAAAATGTACCAAATTCGCATTTCCCGAATCTGCGCATGAACCCGAGTGCAGTTATATAGCAATCTCCACACTTTTCACGATTTTGTGCCACCATTCACAAATTTGAAAATGCACACCAAATAATGCATTATGTTAGGAGAAGGAAATAGGTATGTTTGGAAAAGCGCATACAGAAACGTGTATGTTAGGATGAAAGCTCATGAAAATCTGTACAAGTTTTCACATTGACATTTTTAGGTGGAAAAGAATGCAAACTGGTGAGGAAATGGGATGGAATAAACATAACGTTGGGAAACTGAGAAACTGAGCAGAAGTGAACTTGTCAGATACGTCCATCTCTAAACTGGAAATAACTAGGCTAACCCTGACACCATCGGCATGCAAAGCATTTGCTCTCGCGCTAGGCTATGATACCTCTCTAATGCACATGTGGCTACCTCATCCCAAGGCTCCACTATCTTTGCAGCATCTTCTACCTCCCCGGAGCACTGTTTCAGCCATGCACATGTGAGCAGTTTGTGGACCAAGTATATCTGTTGTTAATGAGCTGGTTGATAATGAGCTAATTCCTTTTGCTGGTTCTGAATCAACCGGCAACTGCATGAAGCCAAAGTTGAGCGTGTTGAGCATCATTTCTCCCGACCCCCATGTTCCATGAAGTTCATGGTTTTATAAAACTCTCCTACAAGGGTTGAGTAAGCTGATTGTTTTTCTTGACTTCCAGCAATGGCAAAAAGTGGAGATGAGAGAGAGATTTGATGAGGATTTCATAGTACAGGCCACCGTTCGTAACTTGTAGGCTGGGTACCTGGTGGTGGGTAGGTTATGCAGGTGTGTGCTGTCATTTTCTTTAATCTTTTCAGTGTCTGACCTATGTATGCCTTCCTTCACCCCTTGGTCATTTTATCTATTTCATACCTCAACGTTTTCCCCATGATAGAACTTAAAGCGGTGTACTTGGGCTTCCAAAGCAGTGATCAACCGTAGATCTGCTGAGCATCAGAAAAGTTACTACATTAGGTGCTTTTCGATCAGGGGGTCTGGGACTCTTTCAGCTGGGGGGGGTCAAATTCTGTTTCAAAGACGCTCTCAGAGGCCACGTTCCAGTGGTGTGTGGGGCCAAAGGCAAGAAGGGTGGGACCAGAACACCAAAAAGACCCACGCATTTTAGCTTAATGCTGTCACTGCCAGTAACTAAGCTAGGAACCATCTGATGTTTGGTGGTCAGGGGAAGGAGGTGTGTTCACCTGTGGTCACCAGAGGGCTGGATTTAGCCCCCAGCCTGAGGTGCTGCTTCCCTGCATTAGACTACAAAGTAGGCACCTTTGATTGTGTCAAGTTCTACTACGCCCCTCAAATCCTCAACCTGAGGACTGCAACCTTGTAGAGAGATAATGCATGTACAATCTCACACCACAGATTTAAGCAGTTTCTCAAATTCTCTGGATTTCGTGTGGGGCGTCTTTCCAGCTTTACACAAGGCAAGCTACGCTAATGGCGGAACATTGTGGCCATAATTATGCCATTTGCAGCTGCAAAGCACTTACTTCTACGTACATTGCGGCCGTAAAGT
This sequence comes from Anniella stebbinsi, assembly GCA_029215795.1. Lineage (NCBI taxonomy): Eukaryota > Metazoa > Chordata > Lepidosauria > Squamata > Anniellidae > Anniella > Anniella stebbinsi. Next base: position 155,325,707 of record JARDYH010000002.1, on the reverse strand, counting down.
GCTTACAGCTGCAATTTATGTAGAGTTAAGTGCTTTATGGCTGTAATTTGCATAGAAGTAAGTGCTTTATGGCTGCAAATGGCGTAATTATGGCCGTAATTTTCCCAAGATAGGTTTATGTCAGCTGCCGTTTGCGTGTCTTGCCTTGTTTAAAGCCGGAAAGATGCCCAGCAAAATCTGGCAGATGTACCACGGCTTCAGGGAAATCTAGTAGGTTCCAAGTGGCCTGGATTTCCCCGCAGTGGACCCACCAACCACCAGACCAGACATTGGGAGGTTGCCCCATCCCAAATGTGCACTTGGACATGGGGCTGCAAATGTTCCTGTCATCTTGCCTTGGCATAGACATCCTTATTTTCTGTACAATGTCCTGGGAAGATGCAACATCTTCATAGAGGGTCTTTCCAGCAAGACTCACAGCCCTGTTTCCAAGGTGCTCATGCGAGGCACCGATGGCGACCGCTCTGGTGAGATGTTGCGGCACTTTCCAAGAGGGTTCACTTCGTTATTTAAAGTCTAAACATCACTACCGACCTCACCTGAACTTTCTCCACCCTCACGCAGAAGTCCCCTCCTCCCCAAGTCTGAACTCCCCAAATGCGGAGAAATGTAGGGGATGGAACGTTTGGCTCAGTCCTCCCTTTGAACATAGGCAGAGCACTCCCATGTCCACATGATGCCTGGTGGGTGGAGAGATATGGCTGTACCCAATACATGTCAGCCAAAGAGAGGAGGGGAAAAGCTCACAACTTAGAAAATGAAAAAGTACTGTAAACCTCCCCTCCCCCCACGGCAGAGATGCTTACAGCGTCTCTGTAAACCCCACCATTGCCTGCTGCTCTGGAGATGTACTAGTATAACATATACTCATGTGGGTTCTATGGGGCTTAATTAGAATAAACTTGCAACCAAAAAAAAAATAGAACTTTAACAAAATATGTCTTTAGTAAACATGAATTTACTCCCCCCCACAATTGCCACAATTTACCCTTCTATGTCCAAACAACAACAACAAAAATAGAGAGCTCTTGCTTATAGCCCAGTCCACTGGGGTTCTGTATTTCCAAGCGCTGAGAATTTGGGATGTCTTTTGTGTAGTGTCCTTAACTTTAATTTCTTAAGGCAATCCCGACATAATAGTTCAAAGTATTAGCCCTGCAATAATATAATTAGGACAAGCATCAAGGATGCAAAAACAAAACTATTCCCCGCCCCTTAAAATTCCATGACAAAAGGAGACAAGAGCCTGTAATTTAACAGAAATCTACCAAAATTCAGCTTCCTGCAGAACCAACCAACTCCCCCTTTTTTCGTTCTCTCTTCTCTAGCCCTCTAGCCCTCCACTCCGCCCAAAGGACCAAACCATTTCCTCCATAGGGGTTACACTAGCAATGGTGCCCACATGCCCACCCATGAAGGGTACCAATGAACTCCCAGTATACACCCATGTCTGACAGCACACACATGTGCAATGACACCAAAGCTCCCACCCCACCCCCAACTCCATGAGTTCCACCAACACAGCCAGCAATGACCCATTTCTGCCAGGTATTCCCCCCCTCCCCAGCCTATTATTTCGTAATCTGTCTGAAATAGTCATAAGACCATTTCATCATCTTTTTTTAAAAAAAATGTTTCTGGGAACTGGATGGGGAAGGAAGAAAAAAGAAAACCCCAAACACACAAAGGTAATAGCCACTTTCGGTTCTGATTCCTGTGTCTAGAGTCCTTTCACCGTTCCTGCTGTTTACTCACTAATGCCGTCGTGACATCAGTACATATTGTATTGTCACATTGTTATTACATGACTGCACATATTCACCCTAATTACAAAATTATCTATAATTGCACTCATTTGGTAAAGACGTAATTGACTAAAATCACTTTAAAATCAACAAGGAGATCCTGCCAATGGGAAAAGTACATTAGGGGAAACATTTTTTTTTAAAAAAAAACACTATCTGAAAGCACCGAAATTTAGGTGCCCCTTTAAATGTACTCCTAGCAATATGGCGATGGGGGAAAACTTATTTGCAAACAGTTTCCATTTAGCTGGGAGAATGTATGGATGACCTAGCCATAGGTGCAGAGGGCGAAGGGGTGTTGACCATGTGGATTTCTCCCATTGAATCAGCACCCAAATGCCTGATAATGTGAGTGGCCTGTTCATAGAGGTCTCTCCCTGGTGGGGTGCCAATCCCATGGCAAAACACCCACACTACCAGCCCCACCTGCTTATTTATTATTATTATTATTATTATTATTATTATTATTATTATTTACATTTATATACTGCCCCATAGCTGAAGCTCTCTCTCTCCTCAAGAGATCTAGGACCCATTCATGGATAGGTAGCTCCCATATGGCTGAGAGGATATTTCAAGTGCACCTTACTTCATCATCTATGTGAAGTATCCTTTTACTCCCAATTTATAGCCACTTATTCCCCCATATGAGCCTGCCTGTGCTCTGTTATCTTCTGGAGATGCCCTTCTCTCAGTCCCACCAACGTCCCAGGCACACCTGATGGACACGCAGGAGAGGGCCTTCTTGGTGGCTGCTCCAAGGCTCTGGAACTCCCTTCCTAGGGAGGCCAGGCTGGCTCCCCCTGTGCTACACTTCCAGAGACCGGCACAAACTCTTTTCTTCCAGCAGGCTTTTGGGAATACTCTGGACCTGTGTTAATGTATGTTTTTGTTTTGTTTTTAATTTGTTACTGTTTTTAATTTTTTTTAATGTTTTTAATTTTACTTTAGGCTTAATTTTATTTTAACTCTTGTAAACTTCTTTTTATATGTTTTAATTTTTACATGTTTTAATCTTGTGAACCACCTTGAGTACCAGCCCTGGAGAAAAGGCGGGAAATAAATAAATAAATAAATAAAATAATTCTAATAATTCTGACATTGGAATTTCAAGGGAGGCAGTGTTTGTACCCCAGCTGTGGGCCTAAAGAAGGGTTATGCTGAAATCCGCACCACCCCTGAACTGTGGCCTGTCAGGTCCTTTAGACTTCTCCGCCCTGTTTTTGCAGTCAGACCAGGAGATTTCTAGAATCCCTGCTTGGCTGTTATATAGGACTAGTGCATTGTGTTCAGCTTGGTGGGTTACCTTAAGGCTCCAGTCCTATGCACACTGACTTGGGGGTAAGGACCACTGGCATTTGCAGCATGTAACATTTAACATGCATAGGACAGGGTATAAGTCTTAAATTCTGAAGAGCTGAATGGAACGTTCCCATAAAACCTTTTCTTCTGTTGAATATAAATTGAGTAAACCTGGACACTGTGTGCATTTGCTTCAGAAGCATAGCTGCGAAAGTTCTTTGAATTAAATGAAATGGTCAAGGAAATCATGGTGACGGAGCTGAATGCTATTTATTCCTTCTGGTCTTGATGGTGCTATGAAGTGGTTGGGTCATGTGACGTTACAACATCGTTGTGTCTTTTCTCAATTAGTTTTCAATCCAGCAACACCTTCCTTGAAATGTGATGACCAACAGGATTGGAGTTCCTTAAATAGGTTTTATTTTCTTGCCCCCTGCCCCTGCCGCAGCCTAAGAATGTTGTTTATTTGTTCATATATTTCTTACATTTCTTACATTTATATCCTGCTTTTCCTTTCACAAGCTTACATGGGCCTCCAGTCCTCACCTCCATTTTATCCTCACAGCAACAACCCTGTGAGGTAGGTTTGGCTGATTATTAGTGACTGGCCCAAAGTCACCCAGTCAGCTTCATGGCTGAGTGGGGACTAGAACCCAGATCTCCTGGGTCCCAAGTGAAATGCTCTAACCACTACACTGGCTTTCAAAGTTGTCTTTTTTTGTCACACTGTTGACTGTTGCTCTATTTTCCCCTTCGCTGTAACTTTTCATCCCTTATTGGCAAATTTCTGCACAACCATTTATATCTCCCAACTTGTAGTTTTGCGCTTGTTTCCCCCCCACCCCTTTCCCATCTAGAGTTGCCTATTATAATTATTATTGTTACTGTCTACTATCACTGGACACTTTCCTGCTCAGAGGCTTTTGCTAATCAACCGTATCTCAACCTGGCTACGGAAATACTTGACATAAGGTGACATAGAGGATGTATTTGTTTCTAGTGACGCCATTTAACTTTTAATGCTGCTATGTGACAGTGGAGGCTGTTGGATCCAAGGTCAGTGGGGTGGTGAATCCGCTTCGGGTTTCAGTCAAAACTCTGAAACCCAGAGCAGATTCACCACCCCACTGACCTCAGGGCCACCAGCCTCCACTGCTGTGTGAGCTAGAAGAGTAATGTCAGGAAAACTACATTTGGGATTGGGATCCCTCAGGGCCAGAAGGCCAGAATCCTCAGTATCGGAGCTTAGAGGATCTAATATTAAAGGAGAGGGCAGCATTGGCCAACCTGATAAACGATTGGCCAAATCACCTCTGATTGTCCTGTTGTAAGATACATGTATGATGGCGGCCGTGCAATGGGATCTTGCCTGGACAACTGGGCAAATGTGCTGCTTCTTAGGGTCTTGACCTAGCATTCCTGCCTTCTGCTCTTCTCTTTACCCTCCAGCTCTTTCCCTCTCTGGACAGAACTTCCAGTTGATGCTTTTCTGTCTTCTCTGTTCCTTGTGACTGTTTGCTCTCTACCGACCTGAATTTTGGTGGCGCTCCATTTGTAAATCCAGCCAGTACTTACTCTCTTTGTGAAGGTCAGCTGTGTTCCTGGCCATGTATGCCAAATACATTCTGGGGTTGTTGATTTGGGTGGAGGGGGGCAGGGTTGTTCTTTCCCCTACAACATTTTTGACTTCTTGCATGTATCCAGGTTGAGGTAGTAGGTTGTATGGTTTAGAATTACACCAAGGGAGATAACTGTACAACCTCCTAGCTTTCCTTGGGTCTTGCACAAAGCAGCGAGCATGGTGGAAGGTGGGGATGTTTTGCTCAGCAGACGCACATTGGGAAGCAACAGGTAAGGTTTGTTCTGTGAATATATATATTTTTAAGCTCAGGTGGGATTTTCTTGAGAAAGGTCTCCATCTCCCCGCAGATGAATCACTGCGTAGCGGTTAGGCAACAGCCAGATAGTGGGTTATATGCAGTCGGAGTCTCTTGTGAAAAAAAGTCCTGGAAATTTCAGTTTTCTTAAAAAAACAATAATCTAGTTCTCCAAACGAAAACCTGGGAAGATCACAGCAACTTCAAAGAAAAGGATCCTCCAAGTTTACATTTGTAAACGCCATTTGTTCTCTTGTGAATATGAAGCTCTTCCTAAGGTACCTGCATTCGGGTTTCAATTTCCTTTGCTGACTGATAGACATGGAGACATTTTAGGCCATTTGCAGACACAGTGGGGGATATGAAGTGTTGCCTGGACTCTCTCGCTTCTGGTGGGAGTTGCATGTTTGAATGTCCCGTCCCCCCCCCCCCCTGGCCATAATTGTCTGCCTACAGAAAATGAGTGCCAGGCATAAGGAGTAAGCTAAACTTCCCCTTGACTTGCAATTTTTCTGTACATAGGGAGCCCTTTTTACCTGGGGGAGTATTCAGTCATGCAAATCCACCCCTCTTCACCTCTTAATTCTTATATGAATTAGCTCTTGGTCCGGCAATGGAGAGAGGCACTACGCACTTTATTGACAAACATTCCCTGGGCATGAAATATAAACATCCAGGGTGAGGGATATAAGGGGATGTTATTTTTGCTCTCAAAACATGTGAGCGGGCCCCATTCAAAGCTCTGAACGCAAGCCTGCACGTCTCCGCCAAAGTTATTCATAAATGGCCGAACATGGGCTGACGTTCAATTCGTTCCTGATTCCCAATTTGATTTGTAGAATGGAGAATCCTGAACAGGAGAACTCTACAGGGCAATATCTTGCTGGAGATCCCGCTTGTATATCGGGATCTATGAGGATTTTGGTTTTGCTCACAAAATATGGAAGCATGCCCGGTCTGAAGCCCCAAACGCGATCACAGGTGGAAGCGCATGGTCACCGAAAATATTCACAAATTGAAAATATTCGCACATTTGATTTGCGCAACTTTCCCAATTCGGTTGGGCGCAAATAACCTAATTTCTGTAAATTTCTCCTGTTTACTGAATCAGCCCTGCAAACAACTTAACCAGGCCCAAGATGAGCAGCAAGGTGATATTCAGAGAAACTTGGTGATATCAAACATTGCTTATTCACCTATCCCTGCCCAAGGTGATATGAATAACCCTTGGTTCACATAGCTTTTCAGTACTACAATGCTCTCACCACTCGAAAGAGAGCATTCTTTGTGTGAATGCAGATTATATCGCAGACAGATAATTCAGCCCAATTTAAGAGACAGTCATCTGGCTTCCAATTCCTTTTCAAGATGTCTCTCAAAGCGGAACAGGTTATCTGTGCTCCATTAAGCGGATTCAGCAGTCCAGTCGTCCCATTTCCCTTTCGTTAGAATTTGATCAACTTAAAAGCTACACAGTCAATAAAGCACCTTGTCCACATATTGACTGTTTTGATTTTGTAGCCGCAGGCTGGAAATTGCTTAGGAGCTTTTGTGCCCTGCATTACAAGCATGTTTTGTTTTGCATGTTTGTCTTTGCTCCCTTCTCCCCTGCTTTCTCTAAATCAAAAGATTCTGAAGACACTTGGTTAAAAATGTGACAGAGTAATGAGGATCAAGATGAGATACAAGGCTTAACCTGTCTGAATGCTTCCAACCATTATCTACCCCCTTCAGGTAGAAAACTAAACATCCAAGAAAAAGTGAGGATGGAACTTGACTCCCTGCAACTTTTTTTTATGTGTGGGGAGTTTTAGATGTGATTCAGCCGTGTAATCCAAATTCACCAGAATTGTGGAGTCATGCTTTTCCTGAATGTATTGTTCTGACCTGATTGGCTCCACACAGAGTTTATTAGAAGTAATACTAATGCAGGAGGTGAAATTCCACTCTGTCTCTGTGGGGTACATCCAGTTAGTCTGAATTTCAGAGATCAAGGGTTCCATTCCAGCACATTTCTGGGGTTCCGGTGGGATTGATGTTTCCATGGTATGGGTTCTGTCCCCTCCATCATGTGACTGGCTGGCACAGATATGCATTGGGCCTGTGTGACTTAAGCATTCTTCAGGTGCAGCTTTCTGGACTGTGTGAAGGAATCCTGGAGGGCTAAAAACATGTGGGTTTCACCCCACCAATATACTTCCTGCATTCCAGGTTGCACATGGTAGCATTCAGTATGAAGTATTCTAGAACATAAGAAGAGCCATGCTGGACCAGAGCAAAGGCCTAGCTAATCCAGTAATCTGTTTCCACACTGGCCCCCAGGTGCCCATGGGAAACAGACAGGAGGGCAACTGCACTCTTCCACTGTTGTTCACCAGCAACCGGTATCCAGAACCATTCTGCCTCTGATCCTGGAGGTATCATATAGCCATCATGACTTGTAACCATTTCTACCCTTCTCCAGGAATTTGTCTAACTCTTCCTTAAATCTATCTGTGTCCTAACTGGGTGCATCTTATAATTGATTCAGTTTGTGTGTATGTTTTAAGGATGTGATGAGAGACTGCTGGTGTGATTTCAATGACATCCATTGCTGAAAGCAGCAAAATATGTGTTCAAGAGTTTTGACTCATTTATGCCTGCAAAAGGAACAGAGATATTATAAGAACTGCCTTATCGCTTAGAGCGGAAATTCACACTTGATTTAAGTTGGCAGTCGGACATACATTTTATTGGTGTTTATGTGGCATGTTGACACTAACAGGAACCAGGTTTGAAACATGGCAATGGGCTCTTCGCCATCCCAACCTTTTGGTCTCTCTTGAAAGCAGAGGAGAGGGTAGGGCTAGACCACTGGGGCATCTTGCTTGTATTTTTTTCCTTGCTCCTTATATCACCTATCATTGGAATGATGCCGTGTGTGCGCGCATGTGTTGCAGTTATTGCTACATCAAAATACAGGTTAGCAGGAAATCAAGGTAATGTCCTTTTCATTGTTGTTGTTGTCTTTGTTCATCTAAATGAACTGGTAAAAATTCCTTAATTTTGTATACCGGAATAGGACATAGAAGCCCTTGCCAACTTCCGATACAGCATTGTAATGACTAAATGGAGTCCATTTCAAGAGTGTAACTGACATTAGTCATTCAAGGTGGCCGTTTGAGTAATTCCAGAAAAGAGCATTCCTAATAAGAATATTGGACTGTCAATTAATTAAGGCATTCCTAATATGTCCTTACGCGCCCTTCTATCATATGTCTTCCATATGTCCTTTTGTCATATGCTTTCCATATGTCTTGTCAGTAATTAGTCTTCCATCATATGGCTTCCATCACATTAATTAATCTGATTTCCTGGAGAATGTGGCAATGTTACAAGCATGGACCTTTTGCAGGGGGCACGGGAACAACCGTTCTATACCTTTCCGCCTTCAAGCAAATGAACACAAGAAGGAGCGGAAGGAAAGGTAGTTTGTGTAGAGATCTGGACAGATCTCCCAAAATCTCTCATGACTTGGATAGTGTTAGGCCTAAACAACTCTGGTTGGCCTGAGATTTCTCTAAGTTTATTTGATTTACCAGCATTGCAGGAGAAGGTTTTTTTCCCCCTTTGTTTAATTGCTTTTATTTTTATTTTGCAAAATCAAAATATTCAGCCGAAATGCTGGTCTACAATTAGAAGGCACAAGTAAGATAAACCAAACGTAGAAAGGCATTGCTTTGACAGGAGTCTCTCTTGTCTACGGCAAAGGGCAGAAAGTGGACAAGATTTGAAAACCAAAGCTTCTTGTAGCAGAATGATTTTGCTTGGTCCGTTTTCCAGCAGCATAAGAGCACACCAAGAATGATATCTCTGGTGCAGAAGTTCAAGAGATCCCCATAAGATATTTCAGTAAAATGTATTATCACCTGTGAAAGTCTTGGTATGAGTCCTCCAGTTAATTCTAGAATATTGCAAATGAACTAATAAATTAAAAGTGATGGACAAGTTTTGACTGGCTTCGGCTTCTTCTTCTTTTGCTGCTGTTGCTGCTGCTGTCTCCTCCTCCTCCTCCTCCTCCGATTCAGAGCACAAAACCAAACAGGGCGTGGAGGATCTCTGTATCCTGACTCCTCTCAGCATTCCCTCTCACACCTGGGTGAGTTGCATGGAGTGTGGGATGAGATGCTTGAGGGATGTGGTGGTGTCCACTACCACCACCACCACCACTGCAGAGACTGAGCTCCTGCCTTCCACTCCTGTGTTGATATTGGATTTGGTGTCTATGAGCTAAAGCCACAGAATAAACTGCCAGATGAAGTGCATTTGGAAGTCTGGAGTCCAGTCTGAAATGGACCCAAGGAAGATGTGGACTCCATAAATCCAGTGTCTGAATTCCCATGGCAATTTGGAAACTCACCCTATTGCTACTGATAAAGCAGTATATTTGTTGACACAGGGCTATGTGCAGTCAGAGAGAACTATCCAATGGTGTCTCAGCACTAGTGCTAATGATGTTGCCTCAACATAAACTAACGCTTGCACAATTAACTAGTGCAATGGGGGAAATTCAACAGCAAATGACTGGCTTTTCCCATTGCACTGGATACCACTAAGTCATGGTTTACACTAGAGGAATATCATTAGCATTTAGCTCTTGCACTGGAACAAAGTTGGATTCTACTCCTCCTTTAAAAAAGCACTGACTTTCTGATATTGAAACCCACAAGCAGGACACGAGTGCAACAGCACCCTCCCACCCATGTTCCCCAGCAACTGGTGCACGTAGGCATATTATCTCTGATAGTGGAGGTAGCACATAGCCACAAGGACTAGTAGCCATTGATAGCCTTCTACACGAATTTGTCTAACCCCCTTTTAAAACCATCTAAATTGGTGGCCATCACTATGTCTTGTGGTAATGAGTTCCATAGTTTAACCATGCACTATGTGAAGAAGTCCTTCCTTTTATCTGTCCTGAATCATCCCAATGAGATGAGCCCATTGGGTTCTAGTATTTTGAGAGAGGGAGAAAAATGTCTCCCTCTCCACATTCTCCACACCACTCATAATTTTGTACACCTCTGTCATGTCTCCCCTTAGCCTCCTTTTTTCTAAGCTAAAGAGCCTCAGCTGTTGTAACCTTCCCTCATAGAGGAGATGCTCCAGCCCCTGGATCATTTTAGCTGCCCTTTTCTGCACGTTTTCCAGCTATGCTGATTTATATGTATAGATGCCAATTTAGAAATAATTATTTTAGTTTGAATAGAAATACAGCACATCACAACATAATGTGAAAGACTGTGACCAGGTGATTTGTATGCCTGCCTACTCAGTCTGCTACTCAGGTGGTAACTCTTGATAGGTAATGGTTCTTATGGTTCTTTATCTTTAAACCAGAACTGGACAGAGGATGCTATTGAATACAGGACTCTCTTTTGGCCGCTCTACCGTCATGGCAGAATGTGGGTGTCCCAAGTTGTAATCCAGCTCTGTACTCCAACATATCTGGGGGGTACTAGCTTTGGAAAGGCTACTGTAGAGGTAGTAAGCTTATGCATACCAGTTGCTGGGTACATGGATAGGGCGGTGTGTGTGTGTGTGCTGTTGCACTTGTATCGTGCTTGTGGGTTTCCTACAGGCAGCTGGTTGGCCACAGTGTGAACGGAATGCTGGACTAGGTGGAGCCTTGGTCTGATCCAGCCTCAGGGCTCTTTTGATGTTCTTATATTCTAGACACTACACCACACAGTCAAATATATTTCTTTCCACAATTTGGCTTATGGATCTCTCTCTCTCTCTCTCTCTCTCTCTCTCTCTCATATTGAGTCTTCATGCAACTCCCCTGTCATTTGCAGGCATCCAGCATGGCCAAATTCGTAAGGAACCAAAACAAAATAGAATGGAATGTCAGAATGACTCACTGTTTAACGCATAAGGCCCTAAGTGTTTCGTCGAGGCTGTTTATAAATATCTGTCTGAAATGTATAGAATTCGTATCATGCCTGGAATTCTGAGCACACCAATCTTTGCCAGCTCAAGAATTCCACCAGCAGCGGCTGAAGGATGCAGGACAGAGAAGGTACTTAATTTTGAACACTTCAGCAGTGCTTATAAATCAAGACAGTGAACATCAGCCTGATGATATGGGGTGCATAGGATTGCACCCTAAACCCATTTGGGCTGCAATCCTATAACACTTTACTGGGAGGAAGTTCTACTGAACTCAGTGAGGCTTACATCTGAGTAGGCATGTATAGCAGCTCTGCAAATCTCATAGCAACGTGCCTCTGTGCAATTTTCATGTTACCTTCTCCAGGCAGATAATTCACAACAAATGCTAACTTTGGTTTCTCCTTCCATTGCTTGCGCTTTTTTCCTTCATTTGGATGTCAAAGATAAAAACTTATATAATTGTTTTCATAGTATACAGGGAGGCCTGTAAGTTGCAGACTTCTTTATTTTTTTGACAAAGATATAGAAATCATTTGGAATGTCTTCACTAAAGTTACGAGCAATTTTCTCACAAATGTGAAAAAGAAGAAGAAAGAAATGAACAGGCATAAAACACAAAAGACGCAACTTCAAAAGCAAAGGACGACATTTGAATTTGTTCATGGTGGGTTAAGCCACAATTATTGTGTGATGCTACTGTAGGGAATGTCCCCACCTTTCCTCCATGATGGAACCGAAGGCAGCTTACATTAGGGTTTCCAGGTGGTGTCTCAGCCAAGCACTGGCCAATCCCAGAGCTGCTCAGCTTTAGCTTGGTGCCTGCAATCATACACCTTTAGCAACATGCCATAGGAACTCAAAAGACATAGAATGAGAGATAGCTGGTGTAGTGGTTAGATTCAAATCATAACTCATTGGGTTATGCTAGCCCAGTTGCTATCTCCCAACCTAAACCTAGCTACAGGGTTGTTTTGAGGATAAAATGAGGAAGGGATCAGAACCTAATTTCATATTCTGGTTTGTAAGCCATGGTTTAACCAGAGCTCCCCAGTTCGGATGTCATGGGAAATGATGGTTTGACAAACCAGGATCTCAGTGGAGAAACCACCCCTATGTCAAGGGGCAGGTGAGAAACATTCAACCTCCATTCATAATCAGCAAGCCAAGCAGCAGAAGACAGAAACACTTTAAAAAGGCATTAAGAGGTGACTATATGCTTGAAGATCTAGCAAAGAGCAAATCCAGAAAAAGAAATCCCAAGGGGGGAAAAACCAGGATAATAATAAGGAGGTAACCAAGCACCTCTCATTCATTTCTTTTTCTAGAATGGAAACAAGGCAGCTGTTCATTGAGCAGCTGTCCATTTTAGCCTTCATCAAGTCAAAATGAACCCTTCAAAGTTTGAATTTGTTTCAGGTAGACAACACCTACGACTCACAGGGTTTCATTGTAGTTTTCAGTATGTTCTAGCTGAAGTTCACAATAGAGCAATTTACAATTAACAGCAGTGCTGAGGTGTCAGGTCTAACAATAAGTATCATAGCTATTGGGAGAGAGAAAAAGACATGTAATTGAACCAGATTTTGATCAGCAAAATTGGCTGGCTTGAGAGAGATTCTTGACGGGCCGCTATTTGAGTCCCACCAATGGAAGGAACAAAAGCTGCTAAAAATGACTTGGGGACACAGCAAAACTCCAAATGGTTGTCAAGCAGCATTTGGATGATGGACAACCAAGATTTTCTTTGCTTTTTAAAGCGTCAGAATTTTCCACTTTCACTTCGAGAAATGTTACATTTCCCCCCTCTTTGAGTGCAGTGAAGGAAATACAGCACTAACTCACTATAGACCAACGTCTCTTTCTCTTTCTCTTCTGACTACCATGAGAGCTTCTCTTTAGAGAATCAAATTCAGAGGATCTTATTTGAATATACTGCTGTCCCCAGGGCTGTTATTGGAGGTGTCAAAGAAATCCACAGTGGAATTGAATGAGGTTTGATTTCCATGAATCTGAACCCTAGATCCCACAGTGGACTGACTTTTCCTGAGTTGCATGGATTCCCTGGATTTTAGAGTTCTTGTTTCTGAAACAGAACTGATGTATTGGGAATCCTCCTGTGTTCTGTTTTTAATTTCCAAACTTTTACACGTGTGCATTGTTGCTCACTGCAAGAGAGAGAGAGAGAGAGAGAAAGAGAGATCTTAACTTGACTGCATGTACGGTTGCATTTTTTTAAAAAAATGGTATTATGTTTTAGAAATTGTGCAGGTCAGTAAAAGCATTGCACAAAAAGAATCTTGCTGTGGATGTGCTCGAATCAGAATTGCCTGTTCTAGAATTCAGGAACAGCAGGAACCATAAAGGAACAGGATTGGGGATGGGGTTGGGATTTGCTTCTCCCTACTTAGAACCAAATTACTGCATCTCTCAAAATCAAGAATCCTTTTAGATCCTTTCCCTGCTTCACTCTCTTCCTTCTAGCAAGGCCGTGTGGCCTCATTTATAGCGGGCAATCCTCTATGTGAAAGGCTGTCAGAGGGCAGCCCTCTATTTGAAGGCATCCTCTATTTCAAGAACTGTTCAGTCCCAGTCAAGTTTAAAGATGAAGAACCATACGAATGGAGAACAGCGGGGATCTTGGAGTTGCCCATCAACATTTCGCTCCTGGACAGCATGCCCAGCATGCACACAGATCACCTGGTCACAGTCTTTCCAACTACGGTGAGATGTCTTGTATTTCTATTTGAACAATAGCCGTTATTTCTAAACTTGTATCACATATTAATTAGCATGTGAATACTTCATGCAAGGAATTCCTTTCCATTTCCTTCTCTCCTCGTCAACAGATCATAAAGTATTTTGGGTGTACACAAATTGGAAAGGATCCTGCACATAGAGAATATGTCTCAAAATGTTGGGAAATGTAACTTCCTTTTCAATAAAGCCCAATGCGTTTCAGCCCTGTTTTTTATTTTTTATTTTTACCTGCCAGTTATTGAATTGAAGAGATATATCACTCTGAGTTCGTGGAAGAAATTTTAAAGCTACACCAGAAGAAGGTCCCTAAAAATTCAAGGGCTGAAATGCATTGGGCTTTATAGGAAATAAAGTTACATTTTCCAGAATCTTGAGATGTGTTCTCTATCTGTTGATCTAAAAGTATTTTGGGATTAGTTGAAGGGTAGGACTTGTTTTGGATTGTTTTGGTTTTGGGGTCTGATATTTCTTGTTAAAGATACTTGATACTTTCTGGGAGAAAATTCTTGTCTTTGATCACGTGGGGTTCATCTTCTGGTTTATCCTCCTTTTAAATTCAATTCTAAGGTCACAATCTATGCATGTTTAGACAGAAGTAAGTCCTACAACTCCCAGCATTCCCCAGCCAGTGGGCTGGGGAAAGCTGGGAATTGTGGGACTTATTTCTGTCCATGCATGCATAGGAATGAACCCTAAGAAGCTGCTTAAACTACTGTAGCAGATACAATTCTATGGCAAAGTGTTCTGACAAACAGATTCAGAAAGCAGGGAGTTAAGTGGTGGATAATCCACAACTTCCAAAGCCGCACTAGCTCACTCCAGTCAGGGCAAGAGGTTCAGGGAGTGGGGGGGTGGGGTAGTGTTGTTCCTTTACATTCCTGGTGGATCTTTGGTTTTTAAAAATTTCCCTCCTATTGGTTCCAGCGGGATGGAAGATACCCAGATCAAAGCTGATATAGGTTTTGGAAGCTTTATCCCGGGCCATGCTGGGGAAGTGAGAAGCATTTGGATTTAAGTAGGAACGTATGAGAAACTTGTTTCAAATTTCCCTTATGTCACCCATAGCCTCCCCCATTTAAAGGACCCGAATGATGAAAATCATGTTGTCTCTTGAACTGTTGCATTTGGGATACACACAGCTGTTGGCATCTCAAATAATTGAATAACAAGAGTTATATACAGCTCTCTGGCAGAACTCTTAATTCATGTCTACAGCAGAGATTCTCGAAGGCCAAGGCGGATGACCTGCGTCATGTCCCCTCCATGGATTGGATGACATCAGTAATTTAGTTCTGGCCAAAGCACCTTCCACTGGGGAGAATGTAGAGAATGCCCTCCCAATTGAGAGGGTGGGCAGCACACAGGGAAATCCTTGGGGAGGGGCTAGGGAGGGAGACTCTGAGGGCTGGGTCAGGCCAGTGGAAGAGGGCAATGGAGGAGTTTGAAAGCTGAGTTGTCCCTAAGGGAAAAAGGTTTATTCACTGTGCCTGAATACAACACAAATAAATATTTCAGAATACAACGGCTTTCATTTGACTTAAGTGCCTTACAACTTGAACTGTAATGAGACACAAGATTACTTTGTCCTTTCTTTTAAATATGTCTAACTATTTACCATGGGTTATTATTGTTATTGTTATTATTATTTTTCTCTTGTTAACAGGAGTCCGAAATTTGAGGAGGGCTTCTTCATTTGATCCAAGTGGGAGAGAAGATTCTCGTAGTCCTACTGAGATTTTCCCGCAGCACACACATTACGAACGTGTGGTGTCCAAATCACTTCAAGTCCAGTATTCGTTTGTTCCCCGTTTACTAAGGGTATGTCTGCACTGTGTGCAAAATATGCTGGAAAGCATCACAGGTAGCTTGTACAATCCTCCAGGCTGGCTGGTGAGGTGCAATGAGTGTGAGGTCTGTACCAAAACGTCTCCGACCTGCCGCTCAGCACAGGTGTTACCCCCCTGATTAGCCACCATCTCTCCACCTGTGACTCTGCCTTCTCTATAATATAGGGATGAAAATACTCATCCCCTCTGTTGAACTGAGGCAGGTATGGGAAACTTCCATATGTTGTTGGACTGCAATTCCCATTCTCCCCAAACATTAGCCCTCACAGGCAACAAAATCTCCAACAAAATCTGGAGGGCCACCAGTGGTCCACCCTTTTATTAAGGAGAACGGAAACTGTATTGGTGAAGTACCTTGAGCACATTTGGGAATCTGAAAAACTGCTGTGGGCCCCACCACAAAATGGCTCCCACGTAGGATGTGGCTAATTACATAACAGCTGTTGTGGGGGGCTTGGCTAGTGAAACACGAGCTAAAGCAGTGGTGTGGGGAGAGGAAGAGAGAAATGGTGAGGCTAGAGGATGGCAGGGAGGGGAAAACAGCAAAGCACAGGGGTAGTTATTTCTTTACTTGTACACCCCCCCAAGTGCCCCACACTTTTGGCAGATGGGTGGGTGAAAGCGGTGAACTAACAATGCAGAAGGCAATGCTGTCCATGCAGATCTCTGGCATTTTTTGTTACATTAATGAGACCCAAAAATAGACGACGACCTTGAGAAGAGGAAATACGCTTATATAATATCAGTGAAGTATAAAAAGCCAGTTCCTGGCATTCCACACCAACACGCTCCGATGGCGTTGCATAAAGGCCGAAAGACTTGAGCTGCAAATCAGGAAGTCTCCAGTTCAGTTTTCCACCTCTGCCATAAATTTACAAAGGGGACTCAATTTTATGCATGTTTAGACAGACAGAAAAAATCCTAGCATCTCCTAGACAGCCATGCTGGTTGTAGGATGTTTCCCCTGTCTAAACATGCATAGGATTGCATCCTGGGGCTGCAATCCCAAATGCACTTACCTGGAAATAGGTTGCATTGAACTCAGTTGAGCTTGCTTTATGGATACAGGTATAGAATGGTACTTTACAGGCAACTCATTACTCTCTCAGGCCCTTTCCCCTTCAGTCTACAGAACAGGGTGGTGGTGGTTAATAATACTGGGCTAACTAGCCAGATTGTTGGGAGGATGACAAGAAGTTAAATCTGACGAACCTGAAGGGAAACGGCTTGCAATACTCCTTTCAATTCTTCCATACAGGTGCATGGTTGTTTTTCATTCCAATGGGAAATGTTATTCCAGTGGGGCAGGGATCATTAGACTAGTAGCAGAGCAGAGGATTTGCTTGTAGAGGGATGAAGATTCAATCCTGGTCAGTGCCAGATCCAGGTTTTGGAGAGGCAGTGGACAGGACACCCTCCACGAGCCCCTCCTGAAGCAAGTCTTCCTTCTCGACGCCATTGGCACCAGCTCCTCCTCCTCCTCCTCCCCCTCGTTTCTCCTGCTTGCTTGCCTGACAGGCAGAGAACGAATGAGCAAGTAGGCTGTGGCATTCCCTGCTCCTCCTTTGCACTGCTCCCGTTGTCTGGGCCAGAGTGAGAGGCAGTTGAAGAAGCAGTTTGCAACTCCAGGGTGCTCATCGTTTAAGCTAGACAGGCCCCTCGGCAGGTGCCCATTCACATCTAATCTGGACCCCAGCCCCAATCCCAGTAGCTTCCAGTTGAAGGATCAGGTGATCAGAAGATCCTGGCTTTGCCCACAACCTTGGAGAAGTGTTACAACCCAAAATGGACGATGCTGAGCTAGGTAGACTGATGGGGTATGAATGCAGGACAACTTCATAGACATGTGTGTGTATGTGTGAGCTCTGCATGCATATACCTGCACATTTTTAGTCTGTATGATACAGTGACACAGAGGTATGCTGTACTGTCCTCTGGGCATCCTCCTAACATAGTGACAGGGATTTTGCTAATATAATATAGGAAAACACACAAATAGCAACAGATTTCAAAGGACAGATGATAACAAAAGAAAACTGCTGAAGTTCAAAACTCTACCCAAGGTTTGCATTCAACTTGTGGGCATTTTGGCTTATGAATGGCAGGCACTCTCACACATAAATTGCAAACTGCATTTGCTACTCCCTCCGCATTGGGAGGGACATCTCTCAAAGGATAGAGGGGCTGCTATTCAAAACACACATGTTTAAGGCCTCTGTGGGCATGCGGAGCCTGTCGTAGGGATTGTTGGATTCTCGCCAGTGTAAAGAGCTACAACGGTGGCCCTTTTGCATCCATGATTCTGGATCCCTGTTTTCCTGGATCCACCATTATGTCTTAAAATAGATTTGGCCTAAGAGACTCTCCCTCATCTCATATGAAAACGGCAGAAGTCATTGAGTTCTTTATAATCGTGTATATTTAAAGAAACTTTTCTAGAACTCCGTTTTAAGTAGACACAGCCGAGTTGTTGTGACAGGGATCATTGGGAGGCCCCCTCAGAATATACTTTGAACAGTCCATATTTTCCTGGAACCATCAAGTGACATCTGCCAAATCTTGGTCTTGGCAGCAGGCATCCTAGGTTCCCAGCCAACCTTGTGGCCACTGTGGAGACTCAGTGGGTTTATGTAACCTTCATTTGCAATCCTATACAGACGTCCATACAAAGCCTATGGATTTATTTAAATGATCCTGCCAAACAGAGGAGCAAATGGTCATGATCATTTTGCCTCTGTATCATCAAGTCAGAAAGACATTATTGAGAAGTCTCAGAAAGGCTCAGCTTCTTTTGTGTGAAAGGCTGAGCAACAGCGCCATCCTGGGCATGTTTACTCAGAAGTAACTCCCATTGAACTCAATGGTGGTTACTCTCTAGTAAACGTGTATACTTGAAGTGGGCATCTGCAGAGGGTTAGGGCCCCAGGAACCCGGGACTCTCTAGGGGCTACACCCAACCCCGGTTGCAGCAGCCTCCACCCCTGGAAGTGAACATGCTGTAACAGGATGTGGCATTCCCAGGGATCCCAGTGGAGTGAGAGTCTCCTGGGAATCTAGCAACACAGACGTGGTGGGGGCCATGAAGGGATATATGAGAATTCCATGGGGGGGGGGGGTGAAAACTCAATGGATTTTTCCTGATCAGTCCTGGAAGATTCCATTTTATTTCCCCTCACTTGTGTTAACTCGATCTGTCATGAGCCAATCTAATACGTGGATTCTGTTTTGGCGTTGGGGGGTTAATGGTGGCCATTTGCGCAAATTGGATTTTCAGGGGGTCTTGAAATTTGCACAAATGGGGTCATATTTTTAAAATATTTTTTTGTATCTTATGTCCACTACCTATGGAATTCCCTTGTCAGTTTCATCCTCTACACGCACTACTTCATTTAGCCTGGTAGATCCATATCCCCTACTTATCAAAGGACTTGTCCATTTCCACCCCACCCCACTTTGTTCCTGTAGCTGAAGTAGAGGATGAAATTGTCAAGTTCTTTGACAAGTATGGAATATGGCTCTGCAGGTCTAAAAGAAGTAGTGTGTAGAGAGAATGAAATTTACCAGAACAGAAACACTGCGGAATCCCTTCTGGCTTAAATGGCATGAAATTGCCCATGTCATACATCCCAAGGGCCATGACATGGAAACAGGGGACCTGATGGGGACCAGAAAACTTCCCCCGGGTGCTGCATACAAGCCATGGGCCACATGTTTCCTAGTCCTGGTGTTTGCAATTGTTGCCTTAGAGACCTTTCCAATCCATTGAGAGGAAATGGTCATTTTGGAATATAGCCAATAGCCAAAGTGCCCGGGAAATTGATGTCCATTTATCCGATGCCGAGCTATTGAAGGCACTACTAGGCAGAGGAGGAGCTGGTTGCAGGCAACTGGGACGGGAAAGGGTGGGGGGTTTGAGGGGCCATCACAGATCCCATGCTGACAGGCCCACCACCACTGGCGCTGACCACAGAGCAGGACTAATTTCCTAATCAGCGGGTGAGGTGGTGGGGATACAACCTTCCTTTTCGAAGGCTTTGTGAAATTAAACAGGTTACCTGCCAGGTTTTAGGATATTCTAGTTCTATATGCAGTGACAAGACCTGGGCGATGTTTAATTAATGCAACTGATAAGCAGGTGGAAAATATGAAGGCACTGAAATCAAAAGGCCACTGTGCTGCTATCTGTAATGAAATCTCCTACTGATATGCAAAACAGGGAGGGAGGGAGGGAGGGGGAGAGAGAGAGAGAGAGAGAGAGAGAGAGAGAGAGAGAGACCAGGTCACATAGGATTATATTCTACCCAACCCGATCTGAGACGTCCCAGATAAACAATTATGTGTTTCCCTTATCCATATGCATTCCAGTAAATTGGCTTATCAAATTGCAAGACCTGAACAGTTCCTGTCAAAGGGCCATTTTGTTGAATTTCCCAATTTGAAATTGTTTCGCTTAATCTCTGGGTGTGATCCAGTCTGGGCTATAATATCATCATGAATCAGAAATCTAGACGGGCACCGGGCAACTGAGTGCGGCATTCCTTTGGTCCGGTCGGCATTTGTGGCATTGCTGGGGAGGGAAAACAGGGTGCGTCGAAGGAAGCACCTTGTGGGGCCGAATTAATACCTTTGCTGGTTGCAATTTCCTTCTTCTTTATACCCACAATTCATCTTCCCCTCCCCCCCCCCCCGGTCTCATTTTGTACTTTTGTATTTAATTATTTGCATGATAGAAAAGGAAAAAGCAGAATGGGGAGAGGAAAGGGAAAGAAACATATCCAGGTAACGACTTTTTCATACTGTTATATGTCAAAGTGAGATAATGGCCAGATGAAATGGCTGCTGATGAAGTTCTAGCTACAGGTTTTGTGGGCCCTCAGGCAAGAGACCCTCACTGGGGTCCCTCCTTCAATGAGTCAACCTTCTCATTGTCACCATCGGGGGTTGCTCCTCATCCTCTTTCTCATCATTGCTACAGCTTGCTTGCTTGCTTGCTTGCTTGAGAGCCAGTGAACAAGTGGGCAGTGACCTCTATTGCCCCTCCTCTTCCACATCACCATCGTTGTCTGGGCTAGTACAAGAGACAGATGAATAAGAAGATTGCAAGGGTGAAGAGGAGGCTGTGAGCCCTCGGCAGGTGCCTGACCATGCCTACCGTTGATGCTGGAGCTCGGTCCCAGCCAGCCCAAGAGAAGAAAGGCTTGCTGTCTTGCAGGTCGGTGGAAAGTCACTGATGGAGATAGTTTGAGTTGGGAAGGAACCAAATGCAGTTGGGCTCAACTGAAACAATGGCAGGGAATGCACTGTCCCCCTCTCCCCATCTCTGGCAGCCAGATGAAATCACCATTTAGCTCAACCTCCACCTTTATCACAGGGCCTGCACCTCCCATCAGAGCCCCATCTATGCAATTGAGGCAGCAGTTTCTTTATCGTTTAGTTACTTGCTTATTTTAAGTATCCATATACCTCTTTTCATGTGTACAGCCTTCCAAGGCAGCTTACAAAATTTGAAATGGGGCAGCCTCAGTAAAGAGGAATAAAGCGCAACAAATGGAGAACGCAACAGAAGATCATGATATAGCCAGATAAAACCATCAGACAGACCAAACATCCTAAAGAGCCTGAGCATTTGAAAGAAAGGAAGGAAAAAAGATGTTACTTGATGCTGGAAAGTTAACGGAGACGCTGTTAGGTGGGTTTCCCAGGGGAATGAGATTGAAAGGTGTGCCACAACAGAAAAGGCCCTGGGCTGCCTCTTGCATCCCACCTCACCTCATTCAGTGCAGAGGCACACCAAAGTGCCTCTGCTGAAGATCTCAATACTGCGTGGAAACTGAGTACTACATTTACCAAAAATCTGGTCTATCCTTAAGCACACTCAAATCAGTGATGCAAAATAGGTGCAAGAAAAATTTAAGGAATACAAATATATAGCCATTTTACAAATTTTAATACAATGGCTAATATATCATACACATTTTATTTAAAAGCAAACAAACAACAAATTAGCAATCCAGCAGTTTTTATACATACATAGTAACAATGCTGGTTTAAAACAACAACAACAAAAAAACAAAAGTTATACTAATATGTAATATCCATAACCCAAATGTGTTTCGACCAGACTGGTTTTCATCAGTGGGAAAAAAAATGTAAACAGTAATTATATAACCCTTATTAAAACAATCATTTCATAAAATTTGATTTTCTATATGGAAGCTGCAAAGTGAAAATGCACAGAGTTAGAAGTACCTGAGATAATGTTGCTTACTAAAATAACAAAATAGAGGTAAGCTAATACAGATTATATTTACCAGTTCATCATTAAGATTCTATATTCCGTATCCTGAGGTTAGTATCTGGATGAACAAAAAGAGAAGGAAGGAGTGACCATTTTTTAAAGTTTTGTATGATATACTATTAAATTTTGCAATATTGTTGCTTTATATATGTTTTTAATTCTTCAAATTTTCCTTTACACCTATTTTGCTTCTCTGAAACTGAGAGTATAACAATTGGAGATGGGTGAGAATTTTGTTTCCGTTTGTTTCTGATAAGAATTGACTGAAATTTTGGGTGAGAATTTCAATTCTGTTTGTTTTTGATAAGAACTCATCAAAAATTGCATATTTCTTCACATTCAAGATGGAAAGGACTTAAGATTTGTAAAAAATTTTTTAAAAAAATGCAGGAGAAAGCAAAACTGAGAGACCAAGCCACCCCTAGAATGTACTACAAACTAAGAGTACTCTAACACCAAGAAGTAGTTACTGATCCATACAAGCGAGCAAAACCATCACAACCACCAAAGACTGACTCTAGTATTTTGTTCCCCTCCACACCCACCTTGGGCAAGAGTGTGCCTTTCATTCATTTTGACCGCCATTCATCCAGCTTCTTCCATGATTTCCCAGAGAACAGAAGAGCAACGAATAGGGTGGGTGAGGGATTGCATTGCATCTGAGTTCAAACTCAGTGGGCGCCTACGTGTCCTCAGCCACTGGCAACTGCTCAGCCTTACTGGGTTTTGGCACCAGCAATGGGAGGAAAAATCCATGACCCTGGCTAAGGTCATTTCCCCAGTAAGCAACAATGTCCCCCCTGCAACCCCATCAGTCCAGTGAATAAGAAGATTTAAGTCTCTAGCAAACTAAGCAAGAAAACACAGGTGGCTCTTTGCTATGCATAACAAAGGCACAGAACAAAGATGCTACTGAGGAAAAGGAGTAGGATCCAGTACACTCAAACCCACCACATTGCGTGAGGCGCTTTCTTCTTCAGCCCCATGGGGGATGGGTCATGCTGTAGCTGCAGTGCAACCCCAATCAAGTCCTTCATGCCACCAATAATTCCTTCATGCAATATTTTAGGTGCTTTGCATTCAGATGGGAGAGTTGAAGTCAATAGTTTACAGTGAGTGACATGTTGTTTACTTGTGTTTAGATGTGCTGAGATTATGTGCGATATGAAATAGTTGCTTATCAGTTGGTTGCTGCACACACACGCGCACAGAAGACCTGGTATAAGATGTTTGTTTATCTATTTATTTCATTTATACTTTCTCTTCTTTTAAGGGCCTTATAGATTAAAGGGATGGTGGTAAAAAAATAATAATCACTGGCTGAGCAATAGCATTGCAGGGGAAAGGGTATAGTGCTTAAATATCAAAATGTAAACCAGCTATATGTTAGCGCGGTGAAAAATACCAATAGCATTCCAAATCAGATTAGCAGAAACGTTGTGTTCCAAGTCAAATTAGCAGAACCCCCCCCCCCCCCCCCCCAATCCCTCAAACCTGAAGCTGACCCTGCTGGCATTTTTTAGGAAACCGGTGAAACTGTTGTGCTGATTCTGTCCTTTTTGTTGTGCAAAAACTATATTGCTGTTGTTGATGGTTGTTGATGATGGTTATTGTTGTCATTTTGCTCTTTTTTAATTGTCCGGTTGACCATGGTTTTGCTGCCTATTAGATCTTGTATCTGAATAACTTTTTAAACACCCACGAGAGCTCATTCACAAGCTGGGAGGCAGGGTAGAAATTTTAGAATAAATAAATATTATGTTTCCTGCCCTACAAATCACTTCCTAGACCCAAATTGGTCCTTGGCAAGCAGACCTAAGAAATAACCACTGATCTAGAGAAATGATAAAAAGAGCCATCGTACCTCGAATATCCCACTTGGAGGATCAGTGTCCAGAGGCAACAGTGTGACTTGGCATGCTTCGAGCTATCACGTTGACACCATAGCCGCATCGACCACAATAAGGTCAACAGCCTGATGTCTGCTCGGCGCGGGAGGAATATCATGGTGCCAACACTTATTTCTCCATAGCCTTGATAGCATGATGCCTATGCTTAGGAGGTATACTCAGCTTGCTCCTTTCTGTTGCTGGTACCCAAAGAAAAGAGAGAGCCTTAGAAAACCTCAGTGGCTAATAAGGATTTTTCAGCATCAGCAGCTCAAGATGGGGCATTTCTCTAAAGAAAGTGCTCCATTTCCATTCACCTAAGGACACGTAACTTGCACACTGCCAGCAGGATGCTAGGACTATTTAGGGTAGCCAGATGTCCCCTTTTACAAAGGACAGGTCTCTATTTGAAGGCCTGCTGTAGAAGCTGGTTGGCCACTGTGTAAACAGAATGGTGGATTAGATGAAACCTTGGTCTGATCCCGCATGGCTCTTCTTATGTCCTTATGACTGACCTGTATTTGAAGACTTGTCCAGTCTAATTCTGGTTTAAAGATAAAGAGCCATAAGTACTTTTGCCCAGCAGCAGACTGAATAGGCAGGCACATAGGTCACTGTCTTCCACACTATGGTGATGTACTGCATATCTATTGAAGGGTGTAATCCTATACAAGTTTAGACAGAAAAATAGCTGTACAACTCCCAATATGCCCCAGCCAGGACTTTTTCTGTCTTAACATGCATAGGGTCTTGAATTGTAATAATTATTTCTAAATTCTCATCTACACATATAAATTAGCATATGGACATTTTATGCAGAACTGTGTCATCTTTGTTGGTGATGCATTTCCTCTTTTTTGGTGAATTATAAATAGCTACCCTATCCATTGTTGATCTAGGTATCCCCACTGGAGTCTCGGCTGAGTTGATTTTTCTCACAAGGGTCTGATGTTTAGGGAGTTCAAGAATCAGATCGGCATCAGCTTATCCACAGAAATGACATGATAAGAAGAGATATCTCACAGGTGGTTCACTTTTTTCTTCGCAGCCGACTCTATTTCATTTTTCCCCCAGTGTACAAATGGGAATGTAGTTATTTTCTTTGAATGGCTTGGTGAACATAGTTTCCTGTTTTGGTGAACAGAGGGCATTTCAAAGGTCTCTTCGCACCTTAGGTGTACAACCTAAGATATCTCTTCAGTGTCCACATATAAATGTAATTTTACCAACCTTTCCCAATCTGGTGTACTCCAGGTGTGTTTGATAACAACTCCCAAAATCCTCAGCCAGCATGGTATTCAACACATCTGGAGGACCATAAAATGGTGGGCGTGGCAGAGTAGAGAAATGATAATATTCCTGTTTCCCTTGTGGCTTCCATCATTTATCTTGTCCTTGGGGATGTGCCTGCTATTCCAGCCCTCCTCCATCCTTAAAATAGTGCCCAGTTCTGAGAATGATAGATCATACTTAAGTCCTGCTGACATCAGTGGGATTCAAGTAGGGCTGATTTAACCAAGAGGTAGAATCAGATGGCTGTCTCGGATGGCTGTTTTGAGGTGCAACCAAGGAACAGTAAAAATTTCTCACTATATATATACATATACATACACACACACACACACACACACACACACACACATGAATGCCATCATTTGGAATCCCCACATCAGGCACCAATACTCAGGTGTTCAATGATGCATCCTGGTTTACTCTCGGGGCATGTCCATGCTTTGCTTTTTCTGTGAGCGCTCCAAGATTTCTCTCTTGCCTGTACGCACAACATGGAAACATGGGCACACCTGCAATGAGCAGCGCGGCCCAATTCCCAAGCCTGAGAGAGACTCTAAAAGGTAAGTACATGTAATTCCCTTTTGCCATCCGGCCTGTCTTTGATTAGATCATGGTTACATGTTTCCAGGGAAGCCAAAGAGTTTGCTGATTTATCACAAATGGTTAGGGAAGACCGGCTGTATTTTTAAAACACAGCCAATGCAAATATACAATAATTAGAGATGTGCTTTTGTTAACATTGCCAGTCACTACCTACTCATACTGTACCCTTGGGTACGAAATAATTACCCACTTTGTGTGGTTATCTAGATCACTAATTACCCACAGAAATTGGGGTCAGGTGTTAACGGCTTGAAAGAAGTATCCTCCAAAGGGCTGGCTATGCTGTATAAAGAAAATGATGTGTTTTAGCAAAACTTGGGGAGAGAGAGAAATGTCAAATATGTATCAATTTTCCATTTCTCTGGAGCATATTGTGATAAATGCAGAGGATACGGTTGCAGACTTACAACACTGTGTAATTGTGCCTGTCCCTGCACTAAATAGAAAGCATGCTATAGAATCCCAAACACTCTCGTCTTGCCCTCCCCTGAACAGATATGTAGATCAAAGGGGCTCAGCTTTCCTGCAAAATGCTTCTTAACCTACAAAGCTCATTCTAACATGGAAGTTGCATATATTATTGACTGTATTGCATCCTCTGCCACCTCTCCTTTGGTTGTCCAGCTTCTGCATAGGGTCGGTATCACATGCCTGGTTTTAAGCACACCCACCTCGACTTTGCTCCACTTCTTCAGCGCCGGACTCGCATGACGTCTTACCTGGCGTGCTGTTCTCTTGCCCTGAGGCCACAGTTTTTACTTTCTGTTTCGATTTGTCCCTGAATGGGCAAAGTCTGGAAACACTAATATTCAACAGGCACAAGCTGAGGTACCACAGCAATACCGAGCACGTGTAAATCAAAACGCTAGACTTGCATAGGAAACGGAGGGGGAACCTGCAGAAGCAAACCCGGGGGGGGGGGGGGAATGTAGGTGTGATAAAGCCCTAGATCTCCCTATTGGTTCCCATGTGGTTCCTTTTGATGATGAGTAGTTGTGAATTAGGGCAGTTGGTCCTCCTGTCTGGAATTCCCTTCATACCCTTGATGGATGCCAAATTGCTGAATTGTGCATACGTGCCAAGGAGATCCCTACAATATTTGGCACTGCTTGGATTGTTTGTGAGGGGATTTTAGAATGCATCAACAACCTGTCTCTAGGATTTGGGGAGAGGGGACTTAAGTAATGTGGACAATGGGTTCCTTAACAGAGGGGCCACTGGTATAGGACACACAGAGGGAGAGGCTGCATGTCCAGATGGTCCAGACTAGGTCACAAGGGGAACAAGGGTCTCCATCCCACTTGAAGTGAACAGGACTTTAGGACATCTTAGTTAGCCTCATTCTTTCTCTGGCCAAGCCAAGTGAAAGCCAAGATGGCAGCCATCTTTTAGCAGACTCTTTAAAAAGGGAGAGTCATGGCCTCTGACAGGCTTGTGAATTCCAGCAGTAGCCCCTTGCTCAACTTCATTCACATGACAACTTCAACATATAATGCAGGTCTCTGATTTGTCCAGCTTTTTCAGGTTAATCTTCCTGGGACACTTCTTCAGTACATTATCTCATGGTCACTGGAAGGTGGTGGGCTTATGCCTTCATAATGTTGTAGTTATTACAGGAAACACCTAAGGATGTACTAACGCAACCATGAGTGGCAACTCTGCCCAACAGAGCTATGCGTGTTGTGAAAGAGGAAAGCTGCCCTGGTTGTTTTTAATCCAGAATGATCACCTAGTTTAATCCATGGTGATGACAATCTCTCTGTGTAGCTTTCCCAGTTTCACACAGTGGATGATGCAGCAGAAGTGGCTAACATGATGCATCCCTGGGTGGACGGCACCCATTCAGATTGCATGCGGGGAAACGGAATGTTTGAATCATCTCACATGTTAAAACGAAAACAAAACACTCACAGCTAACATGCCATAGCCTAGACTGCTAATTCCGAACACGCAGGCATTTCTTTTTTATTTTTAAAATCATGAAGTAGCATTCGAATATTTTATCCCATGTTTGCAGTCTGAGTGGTACAGTCTAGCAACAGGTTTAGCCCCTGGGGCTGTGGGTCCTGTAGCTTGGCTTAAATGGACAGATGAATTCCTGACTAGGGAAAAGCACCAATAGATGTTTCTGAATAGACTATTTGTGGCTATTTATAGTGAAAAGCTCAGGAGCCACTGACCTAGTCTAACCCTCGCTTTGTAAAAACCACAGACATCATATATATATATATATATATATATATATATATATATATATATATTGCAGTAGCACCTTTTTAACCTTTTCAAAACCTTAATTGTCTTGATGTTTTTGAATGCAGGCTGGAGGCTAGTGGATTCCATGCTGCAGCTTGTAATGTTTTTGAGTAACCACCAATTCCTGTCTCCAAGGCAGACACCCCAGTGACTCAAAGGCCTCTTGAGGGCCCCACCCTCAACAACTTTTTCTGGAAAGCCTTTGGCTTAACCCCTTAGACCTCATCCCTGACTCAACTTAAGTGCATAGAAAGTATAACTGCATTCCCGGTTTTATCCTTTCCTCTTCTATACGGCCCCCTCTCTCAGCTTTCCTCGATCTGATGTGTTGGACTACACTTCCCATCATGGTCATGCTTACTGCAGATGATGGGAGTTGTAGTCCGACTCCAACACATCTGAAGGGGAACAGGTTGGAGAAGGCTGCCTCTGCGTGTAGTTTCTTAAATTTGCCTCTTTGGCATTTCCTCCAAGGTTAAAATAAGGATTGTCTTCATTGGTTATGCTACTTTGTGTATGGAACAACATGTAGACTGGGTGTTATGTTTGTAGTCAGTTCTTTCTAAGTGCCTATTCCCTTATATATGGATGATTTTTTATTTATGTTTTGAAACACCATCACAGCAGAGAAGAGACACCCTTGTAGGTTTGTGACTTGGTGGCTTAATTACGACTCATCAGTTTGTCTTTCATAGGGAACCTCAAAATATCAAATATTTTGTAGCAAATTCTCTTCCCTCTCCATTTTTATTATACAAAATTACTTGCCATTGCTAATATTAGCCCACCTGGAGCATAGCCACAGGAAACTGCTTTTGGAATGAGGCATCACCTGTTCTCCACATGCAGGCTTATGCATCCAGGTGTGGTACTGCCAAGTCCCCCTAGTGAGGGCATACCTGCCTGGATTTTGTAAGCAGGCATGAGCACACACACACACACTCCACTGTCATCTTCCTGGAAAACAACACCCACGGCTTTCTTGTCATGCTTTATTGCTGGCTGGCTTTATTGTAATGTCACTGACCATTTACTGAGTGATTTAGTAATCAGTGAAATGCGTGGGGACACGCATAAAGTGTCCAAGGAGGGCTCAGAAAAATGGGCAACATATTTGAGTGTCTGTGTGTCTGTGTGCATGCAAGCATCCCTTTCCTAGAAACACCGTCTGACTGATGAGTTCATCTTCATAAGCCAAGGGCATGGAGCTGGTGTAATTACAACGTATTGCAAATATAGTCTGTTCTGGATGAGGAAGGGAGGTGGGCAAACGCAACCGTGCCGCTGAGCTAAAGTGGTGGATGGGCTATTTTGGAAAATGAAGGGTGTGGGGGGGGAGACAGACGGAGGAGGAAGAGACTAGGGGCTTTCAAGTCACCACCACCATGAGACAGCAGGTCTCTTTCCCTTAATGCCTTCTTAATGTAGCTGTTTCTAACAATATACTGCAATAAACGAGGGGGTGAGTGGGTGGGGTCGGAGCAAGGGGGAAGGAAATCAAGATAGCTGTGTGCCATTTTATTGAGGGGTGGAAGGCTTAGGACTGCACCCTCCCCCACCCCAAATCTTTAACGCCTTCCCCTCTCTCTTTTATTTTTGGGTTCAGGGCACATTTTTTTGTTTTGATTTTCATTTTTTTAAAAAAAAAATATGGGGGGATACTTCATCTGTGTCAAACTGTCTGGGGAGGGGATGGAGCAAGTGACTTATGATGATTATTTATTAGTAGTATTAGTATTAATAATAATTTGTATAAGAACAGAACAGCGTCTGGTCTTACCCATACCCCGAGCCTGCTGGCGTAGTATTCCTGGTCTCATTAGTAGTCAGGCTGATGGTCTGGAAGTATCGGTGCCCCCAGTGAGAGAGGGATGTAGTGGCGAGGCTGGCGGGGTGTGGTGGTGGGGGGGGGGGGAAGAGAAGCGAAGACTGAGAGGCGAGGAAGAGGGTTAAGGGCTCATTCCAGGCGCGCGCGAAGAGGATGGTGACATCCCAGCTTTTGGAGATGTGAGCATTGTAAGGCGTTGGGT
The DNA here is from genome assembly GCA_029215795.1 of Anniella stebbinsi. Lineage (NCBI taxonomy): Eukaryota > Metazoa > Chordata > Lepidosauria > Squamata > Anniellidae > Anniella > Anniella stebbinsi. The sequence continues at coordinate 155,295,816 of JARDYH010000002.1, read as the reverse complement.
AAGGTGGGTTGCTGGGAAGGGTGGGGGGCACTCGCAGTAAAGATCGGGGAAATGGATGCCTATGGGAAGTGGAGGCGCGCGTGTGTGTGTACACGTGTGTGTGTGTGTGTGTGTGTGCAGTCATTATTTTCCTGGACGCGTGTGTGTGAAATTAGCCAGTATACAAGCAAGCTTTCAGATGGACGGTGCGCAGCTGTGTGTGTGCATGTGTATGAATGTGTACGCGTGTAAGAGGGGGAGAAATAGAAGGAAGCAAACAAGGAAGGAAGGAAGGAAGGGGGCAGTGTGGTCCAGTGCATTTCATCTGGTCGTTGATTTGAGCCCCTTCAGTGCTGTCCTTCAACAGCCTCCCTTGCTAGATATTATATCTATCTATCTATCTATCTATCTATCTATATATATATATTCCGTCTTCCCTTTCCTTACTCCAACTCATATCACCACAAAACCTCGGTTGTCTTCTGTAGCACCCCCCCCCCCCCAATCCCCGCTTTCTGCTTCAAGCAGTTTCTGCTGCTAGGTCTGCAACCACCCCCTTCCCCTTCTTAAAAAGAGAGAGAGAGAGAGAGAGAGGGAGAGGGAGGGAGGGAGAAGAAGAAGAAGAAGGGGGCAACTTGGAAAGAAGGCAGGGGAAAGGGGGGGTCTGTGTAGCTTCATGGTGCCGGTAACTGGCTGATCCCAGAAGAAAGGTGGAGAAGGAGAGAGGGAGGGGGGCAGAGAGAGGGAGGGAGGGAGAGAGACGGGGGGGGGAAGAGTTGAAAGCTTGGGCAGGGGGGAAATAGGGTGAGGTGATTTGGGGAGGGGGAGGGGAATGAGGCAGAAGAAAAGGGTGCCTGGTGGCGACCTGCAAAGGTGAGCAAAAGGATGGATCGCTCCCTATCACCCACCCACGCCCCCCCTCTCGCTCTCTTCCCTCCCCCGGCTTTGTGGTGTATTTGGAACGTTGGTGGTTGTGTTTAGAACGTTGACAGTGAAAGTGAGAGCGCGGCGGGGTGGGGGGGCAAGAAGGAGCGATCCTAATACGAAGTTGGTTGGTCTTGGCATTCGCCGCTGCCTTGTCTGCTCGTCAACGAAAAGGAATATGGGAGGGTGGAAAGAAGAGGTTGGCGGAGATTTCCGGCCGGGGGGGGCAGAGAAGGGGGGGGGAGAATCTCCACCACATCTCTTCCTGTGGCGTCGAGATTTATTTAGCTTCCTTTTTAATTTTAGCTCCCCCTCACCTCCCCCCCCCCCCCGTATCATTTTGTTTTTGGCTACATAAAAACCGGATGGCTAATATTTGCCCCGACAAATACTTTTGGGGGAGGGTGGGGCGAGGGGGTGGGGGAAGGAACGGGCAAAGGCCCCTTTCTTGAGTCTGGGGGGTGGGGGGCGGAGATCCGCGTTGTAGCAGGAAGGTCGTCCAGAAATATGAGATCAAAGTGATATCTTGTTTTGTAAGTGGGGGGGTGGGGGGGAGGTTGCAAGGCTGACCTGCACTGGAAACCAGTGAAGAATTGTCAAAAGCCCTGTGGAGGAAGGCGGTTGGGGGGAGAGAATAACTCTTAAGAGGCGAGGCCGTCTTGCGAGGTATTGCGGTCTACATTTATATCAATTCGATGCTTGGTTCTTAGGGGTGGGGGAGAGAGAAGACTCTTGTCCGCCCCGCCCCCGTCAGCAGCCTGTTGCCAGTTCACTCTTGCAGACTGTTGCAAGGTGATTATTCTCAGGTCCCTTTCCCCCTTCCTCCTCTCCCTCCCCCCTCCCGAAATGGAGGCTAGCCAGGGTATGTGGGGCTTTCTGGAGGGGGCGGCAGCACCAGCTCTCTCTCTCTCCCCCCTCCCTCTCTCCGTCCCCTTCCTCTTCCCCCGTCCACAGACGAACCGAAGCTAGCCGTTGTTAAAACTGGCCTTGATTCTGAACAACCCAGGCCGCACTTTGCTAGGCGAAGCGGGGGGGGGGGGAGAGGGAGGGAGACGACGTGAAAAAAGAAGATTTCTCTCGCGCGCTGTTTTTTGTTTTGTTTTCTTTAAAAAGGTCCCTTTAAATCTCTCTCTCTCAAAAAAAAAAATGGTTCAGCCTACAGCTCTACATTCACATCTAGCCACACTCACACTGATGTTTCTGTCTCTCCTTGTCTCAAAATACAGAGGTATATATATAGCAGCTTTTAGAGGCTGGGTTGGTTCCTTTCCTAGATTCACTTCTCAACCTAGAAAACCCTAAATCCACTTATTCCTTCCCACCCATACACTCTCTGTCCTCCCTCCCCTCCTTTTGCCTTTAAATTTTTTTTAAATTTTTTTTTAAAATTATTTGTTCTGCTTTTCTTGAAGACTGGATTCTCCACCACCTCCAAAGGGTGAGTTTCAAAATGCTTCCCCCCCCTCCTCCTCCCTCTGGAGTATTTTATGATGCCTTTAAATTTGCCCCAAAGATTACTTTCCGAAAGGCAGATGGCGGGGCGGGGGGGGGGGGGGAGAGAAGGGGAAGGAAGGAATATATGTCGTTTCATTCTTGCATGTTTGGTTTCTACCTGGTGAATAGTTTCGCTGTAGAATGTGTCTGCTTAGGTTATGATGCACGGCTGCAAAATGTCCATTCTTGTAATGTAAACAATAAAAATATATTGAATGTCATTTATTGCTTGAAAGGACCTAGCTTTTTCCTTTCGTTTTGTGCCAACTGATTGAATGCCTTCTGCTTTTCCACATATTTAGCCTTGTGTTTTCCACCTAGGTGTGTTGGTTTAGAATCCTCTAACTTCCTTGACACTCACCTTTTCTTGATATTGTTTGATTTTTCTTTCTCTCTCCCCCTGCCTCCCAATGTTGGACTGATGTATTTATGGTTTGCAGACAAAAAGAAATAATATTAACTTTAGTGGCATGCGAGAATCCGTGGATCGCGCCCCTCTCTGTCCCTGAGACCCTAACTTGTGACGTTTAGTTTTTAAGTCCACGGGTTAGGCTCTTGGGAGCTGTGAGTTGTGCCACTACATCTTTCTCCTGTCTATTATGAATTAAGCAAACTTGCAAAAGAAAACTTAAGTTCTTGCCATTGTATTAGGGTGGTTCCTCTCTCCACCCCCACGCCCCCTCCCACACAAATAGGTGGTTTATAACATTAGCTTTGATGGCTGGCCACAAAAACACATTTAAATGTGTTATTTGTATGTGAATGTGTGCACCATCCATTTTCCTATGAAGAATCGAGTTGGCTCATTCTTTTGTATGGGTGCACAACGGACGGTTTGGAGGTTCACGTCTACACGTTACAGGGACCGATGTGAATTCGGAGATCCAGGTGTGGGAATCTGTATGAATATCGGTCCATATAGAAACGCAGGAGACGTGCTTTTCATAGATACAGCGGAACTCTGTTTATCTGGACCCCAGATGCTGAGGTTCTTCTGTAGGATTTTTTTTTTTTAAGTCTCAGTCGACAAAACCCCGGCTTACTTTATCACACACGTAGCAGCCAGCTATATACACTTTTGAGTTTTAGCATTTTGGATATATTTCATTAAATTTTCCTCTTCGCGACCAGATATCTGGAGTTGGAAGGAACTGATATAAAGAAATGCAGGTGATAAATGTATCTGATCAGTCAGGGTGATGAGGTATGCCCTGCTTGTAGGCCTGTCCATAAAAGCGTATACTAGCCAGCCAGCCAGCCAGCCACACGCTTTCATGAGAGCAGCACACAGTACCCTCAGAGCGTGATTGAAATGGCTCAGTACATTGGTGCCTGACCTCAGTCTGTCTCTCAGCTGAAATCTCCCCTCTTCTAAGTTTAAAACTGGACAATATATCTTAGACAGATGCCCTGTGGACAGAGATACAGTGCCTAGTAGGGACTCTGTGTGTGTATTTGCGTTTTTGTTTTGTTTCCCCCCGTAAATGTGTCTTTATTTTTCTTTTCAGCATTCCATTCCAGATAAACAGCATATAACTTATGGTAGCAAACAGCTGTTCTTTGCTGCATGTGTCAAGTCCCCCTCCCCCACCTCTGCTTTAGGATCCAAATCCAGCTTGAATTATTTTATTTTTGTAAGAAATGCAATCAATGTGAAATTAACAAAACACCTTTCTTTTTTTCTTTTTCTTTTTAAATGAAATTGTTCTTTTAGTGTGCATGACCGGTATCGTATTTGTTATGGCTGTTGTATTCCTTACTGCTCCCTTCGCTAAGCAATTCATAACGAGGTTATTACTGTATTGTCCGATGAGGGTCTTTTTTGGTGTAACTTAATGGACAATGCAGCAAATGTAATAGATGAAGGTGAGAGAATCTAACACCCTGCCGGGCTAGGGAAGAGCTCCTGTGCATGCATCCCATTGAACTAAATGGCTAATTAAATGGTTTGAGAACATAGGCATAGGATCAGGCTGTAAGGACTGCACTCCACTACATGGTTTCTTGGAAGTAAGTAAAGATGCATAAAATTAGGTTGCATATCTGATAGCTCAAGCCATGTCCAGCTATTTACAAAATCACAAAGCCCTTTTTAATTTCACTGCTTTAGTGCCTCCTTAACATTAATGGCAAAATATGTTACCGATTAAATTGTAAGCTATAGCCTCACTTTACCATTCGATGCAGACAAATAATATATACTTTAGTTGCATCAGAATTCATAGATAACTCAGCTGATCCAATGTTGTTATTGTCATTCTGCTGCTTTAAATACAACACACACACTCGCACTGAAGTCTCCCAAATCTTTTACTGCACACCTAAGAATAATGAGGGGAAGCCGGCATTTGCTTTGCTTTGCTTTGCTTTGCAATGAGACATTAAAACAAACCTTTACCATTCATTTCTACCAAAAAAAAAAAAAAAAGTGAGGAGGAGTCTGTTTTGTGACATTTTGTGTAATACATTCTTCCTCTGTCTTTGTGTTCGCAATTCCCACAAACTACCTCTGCTCAGGTATTATGGTCTTTGAATGGGAGGCTGGAAAAATAAAACAAAAACGAGACAGTTGCCTTGCCCCCCCCCCTTCCTTTTAAATTCGGCAATGCCAACCCTATTGTATCCACAGATCAAATTGTGCAGAATAATATGGCCCGGCAACCTGGGTGCTATGGAAATGATTTCTTTCCATAGCTCCATTCCGTGGGGGGGGGGGGGGGGGGAAGGCGGAATGGCAGATTTGTCAATGCATGCAGATGACTGCTGGGTAATAAATTCCATAGGTGTAAAGCAGCAATGCATAAGAATGCCATCTCTCCCTCATTCTGGCAAAGCCAGGTTTCCCCCCTCTCTCCTTCCAGGAGCACATCACTGAAGTTCAGTGAAATGAATAACATAATTGGGAGTTGGTTCAATCACTACCAGTCTAGACTAGCCCAGACACATCAATTAGAGGGGGGCTGGCTTTTTTTTTTTTAAAGAAAAAGCACACTCAAATCAAGAAGGCCTTTATTGATATCGAGATCCTCCTTTTTCCCAAAGTGCAAAAGAGAGAGAGAGAGAGAGAGAGAGAGAGAGAGAGAGAGAGAGAAATGGGGGGGAGGGAGGGAGGGAGATTGGGGGTCATTGAGAAAGCAGGACCTTTGAGAGAAAAGAGATATAGTAATTGCAATGTAGTCCACACCTTTCTCTTGTCAGCCCTTTCCTCTTCTATATCTTTCGCATTCCACCTTTTCCGGCATGCGTGGAACCCTATAGGCTCCAGGGGCTTCCTCAGTTAGCTTGGCATTTCTGTCATCTCAAAGGTAAAGGTGGTGCTGGAATTTAATTGCATTATAAATGTATCCAGTTGGAAGAATTTCTGGGTAATCAACCAGGAATCCATCTGAATAATCAGAAGCAGGTTTTCTTCTTTTGCTCCTTGGAACAAATCATTCTCCCTCTCCCCTGCAGAAGGGCCCCCTCCTCCCCTCCCCTCCCCTCCCCTCTCAGCAACACATTATATGACAAAGTTCCGATAGCAGCCTCAGCCTTATAAGATCAAGAATGAAACTTGGGCTAGTCTAGAATTCCGCCAGTGTTTTTGTAGCTGGGTGGGGAAGAGAGAATAACTTAAATATACAGGGGAAAAAACTGCAGAAAAAATAGCTGGCCCACGTTTAGCAACATTTAATTTTTTTTTCTGTTTTTGTTCTGTTTGTTTCATTTTTTGTTAGTTGAATCATGTGACAAAGCAGTACTAGAAGTTCTTGATTAGTTTTAATGACAGGATCTCTGATTTCTCTTAATAAAAGGTATCCTAGCAGGCCGCTCTGCCAATCTGTTTGAAAATAACCAGATCTTTAAAAACTCACTATATTCTCTTCGCCCTCTTTATTTCCATATCTATGTCAATATATATATATATATATATATATATTTGAACAGAACATTTTGCACTAGTTAGAAATCTGTAGGATGACGTCTCTTATATCGCAGGGATCCTTGCTTCTCCGTGTTAGAGTGTCCAGGCCTCTTCTTTGAAAGTTCTTTGTTCCACTTCTGTTTCAAGAGCTTTTGAGTGCAGGTGGTATAAGGCAGCACTTAAAAGCTAAAATGGACTCCAGTTTTTTTTCTATCTTTCCCTTTCTAATTCCTTCCAGGGCGTTTTTAAGTGTTTTCTTGGGCCCATTACCAATTAGTTGGCTGACATACAATTAAAGGACTGCTGCTGATGAGAAGATTGATTCGTTTCTAATTGATTTCTAATTTTAAGCTCCTTTCACATTATAAACCCCTCGCCAGCACAAAATAAAACAAGCCCTAGCTTTGGCAGGGGGTCCATTTGGGTTTGTTTGTTTGTTTTTGTCACAGGCTCACAATTTTAAAATGTCAGTGGTTGTTGAGTTTTTAGATTCGTAGTTTGATTGAATGCAGCTCTTTGTCTCGCTTTCTAAGGTCACGTTTCTTCGAACGGCTCAAATATAGACCTGTTTGACTCTGCTATATTATACAGGGAGTCGTATATTATTTCCCCTCCCTAATCATTCCCCCCCTTTTTGTGGGGGGGGGGCAGGGGTGAGAGTTTTCCTTGAATGGTTGTACTCTAAATCTGTAGATTCTGGCTTCGTCTCACAAAGGCTACTGCATGGATGCTAGATGTGACACCTAAGGTGGAATTTGGGATGCAACAAGAGGCAGGGACTTTCAGATATTTATTGTCTTCCAACTTTCCTAAATGGTGGTGCCTGCAAGACTTAGATGAGGGGTCCCTGCATTAACAGTTCCGTTTCTGATTCATGTGGGCCCTTTTCCCCCATTGCTCAGAGAGGGAAAACCGTCCTGGGTCCTTTACTCTAGAGAACACACACATTGTTTCAATAATCCGGGCAATAAATGTTAATTAGTAATGCTCAAGGACCCTATCAGTCAGAGTAATTATCATAATTTACCTCTTTCTTGTTAAATGCATTCCTTGCTAATTTACATTTTTAGAGGAACAATTGGACTGTTGCTTCTTCCATATTGAAGGGCTGACTGGTCCCCCCTATTGTATTTGCAAACCTTTAAATCTAGATTTCTAACTGTAGCGGTTTTCTTTTCACCCTGTATATAATATTTGATTATTATTATTTTTTTTAAAAAATATCTATTTTCTCATTTCCTTCTCTGAACTGCCCCCTCCCCAAAAGAAACTCTTGCTGAGAAGAACAAAGGAAGACACTCACTATAGAGGCATAATTAAGAATGAATAGTAACAGCAGATAAAGTATGTGATATGACAACATATTTCACTCTACAAAAGTAGAGATAATTAAATAATTCATTTGTATTCATGGCTAATTAGCACAAGAAATCTTTTTTTATCCCCTCCTCCAGAAGCTGTAAGAAACATCTCATAAGATTGAACACTATAAGCTGAGCCATTCAAATGATTGTATCTTTTGCTGCCCCACGTTCGTTTCCAGCTGATAAAAATCAGTTCGAGGTTACTAGGATTTGTGTGCTTATCAATTAGGCCTCCTTCATGATGGCTCTTTATCCTCCACAAAATGATTAGCTATTTGCAAACATATATATTTATATCCCCGATATGTGTACTGCAGGCCGGAGTTCCTATTGTGAATGAATGATGATAAACAAAACATGGATTAAGAAAATCAGGACCACAATAATTGATCTCACTCTTTTTGCGTCGTTACAAAAATGGGTTCATTGTCAGGGATGAGTTTGTTAATGTGCCAAGGATTCAGAAACTGATTTGCTTTGATTTATAGTTTGCGCACGTACCCTGGAGTTTGCTTCTGATCTTCTGGCATGGCTTTTTGGGAAATTGCTTCTCTCCCTCTTCCCCATGCCTACCTCCCCCCTTCCATTTTTTAAAAACAAAATAAATAAAATAAACATGTCTGCCACCTTCTAATTTGGAATCCAATTGTAGCCATGGATTCCCACCACATTGTCACGGATGAAATTCAGGAGGAATTCTGCCATATGACAAGCCTTAAAGTTGCCGGTGAACTTCCGGTGGAGTAAATGAGATCAGAGTGGGACCCGCAGTCATGGAGGGAGGTTCTTTTTCTCCTTGAAGGGCATGGGTCTTTAAGCAGGCGCCACGGTCTACGCATCACAGACAGGAGCACAATAGAATGGGCAGACTGCCTTTGGTTCCTCCTGCAAATGAGCAGACACCACAAAGATGCACCTGCAAAGCAGGGATGCCGTCATTGGAAACAGCGATTAAAAATCTTGCCACACGTTGCTTTGAATATGTGCAATTATATTGCAAGACCCACAATGTATATGCTGCTTCTTTATGTACAAATATATGTATTACCTTTGCTGATTCATCTCTGACGATCCGCTGCTTGTATTTAAAGTAATTAAAAGTGACTCATTCTGACATGAAATCCGGCAATGTTAGGAATGGCATTTTGCCTTGTAGAAATCCTTCTCCTGTTATTCAGAGATTTGTAGACCAAATTCAAAGTGTTGCCTGAGCCGATGGGTAGCACTTTATGACAGTTTTGACCTCAGATCATCCAAATAATTTGTATATCCTTCTTGGCCTTTGGGAGAAATGAGTTTGCATTTGTCTCAATAGCAGTTGACTTCAAGGATTGCTTGACTCTGTCTGCAGCTACTGGGGCCAACCAGTCTGTATTTCTGTATTGCTTTGTGTCCAGATGTTGAGGCAATGCAGCCAGGGGTTCAAAACTTGGTGCTGGGCAATTGGTCTTCAGAGCAGAAAGTGTCAAGAACTGATTTATAAGGGGGAAATGGTTGAGCAGGACTACCCAAAAGGCTGAGGTGATGTCAGCTGTACTCTCAGCTCATAGGCGATGGCTGAGAGTTAAAATCTGAAAAAGGCTGCTCATTTGACCACGGTAGTCAATATGAATGTCTTTGTGTATGCCTCTTTGTTTCTGGGAACTGTCCGTTGGACGGTCATTCTATCCTCTGGAACCATGCACATTCACAGATCTGGGTAGTCTTCCTCTGAAAGACTTGAGCAAATAAACCAAATATGTGGAGGGATAGGATGTCTACAGAATTTATGTAGAATCCCATTGATATGGAGCTTGATGTATACCAGAAATCGAGATTGGGAGGAACTCAAGATAGCCAACATTCAGGGAGCTGGAGCCATTTGAGGGAGTCATTCAGATATCAAGTCTTTTTGGCCAGTGTGATGTGCGGGTAATACAGATTAGAGAATTATAATTAGCTATTGAACAAAAGGTTTGGGCCATTCATCAATGTGGCAAGGGATACACATTAGATGTAGATTGCCAAAGAAAATTGGGGAAAGCGCCTGGCTCCTAATTGACGGCTTCATAAGGTGCATGGGCAGAATAGTCTGTTGTCTCTATAAATGTGTTTGGGAGTCGAAGCTAGTCCCTCTGAATTAAATGATGGTCAAGTATGGTGGTGTCCTTATGTGGACCTCCAAGCACTGATGCCTCATGTCCTTAATGCTTTAAAATAACCATTGTGCTGCTCATGGTGAGGCACCTGTTCCTTGCTGTTGCCTGGTGCATTGGGTGGCTTTCCCATAGCTCTTTTGTTTGATAGTATCCTCCTCCTCCCATGGTGACTTGTATTCTGTACAAAGAACTCCAGCAAATGCAACCTACACCTCCCCCTCCCTCCCCCCACTTGGACAAAATTAACTGTTGGTGCAGATGATTTCAATCACTGTGTTTTCGCTTTGTTTTGCTGCTTTGCTTTTAAAAGCGATGACGGTGTAGACCCCATTATGCATTTGGATGCTTCCAATAATGTTCTGCAGCCAAGAGGTAGCTTCCAGATGACAATGAAGACATCCCCCCCCCCCCCGGTCTTCCTTGTTGAATAAAAATTTGTTAAGGACCCTACAAAGTAAGCAGCACATTTAGACTTGGTAGAGGGTTCAACATCTTGCTGGCACCTGCTTTAGGTGCTATTGCAGACGGCAAACCTCATGCAAACAGCAAGGCAGTCAACCAAATTACCATCCACTGCTTTTGCTATTTAGCTTAGAAAATGAAGCAGGCTATAATGGGTGAAAGCATTTTCATACTCACAAAGAGGTTGGTCTTAAGAAATATATAAGGAAACAAAAGTTCTACTGGAAACTCTATTTGTGGAGGGCAGTGTGGAAATGCTTTTTAGACCGATAAAAGCCTGTGTGGTGTAGTGACTAAAATGTTGGACTGGGAGTCGGGAGATCTGGGTTCTAGTCCCCACTCGGCCATGGAAACCCACTGTGTGACTTTGGGCCAGTCACAGACTCTCAGCCCAACCTACCTCACAGGGTTGTTGTGAGTAGGGCTGTGACCGGATCTGGATCCAAATCCGGAGTGGATCAGGCCAATCCGGCCCGATCTGGGCCTGATTCAAACCTGATCAGGCCCGGATTGGGCCAGATCGGATCCGCGATTCGGATCCTCTCCGGGTCCGTGCAGAGCCCTCCCTCCCGCTCTCCCTGCTTGCTTACCTGCAGCCTCCTCCACATTGTCCCGCATTGTCCTGCCTCCTCGATGTTGGCTGGCCACTTTCCTGCTCACACTGGGTGATGTCATTACCCGCCGCGACCAGGAAATGCAGTGGCCCACAGCGAGGACAGAAGATGATGGCAGGACGATGGCGGAGGAAGCAGCAGGTAAGCAGGGCGATTGGGGGGAGGGAGGGAGCGGGGAGAGCAGGAGGGAGGGGTCCACACGGACCCGGAGCAGTTCCGGATCCAAATCCGAGGTGGGTCAGTTTGGGCCCTATCCGGACCTCCCAGATCGGGATCCAGATCGGATCGGGGGTCCGTGCGCAGCCCTAGTTGTGAGGATAAATTGGAGAGGAGGATTATGTATATTGCCATGCGTTCCTTGGAGGTTAAAGGCAGGATATAAATGTAATAATGAATAAAATAAAAAATAACATTTTGGAGTTGCCAAATCAGCTGAAACTAGTGCTGTGCCAAATCTTTCAGGACTTTTTCTTTCTGTTTCTCCGCCCCCCTTCCTTTCTTTGTTTTTGCAAGAAAGCTACACTTGCAGGGGATGCAAAGCTCCTGCTGAAAGACAAGTCATCCCTTGAGAAAGACCACCTTTTGCACCGGACAATGCAGAATGCCTTGACATGCAGTTTGCCAAAAATGGGAGTGGGGGATAAGGATTGCAGAGTGCATCACCTGCTGCCAAGTGGCAAGTCATCTGCATTTCCTCCCCCCCCCCCTTTCTTGCCATGCTGTTTGCCAAGTTAGGAGGGAGGGTGCCCTAAGGGGCTTCTTTTTAAAGGGGCAGTTGTCATTTTAAAAGAGGTGAATGTTTTCACTTCTGTTCATGTGCACCCCAAAAGGTTTCCAAGGTGGAGGACTCCACTTTTGCAGAAGGTGAACGATTTTGTAAAATGGCGCTCTCGTTTCCACACTTGCTGAGATGTTGTCTCTGGATCAACTCTTTGTCTGCAAAGATTTGTTTATATCAGTCAAAACTTTTATTTCGTTGTCCTTGGAACCAGAGTTTGTTGATAGTGGGCTTGGTTTAGAGATCTGGAAGGAAAATAGTGAGTTATGCTCATATTAAGCCACTCTTCCCTAAGCATCCTCTCTCAGGTGTTTTGCCCTGAACTTGCAAAATTTCAATGACAATTTTGGGAAGTGCTGAACTATTCCACCCTGGAGGAGATTTTCTAGTATTCTTACCTCCCTTGATATGTCTTACAAGTTTTGCCCCAAAGCTCTAATGATCCCTTTGTCTTTCACTTTTAACATAGTTTAACTAACTCCACTGGCTTGGTTATCATGGTGCAATATCCCATGGAAGTAACCTACTAATGTCCAAGGAATCTGAATTTTTGGACCCCCTGAAATTAATTTTCGATTTAGCTTTAGGTGAAACTAGGGTAGCCAATTATGAATAGTGCATCACTTGGACTGGGAGCCTTATGGTAGACATTTGAGGCAAATGCAATAATGTGATTTCTGGGTAGCATCAGCTTGCTGAAATGGGTACAGTGATCTGGGGTTTATACTAGAAGCACCTGCAGATTTAAGAGAAGGGCACAAACAAATACCCTCCCACCCATGAGCTCCCAGTTCCAAACCATCCCATCTATCCATGTCTTCATTCCACAAGATGCTGGTGTTCTGATGGTAGTATTCAAGGATGCTTTGGAGGATAAACCACTACAGCAGGCTTCCCCAACATCTGGAGGGAATCAGGTCAGGGAAGGCTGCACTAGATGTTCTCCTGGACAAGCCCCATTGAAATCAATGGAGCAAGAGAATATTGCTGCGGATGGTGCCCTTGGATGTTAATTGTCATAAGAACTGAGTTGGACACCTGTTTTGCAAGTTCAGTATGTCAGGTAGCCTGAAGTGTCCAGCTGTCTTAAAATAAGCTTCAGCAAGTGAAATCCACTGGGACAAATCTGGCCCTCTGAAGGTTACTGGCTTGCCTTCCCAGTTCCCAAACCAATCCAAAGACAGAAAGAGGGGGTTGGGTAGTGGCTTTTGTGGCATTTGGATGCAATAAAGCCCACTGGAGGTGAATTGGGGTCTTGGTCAACAGGGACCACATTTGTTTCCCAAGTGGTCCTCTATTCAAAACTAGTTTAATGGTGCTATGACTCCTGTTGTCTAGTGGTAAACTTTGAAGTACAGGCATTCATATTGACAATCCCCAGACCCATGCTGGGAAACCCTAATTTCTCCCCAGTTACATTGAGGATTGTAGCTAAGGTCTGAACACAGAAGTCTGAGGAGGGTGACAGGTGACATTATAGTCCCCTTTGATTGATTGATTGATTGATTTATGGTGCTTTGACCCTGTAAGCCCTGACTCCAAACAAGAAATTCTCCAGCTTGAATGCTTACCAGTAGGATCACAGTTTGAAGTGCTGTTGTCAACTCCATTGGTTTCCTCTAGCCATGCCCCAAGGCCCAGGAAATCACTTTGGTCCAAGAGGAAGTAGGTGAACTGGTGGGCACTCTCAGGTCCTGTTGGAGCATCTTTTCCCACTTGAACCTGGCAATGGGATTACAAGTGTGTTCTTCCCACCAAGGAGAAGTTCCAAAGCTCTCACAATCCACATACCTCTATGAGCGTTCAACCAGAATGCTTCAAAAGGCTCCACCTGGGGTGAGCCGTGAGATGTTTGCCCTTAGTTTCTCTTAGTTTCTGGCATTAATCTTTGGTTTCTCCTCTTCGAAATTGCAACAGGGCCACATGCCATCACGATACGATCATTTTCAAAATATGAGATTTGCTGCACAGCTTTTGAGCATCTCATGGTAGCATTTGCATTTGAAATTTCAAATTTAAAACTGGTACTTTTACAAGTATTTCAGTTTTGTTTGAAAAGGAACTGGACACAGCCTCGAGGGCAGTTAATATTTCTTTAAATTAGGGCATCAAACCAAGACAATTATTCTTGTTTGGCTTTATTTAACTGTAGTTGTTGTTTTTCATCTTATGTGAACCAAATTGAAAGAAAGAAATCCCCACACAAACATAGTACAGCTTGCTTTGAAACAACTTTAGATAATCTAATCCATCAATTCAGGTGCATCGACCTATACCACCATTAATGTTTTCCACAAAATACCTGAGCGATTAGCCTGAAACTATGAACAAAGAAATCATGCTGAGGTATGAACTGTGGACATTTTTAGTTGCTTTGAGATTCAAATCATACTTAACACCTAAAAGACAGAACTTGTTGTTCTGCTCGTCGCCTTTTAGGATTTCTTTGGGGCCACTCAATTAAGATGGCCATCTAGCAACATGTTCTAATGAGCCATGTGATGTCTGTGGCAGATCTGTCCTTTAGACAAGCCAGCATTTCAGAATGCCCTCTCGGCTTGTCCATCCCAGGATTGATATTAGGCCATTCTAGAAGGAAGAAGCAGGAGTCCAGTTGTTGCTGTATCCAGGGACATACAGTAACTATTAGATTCTAGATTTGATAAGCCTATTCTTCATCCTGTGCCTTATTCCTAAAAAATTCTAGGCCTCCTTCCTACTGTAGGCCAGTTGATATAATACAGTCAGCAAAATCAAATGTTAAATTATGTCCTAGAATGTATCACTTCAGGTGGCCTGCGGGGTTGTTGTTTCATCTTCAATGTCCTCCCTTAGGAAAAAGAATCTCCTTGTATTTAGTGGTGGTGGTGGTGGTGTTGCCATGAAAAGACTGAAGTACTATATTATAGGAGAGGCTTTTGCCATTTCATTCTCCTTCTTATATTCGTGTAGCCTAAGTTCATTTATTTGGAGCGGCAAGGGACAGATCTTTAAGCCCTGGCCTCTCTCTCTCTCTCTCTCTCTCTCTCTCTCTCTCTTCCTCCTAGGCTTAGAGAGAGAGAGGAAAGAGGGCTGTGGCAGGGTGTTACTCTCCCTTTCTCTTCCTCTTCCTAACCCTTAAATCCAGGAAAGGGAAGGCATGGACAGCTGCAGCGTCTCCCCTGTTGCAACCTTCTGTGTTTTGATTAACAGCGATGTGAATGGAGGCAGCCATTCCCAGATGGCCTCCTGCGCAGAGGACCTTGCATGGCCTGGATCCTACAGGTCTTACAGGGTCGCTTGTCTGTTGATGGGCTTTATGACATGCCTGGGATAAGCATGTGATCGTTTGTTTTTGTTAGCGTGATGAGGATGGAGGGCTTGGCCGAGGTCTTTGCTGCTTCTTTCGCTATAGAGGCCGTTGTCAGTTGCTGGCAATCACAAGCGCTTGGATGGCTACACCTTCTTGGCTCTTGGTTGCCTCATCCAATATAGCTTGGTCTTCTGCTGAAGGTCTATCAAGAGCATCTGGGAGTGTCTCATTGCCTTTGTTTTGTGCACATCATCTCCTGGTATTGGAGTGCAGATTGTTGATGGATGCTGAGGCTCTCGTCAGCAAGCCTCTTCATAACTCAAAACAAGGACGTGCACACAACCATTAGAATACAACAACTCTGCTCCTGATCTCCAGTGTGAGTCTCCAGTTTTCCTGGTTGGCTGCCTGCCTGCCTGCCGTACCCTCACCCACCACCGCCACTTCTTGGCTCAGACTGCCTTCTCCTCATCCTACTGACCTGACCATGTTTGCCGTCTGCCTTGGATTCCCGTCCCTGGGTCTGCTTGCCTACTTGTCCTGAGTTCCTGGTCCTAGATCAGCCTAACAAGAATCTGGTTCTTCTCTTCCTGGCTGAAGCTTCATCTTTGTTCTTTGAAGTCTCTGCATACCTTTTGCTTTCATCCATGTTTTTCACTGTACAACTTGGGTTTATACTTTTTGGGGAACCTTATGTTTAGGCTCTTACAAACTGTTCCCCAACAGTTTGTTGTTAATTATGATGTATGCAACCTATTTTCGCTGAAAGTGAAGTCTGAAATGAATTTCGCGGGATTCTCCTTACACTCTTCTTGAGGCATGTAAAATAATCTGGATGATCTGAATAACTGGGCCTGATACCTTTCGCCTTTTTGTCCTACTTCTGAGCTTCCACAAGGCAGAATGCTAACTTAATTGGACCTTTGTCCTGACATAGCCTGCCGATTCGTTTTCTGTAATAATGCTGAAATGGTTGTATAGTAGCAAGAAAATAGTTTGGGAACCTCAGATGCTGTAATCTTGTTGAAGCTAAGCAGACGTGAAACTGATCCATGCCTGTCCAATATATATCTCTGAAAGCCTCAACTTGGCCACCCAGTGGCTCATTTCAGGTGATCTAAAATCCCCCATCAGGAGTGCCTCCATCGATGTAAACTCATGGAGGAAGTAATGCCCAACTTAGCGCAACCATGATGACAGCTACCACTTCCTTGTGGGGACTCATGTGACCAACAAGTCACATGAGCCCCCATTAGCAACACCTGCCAGTATTTTCACACCAAGTCAGAGCTTACATTACCCACAGCTGCATCAATGGAGACTCTCCATGTGGATTTGTTTTTTTAGAGCATCTAAACCAGCAGTGAGCTTTCTCAAGGAAGCATGGGGCATAAATATATCATAGTTGAGTGGAAGCAACTTTTCAACAGCAGAACTCTCTTCTCCTTCCTACTCTACATTTCAAGCTTCCCACAAAGAGCTGAACCCTAGACCCTGCATAAAATATATTTATTATTATTATTATTATTATTATTCCTCCACCTTTTTTCCAAGGAGCCCAAAGTAAAATAACTAATCCCCCTCTCTTCCATTTTATTCTCAAAACAACCCTGTGAGGTAGGTTAGGGTGAGAGTCACCCATTGAGGCTTATGGCTGAGTGGGGACCAGAACCCAGATCTCCCACATCCCAGTCCCACACGCTAACCACTACACCACACTAGCTCTCCATGAGAAGCAGATCATTGGCCCATTTAGCCTAGTTGTTGCTATGCTGATGGGCAGCAGCTTTCCAAAGTCTTTCCCTGCCACCTGAGATTCTTCCACGGGAGATACTAGGGATTGAACCCGGGCTTTTCATCATGCAAAAAAAAAAAACATGTTCTTCCTGGGGTGGCCACATATGCATTGCCAAAAGAAAGAAGGAATGCATCACCAAAAGAGGGCAGGAGATGACACTGATTTGCATAAAATTTGAATATGCTAATGCATAGGTGCAAAACTTAGAAATAATGTCAATAATTTACACAGAACTACAGTGCATCTCACCGTAGGGGGAAGACTGTGGCCAGTGAATTTCATGCCACCTCAATCTGCTGCCTGTTGATGGGCATCTTCAGGGCCCATTATGGTCAGGTCAACTTGAAGACTAGAGAACTATCCTCTGACCAGCCTCCAAATAGCGGACTGTCCTCTATAAAGTAGGACACGTGCCCACTTAACCTTTTCCACGGATCTATGAGCCTTCCCAGAAATATCTAGTTGGCCACAATGGAAGCATAGGATTGTGGACTTGACGAGCCGTTGGTCCGCTCCATCAGGGCTCTTCAGAGATTCTCCCAAAAAGCATGTCCCACCTGTTGCAAGGTGAACCAATGAGTGCACAATGTCCAGCTTCCCTTGCATGGCTAATCTCTCTGAGCTGCCTCACCATGCCCTGTGGCCCAGACCCTCTGAAAAGGGGGCGATTCCGAGGCCGGCCTCCTTGACGACCAGAGTTGACATCAACCCACGTCTCGGGTTAATATTATATAGCCTGTGTGCGTGTGCGTTGCTCAACCCTCCTCGTCCTTAAATCCTCCCCCCCCCCCCGTTTTCTCTTTTCTTCCCGCCAGTTCCCTCCCTCCCCTCCCTCCCTCCCACCCCCTGGACTGTATGATTTAATCTGTTGGCTACACTCTCAGCTTTTTCTTCCTTCCTTTCTCTCTCTCCCCCCCCCCCCCCCCGAACTCCCTTTAGCTTCTGGTTTCATTTTCAGATGACAAAATTCAAGGCACACAGCTCGGCTGTCTGGTTGCTATGGTAACCACAGTCCTATTATCGTACCTTGTCATTCATCAAGAGAGAATTGTGTTTGACAGAGAGACTAAAATGCCTGCAGTCTGGAGTGTGTGTGTGTGTGTGTATTCTTCCAAATATGTAAAAAAGAAGAAAAAATAGGGGGAAGAGAGGAGACTTTAACGTGTGTGTTTACTGTATGTTTAATAACGTTAAGTTTGTTTGCCAATACAGTTATGGTTTCACCTTGAATATGTAGAATTTTCCATGCCAGCTTGCTTCGCATGCACTCACTCTGTTTATTACCCTCCATTCCTGGAAATTTGTGATTCATAATTCAAAGGAAACTGTAAACGACCAACTCCCTCCCCTCCATGCTGAATTCACCAATCAGCCCCATGGCATGCTACCTGTTTTCCTAATTACATCTAGTGCCTTGGAGAATAATTCAATACTACTACTACTACCGTATTTCTTCGATTCTAAGACGCCATCGATTGTAAGACGCACCCCGTTTTTAGAGACATTTATATGGGGGGAAAAGTGTGTCTTAGAATCAAAGAAATATGGTAATAATAATAATAATAATAACTTTAAAAATCAATTTTATTTCTCCATGTACGTCACCCATCTGGACTCCCACAGGCAAAGATGTTGGAAAGGTATAGACAGAAAATGCAGTGTCCAAAATGAGGTGGCATTTTCCAGCCGATCACCGCTCTGAAATTTGGACCTGGCTCAAATTCATGGTTCCTGAAAGGCAGGAGAGAGGTAAATTGCTTGTCGTTTTGCATGTTGCTGTGTGCAGGGCTCCAGGTTAATTCCTGAAGATCACAGCCTAAAGCCATGCGCAACTGCTTGCAGTAAAACCTTTCACTCTTACAATTGTCTAGAACCTCTGTCGGTTTTAGGAACGCAGGGAGCAGTCAAGGGTAGTCATGGTCGGGTACCTAATGAGGGCACTCATCCCAATATGGGCCCACTGTCAAGAGTCTCTCAGACAGCTGCGTCTTGCTCATTGGCTCTCTGCCTGTTGAGTTAGCAAGTGGTAGCAATGGTAGTGGTAACAATGGTAGTGAGAAGGTAGACTCACTGAGGGAAGGGGCCCATTGAGGATGTGTTCCCTTGGGGCCCTCAAAAGCCTGGAGCTGGCACTGAGAGGGAGCTGCCTTAAACCAAGTCTAATTATTTGTCCATCTAGCCCAATATTGTCTGCTCTGACTGCCAGAGCCTCTCAAGGGTCTTAGGCAGAGAAGGGTCTTTCCCATCACACACACTGGTAAACCTCCAAATTTGATTACTGCAATGTGCTCTAAATGAGGCGGCCGTAGAAGACAGTTCACAAGCCACATTGGTAACAGGGGCAAGAAGCTCTGAACAGATAACGCCAATTCTGGCTGGCTTGCAGTGGTTGCCGGTATGTTTCTGAGCCCAGTTCAAGGTGCTGGTTTTGAGCTTTATAAAGCCTTACATGACTCAGGATCACAATACCTGATGGTGCGCCTCTCCTGACTGAGCCTACCTTTTTACTATGGTCATCATCTAAGGCCCTCCTCCATGCGCCTCCTCCAAGGTGGCAACTAGGGAGAGGGCCTTCTCAGTGGTGGCCCCTCAATTCTGGAATGAACTCCTAGTGAGGCACATCTGGCACCAATATTGTTATCCTTTTCAGTGCCTGATTAAGACCTTCCTGTACTCTGAGGCATTTGGCAGCATATCATAGATTTTTAATCAGGTTGTGGATATTGTTTGAACATGCGTTTGTATATGTGTGTCTGTTCTGCTTACATGTTTGTAGCTAAAGTATGTATAATAAAACATTTATATCCCACCCTACATCACTAGGATCTCAGGCTGGCATACAGATAAAATTATACAAACAATATAAAACAATAAAGATACACAGCTAAAAACAAATGAAACCATTAATCAAGCTAAAACCAGTATAGAATTTAAAAGTAGTCAAAGCCAATTAAAACAGTTAAAACAATGTGCAGGCTTGGTGAATTTAGCCATCAAAGGCTTTGTTAAAAAGCCATGTCTTAACCTGGCGCTGAAATGAAGCCAGTACCGGCGCCAGTTGGGCCACCAGGGGGAGGGCATTCCACAGCCGGGGTGCCACCACAGAGAAAGCCCTCTCCCAAGTTCCACCATAGCGTATATCTCGCGTTGGTGAGGCACAGAGGAGGACTCCTCCGACAGATCTCATTATGCACAATGCTGTATGTTTAAGGGTTTTAATCTTTGTATACTGCCCAGAACACTTTGTCTATTGAGAGGTATAGAAATGCAATAAATGACGCAAAATGCTACCTAATCCTTTTCACTGGAGATGAATCTGGGCTTTTCTGCATACAAAGCATGTGCCCTCCTGAGCAATGGTCTTTTTTTATCTCTTGGCAGATATGCTACTAAACTGGCTACATTATGATTTCAACTTATTTATATATCTCTATCAGCATACGTGAAACTTTATAGAATAATATAGGCAAAGGAAGGCGGGAGAAAGAGCTTTTACTTTATAAGAACTTTTATTAAAAGTTTTCTCTACTCGGTGTAAAGTTGTTGTTGTTGTTTTTAAAAAAGAAATTAAAATGCTCTTTTAGAGGGAAGATATTTCTGTAGCAGGTGTAAAGGTATGCAAATGTGTCATAATTTGCAAAAGTTGTGCAGCTGCTCCTGGTGTTGAGGAGATGCAAAGAAGGAACTTAGCTCAACAGCACAGCAGCTGCTTTACATGGAGAAAATCCCAGGTTCTATCTGCAGCTTTTCCAGGTCGGGTTGGGGAAAGACCCCTTGCTGAAACTCTGCCAGTCAGTGCTGAAAATATTGAGCTACGTGGACCCATTGGCTGACTTGGCCTAAGGCAGCTGCCGATGCACTAAGTTGGGGAAGGCCGTAGGTTCAGTGGTAGCGTAGGGTGACCATATGTAGGGTGTCCAGATGGCCCGGGGTTTCCCGGTCCTAACCTGGAAACCTAGGCCGATCCAGGGCAGCGGGGGAAAACCGGGGTGGCGGGGGGTCACGCGGCAGTGGCAGGAGGTGGGCAGTGCGAGGCACTTACCTGCTGGGGCATCCGTTTCCCTCCGGTGCTCGGAATCTACTGAGAAACAGGCTTCGCGGCCTGTCCCTCAGTAGCGCGCCGGGTGATGACGTCATCACCTGGCGCGTACTGAGAGACAGGCCAGGAAGCCTGTTTCTCAGTAGATTCTGAGCACCGGAGGGAAGCGGACGCCCAGGTAAGGAGCGCGGGGTGGCGCGGTGCGGCGCGGGTGGGTGGGGCGGTGCGGGCACGCGGTGGGGGGGTTGTTTTGGGGGGGGTGGCCGGGGGGGTCCGGGATTTTGATTGTCATAATCTGGTCACCCTACCATATGTCAGGAAAAACAAGGACATGTCAGGATTTTTAGTAACAAATCCGGGAAGGGGGGAAATTATGAAATTTGAAGAAAAAATTGGATTTTTCCCATCCCCCCCCCAAAGGCAGCTCTACTTTATAGTCAATGGGGAATAACAAAAATGCTTACAGCTCCGTCATTTTTAAAGATAAGGAGATTAAACTTGACACCATGATAGCCCTTAGGTAGGGCTTTAGCGATGCCAAATTTGAAGCAAATCAGTTCATCCATTGATTGTTAGGATTTTTTTTAAAGTTTGAGGTTTTAAAATTATTATTTTTAAAAACCATCATTTTTAAAGATAAAGAGATGAAACTTGGCATCATGTTAGCTTTTCAGTAGGGCTTTAACTGTGCCACGTTTGAAGCAGATCTGTTCATCTGTTGATTTTTAGGATTTTTTTAAAAAATTGTGGTTTTAAAATTATTATTTTTTAAATACCATCATTTTTAAAGATAAGGAGATGAAACTTGGCATCATGATAGTGCTTAAGTAGGGCTTTAGCCATGCCAAATTTCAAGCAAATCTGTTCATCTGTTGATTTTTAGCAAGTTTCACAACAAAATTGAACTTTAAAATCAGAAAAGATATTTGAGGGAAGGGGAGAATGTATCACACAGAGTATAGCAACAAAGTACAGCAAAAACTACAATAGTAGGAGTGAGTGAAGTTAATTTCAGTGGATATCTCACTTGTTCTTTCAGTGATTTTAACATTAAGATGTTATGTAGAACAGATTTGTCTTAATTGTGTGCCGTAAAATCAGACATGTGCCCAAGGCTATGTTCCAGTGGGCACCCCCCACTTGGTGCTAGACACCCCCCCTGGGGCCGACCATGTTGTCCTCCTTTTGGTTTCCAAAATATGGTCACCCTAGTGGTAGGCCACCAACGTTGTCTGCAGATGGTCCTAAATTCAATCCCTGGCATCTTCAAGAAGGGTTGGGGGAAAACCCCTGACATGGAACCCTGGAGAGCCTCTGCCAGCCGTGGAGGAAATACTGAGATAGATGGGCCAATGCAGCTTCCTATGTTTCCGACAAGGTGTTTATGTTACCAGAACTCCTCCCTAGACCACTGAAAACCACTCATGTGCGCGGTCTCTTCCCAGCAGATTGGGTGCCAGTTTCATTTCAGAGGATGGTAATAGCCTTGGCCCAGCCCTTCTAGAAAGGCTCAGCACAAAATGTTTCTACAAAATTCATCTCCTGCCTTTGTCCTCTCCCACACCTGCTGGGATGGGGGATGGGGAGGGGGGGATACATTATAAACTCCTTGGGGCAGAGACCAGACTTTTTTTGTCCTCTCCTGTACCTGCTTGGGGGAGAGGGGAAGTACATTGTAAACTCCTCAGGGCAGAGACCAGCCTTCTTTTGTCCACTGCCATTCTGTAAAGTGCCATGTTGGGAGACTGCACTCAGTCCACGAATGACAACCGGCTGCCCAATCTGTTTTGTGATTGGCAAGAAGTCAAACGGGAGCGGCGGAGAGCATTCCAGCCGTTCATTAGCGTGCTCCTTCCAAGAGTCACTCTGAGTTTAATATTTCTGCAATAGCAGGGTTAATTTCCTGTTTAAGTCCAGACCTACCTTTTGATTCCTGCCTCCCTTTAAATTTCCCCAGGCTAGTGGTTTCAGTGGATTTTTTTTTTTTTAAAGAACAGGCCGAAGCAATTACGCGAGCAGATTCAGTGGAAACCAATACTGCCGCCTTTCCCCAGAAATTGTATCACAGCCAAGGGCTCTATCATGTACTTTATCTACCCTCAGCCTGCCTTCCCCTTGCATGTCTTCCAGCCCCTCCTGAGGAATTCTGTCCTCCCTCAGGACCTCATAAATACACACATGCACTGAAAATATTTTCTCTGTGTATTAATATTACATGGTGATAGTCTCAAAGAAAGCAAGCTCCACCCTCCTCCTCCTCCTCTGCCTGCTTTAAAATCCTGCCTGCAAAATGGCTCCTGAAGCCCCCCTCTTTTTTTCAGCTCTCACATCTGTCTAGAATAAAATTGGAATTTTGAGGGCATTCTGCAGCCCAGCCCGGCTTGATTGTGTCTTGAGGTGAGGCAGGAGTATTTTCATATCCGTGCGCTCTGCAAGATTTGCGCCCTGAAAGGGGGGAAGAAAGGAAGGGAAAAACATCAGCGACGCTGAAGCAAGTCACAAGCATTATTATCACCCCTTAGGAAAGCAATTGGGTTTTTGTTTGGTATCGCTGCCTGTCTGAGGCTCCATGCCATTAGACGGAATGGGAGCCAGCATGCTGGTTATAAAAGCACTTTCACGAGAGGGATGGGTTTATTGAACGTTGCAGAAATATTTAACTCCCTCGCAGCCTGATCCACAGCAGAGAAAGATGTGAATTTCGGCTTGTTTTCTTCTGATTGACTTCAAACTGGGACTACAGCTCCTTAAAGCACAGCATGGTAGTTCACGCTGAAACTATCCTACGTCACTTATGGCTTTATTTATGTTTTTAAAAAGTAACTCAGGCAAATATTTATGATTCTGTTTCTCCTAAGAACGTCATTTGAAAGAATGTAATACTTTAAGGAGGGCTGGATCCCCTCTATCATGCCCATAAGCCTGATTGGTAAAAGGTTTGACATGGGGTATTTGAGAAACTAAGAGATAATTCATATATGGATGTGCATTGTTTGATTTTGTCGCAATTAATCGCTGTCCAGGTGATAAACAGCCCATTCATGCAAATCAGTGATCGTGATATTGCATGATATTGCACAGGGCAACCAGAAATATGAAGTATGATCCAGGAGTGGTACCGTCAAAATCATAGCACACCAGTCGACAAAGTCCACTGTGAAGTATATATTCTTTGCAAAATCAGCCATCAGAAGAGAATTGGCAAATAGCTTTGCAAAATACCTAAACGGTGTGGCTTTGCTTTGAACTAACATTGCACAGCCCTTAGACTTAACTGCCAGTAACCAATAACACAATTCTAAATAACTTTGTTTTGGGACCTTGTTAATGAAGGTGAAACTGACCAGAACAAAGAGGAAACCAGAGGCTTAAGGTGGGAGTATCAGCTTTCAAATGAGTAGAATTGGTAGATCTGAGTGAAGCTAAGAGCCACTCTCCAAAATAGTCCGTGCCACAGAAAATCCCATTCAATAAAAGCCTCAGTTCAGTTTTAGTTCTGTGGAGTTCCTAGTCAAAGCTGTGAACTTCCCTCAGACTCCCAGACCTGAGATCTGAGGTGAGGATAAGAGGTGAATGGGAAGTGGTGAGGTGAGGGATCCAGATGTGTCTCCGTGTTGGTTTTCCCTGTAGTGCATGTGTGTATATTATGATGATGCTTGCTCTTCTTTCTTTTTCTTTTGCACCCCCCTGGTGAAGTGAGAGTCTGAAGGCAGATGTCAGTAAATGTAAAACACGGCATCTAGCAACTGAAAGCGTCTGAGCATGGATGCTGTCTGCAGGCCTGGTGGGTGTCATAAGTGGGCCCACAGCAGATGGAATGGGCCTCCAGGTTTCTGGTGGCTGCCTCTCCCTCTGTTCTTCTAGGACTTTCACTCCTTTTCATGAGCTCCTTCAGAGCTCCATGTTTGGAGGTCCCTTGGGCAAGGCACCCTCAATAGGCCCACCTCATTGAGTCAACCTTCTCACTATGGTGGTTGCTTCTCATCCTCTTTCTCATCATCTCTACCACTTGCTTGCTTGTCAGGTGGAAAGCCAGTGAGCAAGTAGGCCGTGTGGCATCTACTGCAGGGCTAATGTCAAGGGTAGGAATGATTGGGCACCTGCTGAGGGCCCACACCCCAGCAGGGCTCCACTGACAGCCTCTTGGAATTGTTCCCCTCTTCACCATTCCAACCTGCTTGTTCACCCAGCAATTGAAATACATCGGCATACTGTCTCTGGTACTGGAGGGAGCACATTGCAATCAGGACTAATAGCCATTGGTACTGGAGGTAGCGTATAGACATCAGGACTAGTTACCATTTATCCAACCCCTTTTTAAAGCCATCCAAATTGGAGACCATCACTAGGGCCTTTAATGGCCAATGTCAGCACCTTGAATTGAGAATGGAGAAAGAAATGGTGACCGGTGTAGTTGGTAAAGGGTGAGAGTAATAGGCTCTGATCTTCTGTCCTTTGCCAAAACTGTGGTGGGACCATTTTTGATCAATGGAAGTTTCTGGCTATCTTCAAGGGCAACCCCACGTTGCTTCTCACTCCTCCCCCCCCCTCACTGTCACCCTTTCCTCATCACACACACATATTAAATCTAGCTCCTTGGGCAGGGATATGTTTTTTCCTACGTTAGTCTGTAAAGTGAAAAGGATACTGGTGGTGCTCTATAAATACTAGGGGTGTGCACGCCCCCCCCCTCGGATCGGATCGGGACCCAGATCGGGACCTCCAATTTTGTCCCGGATCAGATCGGACAAAATTGGAGGCCCCCCCAGACCGGATCGGGTCCGATCCCGATCCAAAACTCGGACATCCGATTTTTGGATCGGCCGCCATTCCCTCTCCCCCCCCCCCATAGACTTGCATTAGGGAAAAGAAAGCTTTCCCCCAATGCAAGTCTATGAGGAAAAAATGGTGGCGGGTGGGTGAGGGGGGCCTCCCCTCCCCCTCCCCCTGCTTACCATCCGCTCCCATCCGCCGCTGGCCGCTACTGCGACCAGGCTTCGCGGCTTGCCCCGAGGTAGCGCGCCAGGGGAGCATCACCTGATCATCAGGTGATGATCACCTGGCGCGCTACCTAGGGGCAGGCCACGAAGTCTGCTCGCAGTAGCGGCCAGCGGCGGATGGGAGCGGACGGCCATGGAAGGTAAGCATGCCACGGGGCCCCCTCCCCCCTGCTTACCTTTTGTGGCCGTCCGCTCCCATCCGCTGCTGGCCGCTACTGCGAGCAGGCTTCGCGGCCTGCTCCTGAGTAGTGCGCCAGGTGATGTCATCACCTGGCACGCTACCTAGGGGCAGGCCACGAAGTCTGCTCACAGTAGTGGGCAGCGGCGGATGGGAGCGGACGGCCACAGAAGGTAAGCATGCCACGGAGTCCCCTGCCCCCCTCCCCCCTGCTTACCTTTTGTGGCCATCCGCTCCCATCCGCCGCTGGCCGCTACTGCAAGCAGGCTTCGTGGCCTGCTCCTGAGTAGCGCGCCAGGTGATGTCATCACCTGGCGCGCTACCTAGGGGCAGGCCGCGAAGGCTACTCGCAGTAGCGGCCAGCGGCAGACGGGAGCGGACGGCCACGGAAGGTAAGCGCGCCGTGGGCCCCCCTACCCCCTGCTTACCTTTCGTGGCCGTCCACTCCCGTCCGCCGCTGGCCGCTACTGCGAGCAGGCTTCGTGGCCTGCTCCTGAGTAGCGCACCAGGTGATGTCATCACCTGGTGCGCTACTTAGGGGCAGGCTGCAAAGGCTGCTTGCAGTAGCGGCCAGCGGTGGACGGGAGTGGACAGCCATGGAAGGTAAACACGCCGTGGGCCCCCCTCCCCCCTGCTTACCTTTCGTGTCCGTCTGCTCCCGTCCGCTCCCGTCCGCTGCCCCCGTTGTCCGCTTCCATCGGCGGGCGCCCACTGGCGCCCACCAATGGAAGTGGTGGCAGGCGCCCACATGCGCCCACTGATCTGCCGATCCATGCGATCTGGATCGGGACCTTTCTGGATCAGATCGGATTGGATCGGCCGATCCAGCGGTGAGATCAGAAATCGGATAATTGTATCTGATTTCCTCTGGATCGGATTCGGATCGTGGATCGGACCCGATCCCGTGCACATCCCTAATAAATACTGAATGCTAATAATGTTCCTGTTCATCAGCCTTGTATGGCTTATAGTATATTGCACTCTCGCTTAGGTTGGAGGAATGAGCTCTGGTCCCTGACCCTCTGCTGGTCAGCACTTTTAAGCCTCCAGTTTTCTCAAATAGTGTGGCCTGGAAAAGGTCTCCTGCCTTTCTAGTTATTTCACAATGCAAAGGATGCTTCAGCTGTAGCTTTTCATTGGGTGCTGTTCTCCCAACCCCCCTCTCCTTACCGACTTTTTTCACCTACCTGCTGTGGGACAGAATGAGGTGCTTGCTCCAGCAGGTACAAGTGAATTCTTGGCTAGAGGTGTGCAAATGCCACACACACACACACACACACACACACACCCTTGGAATGCTGCTGGTCTTGGCTAAGCTCTGAAGTGTCTCTCAAAATTCTGCAGATGCTTTGCCTAAGCTGGAATCTCTAAGCTCACTTTGGATTTTGGTTTGATAGCAAGCCTTAGTTAGTGGCAACTTTTTGAAACACGATGCCACAAATGTCCTTGAGGAAATTCGCTAATTTGAGTTAAACTCTTTCAGGTTTCCTCAAAATTCTTCAGATGGTTTGCCCAAGAAGAAACTTTCAAATTGGCTTCAAGTTCTAGCTTAGGGTGAACTTTGGTAGCAGATCTTCTAGTGTAGGGGAAAATTGCCAAGTGGGGGATGGGTGGGAGAAACTTCAAAGCCATTGGCTATTGCCAAGCTATCGAGGAAATATGCATCCTATCTGCATAGTTGTCTGACAACCCTATTTGTAAATGCAAAACTTAAATTAACTGTAAGAGGCAGAAAATTCCCCGGCCCCTTTGGCTTGCCAAATGAATGAATAATTCTGGCAATTTGAATCCAATCTGGCAAAAACTAGTTGTGTCCCACTGAAACCAATGAATAAGCTTGTGATAGTGTACGTAAATCCTGTTGGTTTGATGGGACTTATGCCTAGTTCTCAAGCAGGTGGTCAACCTATAGCTTGATTGTGCAACGTTAGACTGCAGATCTGAATGTTTCACTTTACTTTTTAAAAAATTCTTGCACATGGAAAATTAGCATGTTATGGAGAAGCCCTTCTCCTTTGAATGGTCATTTTCTATGTGCAGGGATATTGTTGTTGTAAAGCCTGTTTGAGAAACACAATTCCAGATTTCACTGGGGTACATGGAGTTAGTCGATCATTGAATCGAGTCTAACACCTTTTTTATTTATCATGGCAGCTGTTAGAGATATCCCACATGGTACCAAAGAAGTGTCTTCCATAGGCATGGCTGGATCAGTCTATTCCGGTCCATGACTATTTCACATGGGCTCATTCATACGTCTGTTCTATCCTGTTTCTATATTCATTTTGTGTGGATGCTATCCTGAAATAACCCAAAATAGAAAAATGCTAATCAGCACACAACCGCTAGAATGTTAATAAATATCAAAAGAACTGGGGTGAACCAACAGTTTATATAAACATATTGATTGTGCCATAGAATAAAAGCATACAATAGTAATATACAGCAACAGAACAATTTGTTTGCAGTAACCAAGCATAAATGGTTTACAATAATTTACAATAACCAAGCAGTGAACAAAAAGAGTTTGCAGTGACTAAGCAATACAATATCTACAGGCCTCCGGCTTCTTACACCTGTTTCACACGGCTGGTCAAGATTTCACCGCCCTTGAAGAATTGTGTTTTTTGGCTGGGGATTCAAGTCAATCCTTTTTGGAGAACAAACAAGTCTTTGTGAATTTGAGGAATAAACTTAATGAATCCTCTTCTATTTCCCACTCATAAGCATTATGATCTGTTTGTGATATTCTGATGAAGCATTTGCGTGCGAAACAGGTGTAAGAAGCCGGAGGCCTGTAGATATTGTATTTCTTAGTCACTGCAAACTATTTTTGTTCACTGCTTGGTTATTGCAAATTATTATAAACCATTTATGCTTGGTTACTGTAAACAAATTGTTCTGTTGCTGTATATTATTATTGTATGCATTATATGTATTATATGGCACAATCAATATGTTTATATAAACTGTTGGTTCACCCCAGTTCTTTTGATATTTATTTACATTCTAGCGGTTGTGTGCTGGTTAGCATTTTTCTATTTTGGGTTATTTCAACTGCTGCCTTTTATATTGTGTAATTGCTATCCTGAAATACACATAGCATTTGGGTACCTTTCCAGAACCGAGAACTGAATTGCAACGTTTAAAGAAGTATGAAAATCAATGCCTAATTGCATTCTGATCCGAATATTAGTCCAGGAAGTGCAAATCAGTTCACTTTAAAAAAATGTGGCCTGGCATCTCTGGTCTTCAACAAGCACCTATTGCAACAAGAATATGAAAGTTTCAGACCCTGATATCTTGGAAACATGATGATGCAGCTAGTTGAGAACCAGTTCAAACAACAATCCTTTTCCAAGGCATCATGTCCATTGAAACTTCTAAAGATGAATACGTTGCTCTATTTCCAGTCTCTGTCAGTTTCATATGCATTCAATCATAATTACATTTCCGCATGAGTCTGCAATTAAAAAGAAAGAAAACCTTCTTGAAAATTCACGTTTATTTTTATATGCAATACCCCCCAAAATATGCACTTTCCTATGTAACATGAATGTTTTTGAGCTGAGGACAGCATTGCACAGTCTGAAAGATAACTAAGTTCTGATCCGCAACGGGTTAGGGGTGCAGCTCAATTTTAAATCATCATCATCATCATCATCATCACAATATATTTCTTACCCGCCTCTGGATCAAGGCAGGGAATAACATTAAATACAAAACAGCATAAAATACATAAAATTGGTTAAAAACGTATAAAACTAATTCATTAGTAAAATAACAATGAAACATCTTAAAGCCCCAGTTTTGCATGCAGAAGGTCCCAGGTTCCATCTCTAGCATCTCCAGGTAAGGCAGGAAAACCTCCCGCCTGAAATCCTGGAGTGCTGCTGCCAGCCCGTGTCAATAATAATACTGGATTAGATGGACCAAAGGTCTGATTCAAGAAGGAAGCTTCCTATGTTAGTTACACTGCTGAAAAATGTAGACCAAATGTTCCTAGTATCTCCTGTTCAAGCTGGATCTAAACATGCAGCAGGCTGAGATGATAGGGTTCAGAGGTTTTTAAATGGATGGTATTGCTTCAGACTGTAAGGAGGGGGGATGATATTTTGGACTGCTCCCCTATGTAAGTAAACCCCTTGCAAGAGGAAAGCCAGCACAGGAAGAGGCTAAATTATTGTTAGTGATGTTCTCGTATTGTCCACCTTGTTTCACACAAAGCCTCTGATATACCTAAAGTTGCTCAGTACAAGTTTGGGTATGTACGCATAATGTTCCGTATTAAAAAATACTCAGTATTGCACACAACCTCCATCCCTGCTGTGTTCATAACTTGAAACTCTACTGTATTTGCTCTGAGATCTTAACCCCTTGATCGATGCATGTATACATGGAAGTCCCAGAGAGACCAATGGGATTTATTTCCCCCTAAGGTTGCTATCTTAGGCTGCCTCTACAAGAGAAGTTTAAAGCCCTTTCAAGGCTGATTAAATTTTTTACCTCTACAAGAGAGGAGCGCAAATTGGGGGCTGAGGCGATTTAAACTTCCGATTATGCGCATTATCGAATGCGCATTAAACCACGAGTTTTAATTTGCGGCGGCAGTTAAAGCACCTTACCCCCGTGTAAACATGCGATTCTCCGCATGTCAACAAGTTTAAAGCGCGTTTCGGTCGTCCCGTATTGCGCTTCACCGCCTCTCGTACAGAGGTATTAGGAGTAAATGCGCTTCCACAAATATGCGCATAATCGAGCAGCCAGGCGCCAAAGCGAATCCTTCTAGAGGGGGTCTTTGGCACATGATGCAGCCAAATGCCAACATTATTATTATTATTATTATTATTATTATTATTATTATTATTACCTGCCTCTCCCAACGGAGAGAAATAAAACACTTTCTCATTTATGGAGGCATAGAAGTGGCTTCCCTATAGTGATACTTGAGGAATGTGATCTTTGCAAATCCCTGTATGAACTGGCAACTGGAGATGAGTGAGAAATCCAATGGTTTTGCACTTCAAAAATGCACACATCATGCACCAAAATGCAATATACAGTGATATTTGCATGCTTCTGAATTTTGTGATGCAGTTTGCGAATGAAAAGGCATGCTAAATGTGTGTGCAATATGAAAAAAATGTGCACAAAATGCATATGTTATGGGAAAGAGTCCACAAAAATGCATTATATTGGGGTAAATTGCTTGAATGGAAAATGCGTATATTTGAAAAAGTGCAAAAACAATTATGTATATTTGGACAAGTACAAGCAAAAATGTGTACATTAAGAGAAATGTATGTGAAAATATGTAATAATAATAAATATAGTAAATTTATTTCTTACCTGCCTCTCCCTTTGGATCGAGGCGGGGAACAACAATAATTGATACAATATTGTAATTGATACAATAACAATATAGATCAAATACATAAATTAATTAAAAGAGCATATAAAACAATCAACACATTTTAAAATTCTTAGTTTAAAGTTCATCTGGGTAAGCCTGCCAGAAGAAACTAGTTTTTATAGCTGCCTCAAACTCAGAGAGAGTGTTAAATTGACGAATCTCCTCCAGCAGGCCATTCCAGAGTCTGGGAGCGGCAGAAGAAAAGGTCCTCTGGGTAACAGTTGTCAGCCTAGTTTTGGCCGACTGAAGAAAATTCTCTAGAGGACCTGGGTGTGCAGTGCGGATTGTACGTAAGAAGGCGATCCCGCAGGAAACCTAGACCCAAACCATGTAGGGCTTTAAAGGTAATAACCAACACTTTGTACTTCCCCTGGAAACTAATTGGCAGCCAGTGAAGTGATTTTAAAGTTGGTGTAATGTGGTCACCCCTAGATGTACCGGTGACCAACCTGGCTGCCATATTTTGAACTAATTGAAGTTTCCAAACTAGGTACGATGGTAGCCCTATGTAGCGCATTGCAGAAGTCGAGCCTCGAAGTTACCAGTGATTGCACTACCATCTTCCAACTCTAGGAAAGGGTGCAGCTGTCACAACAGCCAAAAGTGATAGTAGACACTCCTGGCCGTTGCATCTATCTGGGCTGTCATTTGGAGCGACGGATCCAGGAGCACCCCCAAGCTGCGAACACAGTCTTTCAGGGGGAGTGTAACCCCATCCAAAACTGGTTGACACACCTCCAACCCCAGGTTGTGACCCTTGACAGTAAGCACCTCCGTCTTGTCTGGATTCAGCTTCAGTTTGTTTTTCCTCATCCAGCCTATTACCACCTCCAAGCATTCATTCAGAGGAGACACACTGTCCTTAGCTGATGACCTACAAAATATTCATGTGTAATTTTAAGGGGAAATTACTGATGTGTTAACAGTACGGAATGAATGTATTGTTGGAAAAATGAGAAATTGAGTGGACTCACACTTGATAGCCTGATCCGCACCTCTCAAAGTAATGAGAACATTGGAACTTAGCTAAGGGTTGGCTTTCACCCTTTTCTAGACGTCGCAATGCAGTTCTCAGCATGCAGGCATGCGTTTCGAGAGAGAAATGCACATTTAAATATATATACAAATAATATGTGTATTTAAGTAAATATTTCGAGAAGTTTTTTACAGGAAAAAAAGAGAATAAGAATTGAACCGAATCATGGGTAGAACATGTGAAAGTGACATGGGCCAAATATATTTACTTATCTAGTTGTTTCTTTTATGGCCCACCTTTTTTTCCACCTGCAAGGAACCCAAGGTGACATCCATGATCCTCCTCCTCTTCATTTTATCCTCACAACAGTCCCGTGAGGTAGGTTAGGCTGAGTGTCAGTGACTGGTCCAAAGTCTCTCAGTTAGCATCATGGCCACTTGGGGATTAGAACCCAGATCTCTCAAGTCTCAGTCCAACACTCTAATCACTACACCACACTGGCTCTTGAGATAGACAGCTGCGTTCATCCCTTCTTGCCTGTATGATCCCATGCTACTGGTGAGACTACCACCTGGGTGTTGTTGACTCTCTGTCTCTGTCTCTGTCTCTCTTGTGAAGAGTGCCTAGAAGCCTCATCAATCTTAGTATGAGGGATTTGGGCATATGCTTAACTTCCCCATACAAATCAAAGGAGCATAAATATGCTGAATGTCTGCTAGATTGCACCCTTATTTCAGAGTAACCCCCACTTAACTTAATGGGATATACCTGGAGTAAACCTCTTACAGATCATTCTGCGACATATTAAGGATTGCTCGGCACTTTAAAAAGCCACCGTTCTCAATGAAACCCAGATCCGTTTGCCCTGCAATCAATGCAACGTACTTCTAGCAACTTGAATGAATTCAGCATTTCATCTCGGGTGTCCTAATGTAAATGCAGAGCAACACCATTAGTTTCACGAGCACTATAGCAATGTGATCCAGTGATTGGTTGTGGCATCAATGGCATAGCTTCAACTATTCAAAGTTCTGTCCAACGGTTCACATCCATGAATAGGCCTAAGATTGCACCTAATTATTGCAGGTTTCACCCCCCCCAAAAAAAGTTTCAGTTCTTTTTTCTTCTCAATCCCAGGATACTTATGTATATTTAAGACATCCAGAGAGACAATGCTCTTTCCTAGTTGAAAAGCCTCATGGAAAACCCAATCAGACAAATTATTGTTTCCAGTGTGTGGTGTTATCTGTTGACCTGCCTTTATTTTTACATCTGTCCATTTTTAATTTTCCTGTAAAACACTTTGCTTTACGGGGGGGGGGGGGGAATGTAAATGTTAGAATGTAAAACATAGGGGGTGGATGGAAACCCATTTCAAGAAATGCTCTTAAACAGAAGCGTCAGAGATAATGAAAACTGGCTCACGGGATAAGCATATATTTATCGGGTTTGTTATGTATCAAATGTAACAAAAGTAGAGTGTCTGAAGAACTCCATGTGTGGTTCTTTCACACTCTTTGATCACACAATTCCCCCTTTTAATTCAGATGCAGTAGAGCTTAAGTGGATTCATTGATGTGTTAAGTGTGGAATGATTTTTTGTATCAAATAAAAAAAGAGACGGAGAGAGAGAGACTCTATTATGCACCCAGAAAAAGACTTGCCATACACTTGTTTCTTGAGACAGGAAGTGGGTTTCCCACACCGAACAAATGACGCTGAGATGCCAGGGAATTGTGTGGGGGAAGAAAAGTAAAGGAAACGTAATTTTCTACCTGGCATAAAATCAGCCTCCGAAGGGAAGAAATAGACAATGAGATTGGGCTTAGGCGGAATAATAACATCTGATTGATTTTAAGGAAGGAAGGGAGGGGGAACCCCCCCTCTCGCTGGACCGTTTATACCAGGGAGGGGGGGGGGTTCATGAACTGCTTTTGTTAGTAAAATGCAAAGCCTTGTAATCAGACTCTTTGTAGTTTTGCTTGGCGCTTGGCTGCTCCATCTACTGTTATACACCCTAAAAGGAAAATAAAAATCCAGCAATATGGAACTATTTCAGGTGGAAATAAAGGAGTGAGTTCATAAAATCATGCCATGTTATAGTCATGCCCAGCTTTAAAGAAAAATACTAATAATTGGATGAGTTTATCATCCTAAAGAATCAGCAGGAGGCCAGATTGAACAATGGGGCTTGTGACCGATGGATGTAAATCCACATACCACCATTCACTTGAACCAATGTAGCTATGTTCAGCTGCCGCAGTAAGGATATTGAATGGTTTGCAAATAGAACATTGTCCCTGAGAATTTCATTAAAATATATATTATATCACAAGTTTGTAGGTGTATTGGAGTCTATAACCATCAACATTCTGGATTGCGGCTGTGAGAAACTACTTGAGAAATTCCATTAATTTGGTTGAAACATTTTTTTTAAGACTTCTTCAGTTTTAGCTGAGCAGGAACCTCTGAAAATTGCCTTGAAATTTTGCTTTAAGTGAAGCAGTGGATTAGGGGTGCATGGGCCACCTATACCAAGAAATTTCATTAGCATTATCAAAATCTTTGCAATTCCTTGAGTGTTGAATCTGAGCAGGAGCATCCAAATTTGGCTTTAGGTATCTATATACTGGAGGTATCATGGACATGGGCAATAAAGCAGCATGTAGACGGTAAAGGTCATTCCAGACTATCAGTTTGTGACAATGAATGAATAGTCCAGATGCTTTCCTTCAAAGATTATTCTGTTATAGTGATGCTGCATTTTCCTAGCGTTCAAGCAACACCAGGTCATCTTTGTAATATTTCCTCATTGTGGAGTTTCTCCAGCCCCTTGATCATGTTGGTTGTCCTTTCTGGTACCTTGTCCAGCTCTGCAATATCCATTTTGTAGATATTGTATTGTTTGAGAAAACAGAAAATGCAATATACCAACAAGAAGGTAGTTTTCAGTAAAAGGAATACAATATCAGATACAGAATTAGCCAAGGTCCATTAATCATTTATAAAAGGAATATTAGTTCCTATGTCTCTGAAGTCAAATATATTCAGTATCTGACTTGATTTTTTTCAATAAGAAGACAGAACCCTTCAATGTCTAGTTGAATGAAAAACTGAATAGAGAATTACACATAATCAAATTCTCCTTCATGCTGTCCAGTTAAGAATGGCCAGAATTTATACTAGACATTTCCTTGTCTGTGCATCGATGCCATTTTTGAGTGAGCCACAATGCTTATCAATCAGTCAATCAATCAATCAATCAATCAGTTTATTGATCCAGTAAACAAACCTCACAATAAGAATTTGTTGTTGTGCTTTGACCCAGAAGGATATTGTAAAATTTAACTTGTTTTTATGCTTTATGCTTTTAAATTTTGTATATTGATGTTTTAATTGTTCAATGTTTTTAATTTTTGTAAACCGCCCAGAGAGCTTCGGCTATGGGGCGGTATATAAATGGAATAAAATAAATAAATAAATAAATACATCAATTAATATGCATAAAAAAAACCACTACAAGAATAAAGTCCAAAAATATAGACCAGGGATCTCTATTAATACAACACCCCTACAAGATCACTCTAATTAGATACCATTTTAGCCTATATCCTCATTGCTTTCAGAAAACATTTAGCTACGATTTCTGTAACAGACTCTTTTGGATCAGAGAGGAGGAGGAGGAGGAGGAGAATATTCCAACAATTTTCCAGGATACAAAGAGATTAATGGATGAATTAACTCATTGCAGAGATCTTGGTAAAAAATGCAGAAAAAAAACATGGTTTACTGTTTCAATTTCCTCTGAATGACAAGGATGCAGGACAAGGATTGGGATTGGGATGCAAGAGAAATTAATTTGGTTTTCATTTTAATGCAAACATACATAATTCACACTTATCAACCCAATATGTGAACTAAATGGTAATCATACTTCAATATCTATACTTTCTTGGAATTTTGCGATGGTATTGTCCAATTTTAAAATGCATACTAAAACGTATATAATATTACGAGAAAGTTACGCACGAGAGAGTACATATTAGTGAAAATAATGTACAAAATCTCTACCTTTTAAATGTTCCACACTGCCCTAGAACCATGTCCAAAACTGGGCAAAGTATTCCAAGTGTGGTCGCGCCATGGATTTGTATAATGGCATTGTAATATCAGCAGTTTTCTTTTCTGAATGATCCTCAACACAGAATGTGACCTTTTCGCAGCAGCCACACGCTGGGTCAATGTTTTCATTGAAATTTCCACCCTCACTACAAGATCCCTTTTCTGGTCAGTCACTGCCAGCTCAGACCACATCAGGGTGTATGTGAAGTTAGGATGTACTTATTTTCCTCCCAATGTGCATCACTTTTAGACTTGCTTACACTAAGTTGCATTTGCTACACTTTCTGTTGCTTCACTTCCCAGCGCTAACCGAAACAAAGGAGAATCTTGACAGTCAACGCAATCTTAAGCATTTAGTTTGATTGCTGGTCCTTTCAGTTCATGGTTGCAGCAACTTGGATGACAGGTGACGATTCTTTTGAAGCTGATTGGGAAACACAGTTGGGAAAGGAAAATAACCTTTTAAAATGGGTTTATTGACATTTTGATAACGAACGATAATATTTGGTATTATTAGGGTAATACTAATGGCTGTGCTGCCTGCTATTTTAAGTCACATGGAATAACATAGCCCATGATCCAGAGTGGCATGTTAACTCCTGGATGTTTAGCAAGGTTCCTTCTGGGCTTATAGCTATATTTATACGCTTATATGACTTCTATACCAGCTTAAATGTCATGGCCTCACCTGGGGATTGTAGTTTGGAGAGGGTGATGGTAATTCTGTTAGAGATCCATTGTCTCCCTCATAGAACCATAGGTCTTAAGGTGAGAGCTGGTACTGCTTGACTCTGAGGTCCACAGCATTTTGGTTTAAAGATAGTTTGGGATCCTTGAGGTAGGGTCGTCTCACCAACCTAGATAGTACACTGTGTTTTGGAGGATGTTGAAGGTACTGTGATAGACCCATTGTTTCTTGAAGGGCATTCATTTCTTCGTTCTGCTCCACTTTCCTGGTAATGGTTGTGCCTCAATGATGGAGCACACGCTTTTAATAGGGAAGGTCCCAGGTTAAGTTATCAGGATCTGCTAGAGGAAAAGAATCCTCCCTGAAAACCTGTAGGGTAAGCTACCTGTCTGTTTAGACAATACAGAACTAGACAGACCAATCGTTTGACTTAGGGATGAGGTAGAAATTTGTTCAGTTCACTTCCAATCCAATACATGACGTGAAATTCAGTTATCCTTTAAAATCCTTTGAATTTTGCACTGGAGATCACCAGTCAAAAGATATGTACAGAAATGGATATATTAGGCAAAGGTGCAAACAAATATACTTTTATTAGTTTTAAAAAAAATAACTTTAAAATGCATTATACTGGGAAAATTGCATACAAAAATGCACATATTAGGAGAAATATGCACCAAAAAATGAGTATATTTCTTTTGTGCCAACTTTTTAAAAATCACATTCTCGAAGTTCGGGATGAATCAAATTTGAAATTAGAAAAATTCTCAAAGCTTGGGAGGGACGCTATTTAAAATTGGGAAAATGAGAAATACAGAGAAATTGAAATTGACAGGTTCATCCATCTTTAGTCTCACTTGCCTCCTGGGTTCATTTCTGGTCAGAAACCTGGGGCAAGAAATGATAGCGAGCAGAGTTTGTGCTATATACCACAGGCAAAGTAACATCTCACCTTCAATCTTATCCGTCTGAAGCCTATGAAATGGCTGCAGCCAGGCCAGTTTAATTCAACAGAGCCAAGCTGGACTCACTGCATCTCCAACAGGTGAAATCCCGTGCCGCGCGTGTTCATGCCGGCCTCTTCCATTTCTGGCCTGAATTTCTTGAATATGTTCTTGTTAATGAACAGTGAGGAGTCAGAGGTGTGTGTGTGTGTGTATGTGTGTGTGTGTGTTCGTGTTCATCATCACCTTAAGAGAATCTGCTGAGGGCGCATCAATGTGTGTTAAAACAATCCAGGCTTTTCGTTTTATATCCGATCCCCAGTGGCATTGTTGATTGTATAGCATCAATGTCACCTATTTCTGATGAAAACGTTCGCAACTGTAATGCCGCTGTTGATGTTTCAAAATGATTCTAATCTCATTTCAATAATAGCTTCTGTCTTTTTTAGTGACACACATGCCATAACATTCAGGGCGAAATTGACAGCACTAATAACACACTCTTTCTCTCTCTCTCTCTCTCTCTCTCTCTCTCTCTCTCTCTCTCTCTCTCATCTTTTTAAAAACATTATTTGGACCACTCTGCATTGTCATTTTCAATTTTTTTTTCACATGCCCCATTTCTTTCGAACGTGAAAGGTTTTCAATCCATCTTCTTTAAAAGCGTTAGATAATTGAGTGCCACAAGCTGTCACTGACCTAAGCAGGAGCTGCTCAGGACATGTGCAAGATCTGAATGAATAGATATAATTCAGATGTGCTGAAATGTTGCCCTCCGTCTTTCCCAGCTCCCTCTGCCCCCCAGTCTGGATGCTCTGGTGAAAGGCAATAGCTTCAAGGACATTTTCTTGAAGGAGATTTGGGTGCTCAGCTCTTCCAGTCCCTCTCCCACCTGGCAACATGTCCTGACAAGTGGTGAATATGGAGGTAGCTTTTCATATGATGACATCCAACATATGGTGAGCTCCATAACAAACATCGTTGCATCAGGCTAGGAGTTTTTCAAGCTGAGGCCAATGTTTTTGGGGTGTTGGGCCCAGATCAACCATGCTAATGGAAGTGGACTTCCCACCCCCTTCTTCCCATGGCAGCAGCTCACACACACCCCTCAGCCCCCTGAAAAACCCACACAGAGAGACAGGAGAACCTGATGAATGAAATGAGCTACATTGTGGGTGGGAAAGAGGGATCTCCAAAAATTGGAAGGAGGGACCTTCCACGGAAGGTCCATTCCTCTTACAGAAGGTAGACCCTGGATCCAACTCAACATCATCATTGTCATTTCTTAACCGTTCATTTAAGAATCTCTTTAGATATAAAGCGATTTATAAATTTGGTTAAAT
This sequence comes from Anniella stebbinsi, assembly GCA_029215795.1. Taxonomy (NCBI): domain Eukaryota; kingdom Metazoa; phylum Chordata; class Lepidosauria; order Squamata; family Anniellidae; genus Anniella; species Anniella stebbinsi. Next base: position 155,256,366 of record JARDYH010000002.1, on the reverse strand, counting down.
ACTAATCATTTGTGAATAAAATGGTTGCCATTTAGGTTATATTTCTGGCTGAAGCCCTACAGACAATGTGGTCTTCCTTGAAAACTTCAGCGGTTCACCAAACCATTACTAAAGGAATCTGGAAAAGGAATTTGGATTCCCTCAAGGAAGTAGTTCTGTTCTAGTGAGATTAGATATCAGATTGTCCCAATACATTGTTTGTTATTGGTCAAGTGACATCCTTCTTCCTTCACCCACTCTCTGTACCTAGTAGGGCCATTGCCTGCAATGTGTTTGCATGTATATCATGGGTGCCTATTGGGCTGTGTCCATGACGTCATGGACAATGGCGGACACAGTTCTCACCAGCCATGCTGTGATTTAAAAGAGTTGGCAAGAAGCAGCGATTCGGTAACAAATTTGTCACGGTAATTTGAGAAGAAACAGCTTTGTGAAATGGTTCGCACACATTTTTATGCTGATTCTCACATTTTTCTGCTGATTCTTCTTCAATGCAATGTTTCAATACTTCCAATTGGACAAGAGTTGGTTTGCACTAGTGCTGTGCACCAAGGCCTGTTGAAATTACCCACCCTCTTTGTGGGCAGAGCAATTGGGAGGACAATTTTGCCAAATTTCTCCAGGGAGAGAAGAAATTCTCCAACGGTTCCTCTCACAGGTAGGGCTCACTATTGGCAACAGCTGTAGCGCCGCTTCTTCCTTTTGTCCTAATGCTGCGCCAACATCTGTCCTCCAATTTCTTGAAAGTTTTCTTCTCCCTGAAAGAGGCTTCCATTTTTCTCTTTTGTTCTCTGGGCATTTTATCATTTATTTTGAATTTCTTTGGGTCATGTTTTTGAGCTTCCTAATCACTGCAAGATGGCTGAGGATGCTCTGTGTGTGTTTTCTTTCTACTACCCATTGCTCTGCAGTCTCCCAAACTGTCTGCACATCCTGATCTGAAAAAGCCCTGTGGGAAGTGTTACCTCATGACTTCTTCCCTTGGACTTTGATTGACAAGTGGGAAGCTGCGGAGGATACAGACTGCTGGAGAGAAGATTGTACAATGAAAGACAGGACACCCACACACACTCCTCAGATACCTCATAAATAAGGTAAGCACAAAAATCTGAACCCATCATATGAGAATTTCTCTAAAAGTTTCTTTTCTTTTGAATTTCGGCCACTCTGATTTGCACCCACCTCTCATGAGCTGGTCTCACCCAGGGCCGGGAGTGTAGGTATTCATCTATCTCTACAATGGAACCAATGACCTAGGGAGGCTGTGGGCTCTCCCACACTAGAGGAATGTAAGAGGCAGCTGGACAACCATCTGTCAGGGATGCTTTAAGATGGATTCCTGCATTGAGCAGGGGGTTGGACTCGATGGCCTTTTAGGCCCCTTCCAACTCTACTATTCTATGATTCTATGGTTCTACTGCAACAAGACCACCCCTGTGCAATACCTTTTGAACTGGGGATTTGGAGGGCTTCTCCCACAAAGGCCAAAAGGCTACAGGAGCACAGCTTTAGCCTGAGAAACTCTTTATTCTGACATCAGTTTGGGAGCCGTTCTGCCAATCTCTGTTCTCATTAGAGCCCCATTGATTAGATCGAGGTGCCAGCGTTGTATGCCTGGTAGAACATGTGAGATGGCCATATGCTCTACAGCCTTGACCTTTTCAATATCCCACATCCTGACTGAGAAGTTAGCCCTGGCTCTTTCCCCCACACAGGTTGGTGGGGCTGTGATCAGGTTAATTAGCATACAGAATGTCAGAAAGGTCCCAAGAATCCTGTATATGAAAACAAATCAGTAATGTTGATGAGCAGAATTTGCCGGCTGGGTACTTAAGTGTGGTAGTGTGAGAAGCACGCAAGGGCAAATGATCAAGGGGCTGGAGCAACTCCCCTATGAAGAAAGGACACCATGTCTGGGCCTTTTTACCTCAGGAAAGAAGCAAGGGAAGGAAAACGTGACGGAGGTGTATAAAATAATGCTTTATGTGGAGAAAGTGGACAGGGAGAGGTTTCTCTCTTTCTCTCTCTTTCACCATACTAGAACCCAAAGGGGTCGTCCCATGAAGCTGTTTGTTGGGACTTTCAGAACAGATCAAAGGAAGGACTTCTTCACATGCAGAGAATATGGTTAAACTATGAAATTCACTACCACAAGATGTAGCGATGGCCGTTGACTTGGACAACATAAAAGGAAGTTAGACAAATTCGTGGAGGATGGGGATATCAAAGGTTACTAGGTATGATGGGTGTATATTACCTCCAATATCAAGTGCTCTTTCATGCCCGTCCTGTTTGTGGGCTTCCCATTCATGTGTTTGATTGGCCTCTGTGGGGACAGGATGTTGGGCTAGTTAGGCCTTCTGTCTGATCCAGCATGGCTTTCCTTCTGTTCCTCCAATTGTCCACTCATGGTGGATAAGACTATCAATAGCTACTAGTCCTGATGACTATGCTACCATTTCTTTTTCCATTCTCAATTCAAGGTGCTGACATTGACCATTAAAGCCCTAGTGATGGTCATCAATTTGGACAGCTTTGAAAGGGGATTGGGCAAATTCATGGAGGAGAAAGCTATCGATGGCTGATAGTCCTGCATTATTTCTAGTATCAGAGGCAGCGAGCCTATATACACCAGTTGCTGGGGAACATGGGCAGGAGGCTGCTGTTGCACTCAGGTCCTGCTTGAGGGTTTCCCATTGACAGCTGGTTGGCAATTGTGTGAACAGAATGCTGGACTAGATGGACCCTTGTTCTGATCCAGCAGGGCTCTTCTTAAATTCTTATGTACATAGGCCATAGAAAACATTAAATGAAGAGATCTTTCCCATCATGTTGCTTTGGCCCCACAGAGGCAAAAGGGAAGGGTTTCAGCCACAATCAGCAAGTATTTGTTCTGTTCACCTGACCGCGGAACATTTCTCCTAAAATTCTTCCTTGCTTTTATATGTGCTGGGAAAGCCCTATTTAACAACAGTGCCTGTGGTGACTATCACACTTTGCAGCTGTGATTTGGCTTGTGAGGGGTGGGTGGGGTGACTTTGGGGAGGTCTTGGATATTCTAGCCAGGCATCAACGAAAGTTCGCCCTAAAATATGCCTCTTCTGGCAGAGAAAATGCAAGTGAATGTAAATGGCAGAAGTGACCCAGTTTACCGCAGCTAAATTCTGGGTCTCCCCCACCTCTGTGAAACTGAACCCTGCAGCAAGATCTCTCTCCTCCCCACCTCATCTCCCAATGAGCAAATTTAAGCAGAGTTAAGTGTAGGTAACAGATGCATCCCTAATGTGTTAAGCACAGGGGCTAATTAAACACCCAATTTGAGGTTACCATTTTGCAGTTGTTTTTATTAGGAGGAACCGGAGTCAAAATACATCCTCTGAGGCAGCCAGAATGGGAAGGAAACTTGCCGCTTCTTTGCCATTGTCTGGGCTCACTTGTCTCTGAGGAGCCAGTTAGAGCGCACGGAACTGGAGAGCTTTGGGAGCGAACGCTTGATCTGAATTGAAATCCTTCGTGTTGTGTGTGGGGACAATGTAACGGAAAGGGGTCACTGAATGGATGCATCAGTACCCCCGTCAAAGTGGCAGAGAACTCTGAGGCGGTGGTCCACAGCCTCTTTGGGCCCGTGGGCACATTTGGGAATTTGAGAAATTGCTACGGGCACCACCAGAAAATGCCCCTCCCCCAATAGAGGATTTGGCTAGACACAGAAGGGCCTGGCTAGTGAGCTAAAATGGGGCGGGGGGGCAGTGAGGCTAGAGGCTGGGAGGGAGGCCAGAAGGAAGGAAGAGCAAGGCCAAGAGGGTGAGGAACAGTGACCCAAAGAGGTGGTGGGGTGGACAGAAGTAGTGAAGCCAGAAAGGAAGAGAAAGAAGGCTGCCCAAACATTTCCCAAAGGTTTTATGTTCTTTAAAAAATTAAGAGGGCAGGGAGCAGAGAGTTATATGGGCACCCTTGGAAGTCCCCGTGGGTGTTATAGCACCTGTGGGTGCTGTGTTAAGGAGCCCAGGTCTAGGGTGTACTCTGCCTGCATGGAGGACTGGCTACACTGGAAACAGCATGAGGGCCCAGACATGCATCCAGGGTGACCATATGTCAGGAAAAAACAGGACATGTCAGGATTTTTGGTAACAAATTCGGGAAGGGGAGGAATTATGAAATTTGAAGAAACGTTCGGAGTTTCCCATCCTCCCCCCCAATGGGCAGCTCTACTGTATAGTCAATGGGAAATAATAAAAATGGTTACAGCTCCGTCATGTTTAAAGATAAGGAGATGGAACTTGGCACCATGATAGCCCTTAGGTAGGGCTTTAGATCCGTCCATCCGTTGATTTTTAGGAGTGACGTTAATTTCAGATACATTCAATGCCTCACTTGTTATTTCAGTTATTTTAACATTAAGATGTTATGTAGAACAGATTTGTCTTAATTGTGCATCGCAAAATCAAACATGTAACCAAGGCTATGTTCAGGTGGGTATACCCCCTTGGTGCTGGACACCCCCCCCCGGGGGCAGCCATGTTGGTGGGGATGCCCCCTTGGGGGCCGACCATGTTGTCCTCCTTTTTGGTTTCCAAAATATGGTCACCCTACTTCTGATGCAGCGCACTCCCCTTGAATTGTACAAGGCCGCGTGCATGTTCTGCCATAGGGTAGAGTTGACCCATGCTTCATAAGATGTACCTACTACATGTTCCCCTTCTAATTCTCTCTCTGTCTTTAGGCAATGCTCAGGTTAAGTTGGATGCAGAACCGTACAGGTTTCTCTCTCCCCTGCTCCACACTAAGCTATATCAATGGACCACTTCCTCCAATGGTTTAACAGCGCTGGGAGCGACTCCTGCATCCGGAAATGAAATTAAAGGATGGCTGGACTGGCTCTAAGGAAGACACAAGTAGGCTGAGTCCAGTGGAGGCTGGTGGCTCTGGTATCAGTGGAGCAGTGAACCTGCCCGGGTTTCAGTCAGAACCAGTCAGAACTCTAAAGGAGATCTCCAAGGTGCTTCACACCTCCATAGGCTGAAGCAGGCCTGATTCAGTCTACTCAGGGAATTTGTGTAAATTGAATTGAGGGCTGAGAACGACACGAAAGCAAATATATATTTGACCATTTGTGAATACTTTTGGCAGATATGTGCTTTCACTCGTGTTCGGGGCTTGGAACAGAGCGTGTTTGTATGTTTTGTGAGCAAAAGCAAACTTCTCATGCATCGCTACGACAGACCAGTGTTCTGATTTGGTATTTTTAGGCATACATAAAAAAATACAGTTATGTGCGACTCAGGCAGCTGCCATGTTTAGCAGGGGAAGATGGCTACCTTGGGGTATTCCTGTTGTACCTGAAATGCCCCACTTCTCTTAAATGCCTCTGCATAATATACATTCCTACTGTGTGTTTCCCTTCACATAGTAATCTTGTTCTGTAGCTAATCTTGTTATCAAATACAACCACCGCTCAGGGGGAAGACCATTAATAGCTCCTGGCAGTGAGTCACTGTGTTCCCATGCTCTCCATAACTCTTCTAAGATAACCTTTCCTTGGCAATTTCTGCCTTCCTCATCCCCCCCCCCCACACACCTTGATCTGAAAGAAGCCAGTGATGACTGTTCTAAGTTTTGCAATGAAGACAAGAGAGCCCTTTCAGAAAGAAATGCCCTCCATTGAAGCATTTAACTGCAATGGGTACATCAGTAATATACTCCATCACATGGGACCCACGGATAAATACACATGTGCTAGTCACCAGTATATTTTTGGGCCGAGTGAATTGTAGGGCATCCACTGTATAATCACATACAGTCTAGACAAGGGGTACATCTAAGACTGGATTTATGTATACGGTAAACACACTTTAGTAACCCAAAGGAATATATAATTAGAGCAATGAATACTGACGTTCAGTCCAATCCTATGCATGTTTCCTCAGAAGTAAGTCCCACTGTGTTCTCAGGTGCCCAGGGATTGGGTCTTTCCTCACCTGGAGATGCTAAGGGTTGAAGCTAGGAATGTTTGCATGCAAAACATGCTTTCTACTACTGAGTTATGGCTTTTCCCCTTTCTTTGATGGAATTATTTATCAATTCCATCAACTGATAAATTTTATCAATGGATAAATAAACAAGTAGAATAGCCCCCCACCCCCACCCCTGTAGGTAGGTGCAGGCTTTGCATATAAAAGGTCCCAGGTTCAATCCACAACATCTCTCATTAAAGATTTCTCTTGGCAGGGCTGGGAATGATGTTTAAGATCCTGAAAAGTACTGATGAGAGAATACTTGGTAAAATTTATTTGTTTATTTATTTATTGCATTTTTATACCACCCTATAGCCAAAGCTCTCTGGGCAGTTCACAGAAATTAAAACCATGAAATCATTTTAAGAAATCTAAAACAAACCACAATCTAAATACACAAAATAACATACAATATAAAAACACAACCAGGAGAAAACCAAGCAGCAGAGATTAATACAGATTAAAATACAAATTAAAATACAAATTAAAAACAGCAAGTGTTAAAATTGAATTAATTTAGCTATTAAAATGCTGGGAGAATAAAAAGGTCTTCACCTGGCGACGAAAGGAGTACAAAGTAGGTGCCAGGCGAACCTCTCTGGGGAGCTCATTCCACAGCCAGGGTGCCACAGCAAAGAAAGCCCTCCTCCTGGTGGCCTCCTGCCTCACTTCCTTTGGCAGGGGCTCACAGAGAAGGCCCCTGTAGATGATCTTAGGGTCTGGGCAGGTACATATGGGAGGAGGTGTTCCTTTAGATATCCTGGCCCCAAACCATTTAGGACTTTAAATGTTAGTACCAATGGTTTGTCTCTGTGTAAGGCAGCATGATGATGTCACAATGCTACACAGCTAATCAGATCTGTCTGCGTAATGAAGTCACTGAGGGCAACCAAGTGCAATTTAAATAGATTATTTATTTTATTTTATTTTGGCACTGTACACATTGTTCTAAAAAAATACCCTGTGAATTGTTGGGTTTTGTCTGTATTTATTCTTTCTTCCACAAGGACAATCTCAATTAGAAGATGTATTCCAGATATTGAACACACTGCATTCAGCAATGAAGTGGATCTGATTCTGTTCTGCAGGGAAGCCTCGTCTTGGGTATTGGGAGTGGGGGTAAGACAAATAGCAAGTCTTGTGCTTAGAACTGCAAGAGGTGAAAAGTCTGAAAAGGTGATTCTTATCTTCTAAAGAGCTTTGTGTCCATTAGTTCTTATGGCAGCTTTCTGAAATAAGTGGCCTTAATCGATATAGCTGCTCCGTATGGGTTCATTGTACCATGAAATTAAAATTTTAATCTGAATTGATGAACAAAAAAGCTAGAGTGGGTTTTTTTTTGTCTTCACCTACTCAAGAGTTTAATAACTATTTTAGTTCCAGAAGAACATGGCACCATTTTATTTATTATTATTATTATTATTTATTACACTTATATACCACCCCATAGCCGAAGCTCTCTGGGCGGTTTACAAATATTAAAAAGATTGAGTATTAAAAAGACAATATACAAAATTTTAAACCATAAATATAAAACAGCAATCATTAAAACACTTTAAAACATTTTAACTGTTAAGCCTGGCCATAATGTCAATCAAACCTCAACTTGAGCTGTTAAAATGCCTGGGAGAAAATAAAAGTTTTGACCCGGCGCCGAAAAGATAACAGTGTTGGCGCCAGGCGGGCCTCATCGGGGAGATCATTCCATAATTGAGGGGCCACCACAGAGAAGGCCCTCTCCCTTGTTGCCGTCCTCCGAGCTTCCCTTGGAGTAGGCACCCAGAAGAGGACCTTTGATGTTGAGCATTGTGAATGGGTAGGTTCATATCGGGAAAGACGTTCCATCAGGTATTGTGGTCCCAAACCATGTAAAGCTTTATAGGTTAAAACCAGCACCTTGAATCTGGCTCGGAAACCTACAGGCAGCCAATGCAAGCGGGCCAGAATCGGTCTTATACGTTCGAACCTTCTGGTCCCTGTTACCAATCTGGCCGCTGCATTCTGCACAAGCTGCAGCTTCCGAACCGTCTTAAAAGGCAGCCCCACATAGAGCGCATTGCAGTAATCTAACTTGGAGGTTACCAGAGCATAGACAACTGAAGCCAGGTTATCCCTGTCCAGACAGAGGTGTAGCTGGGCCACCAGCCGAAGTTGGTAGAAGGCACTCCGTGCCACCGAGGCTACCTGAGCCTCAAGTGACAGAGATGGTTCTAGGAGAACCCCCAAGCTACGAACCTGCTCTTTCAGGGGGAGTGCAACCCCATCCAGAACGGGTTGAACGCCCTCCATCCAGTCAGAGGAACCCCTCACCAACAGCATCTCAGTCTTGTCTGGATTAAGTTTCAGTTTTATTAGCTCTCATCCAGTCCATTGTCGCAGCCAAGCACTGGTTCAACACATCCACAGCCTCACCGGATGAAGATGAAAAGGAGAAATAGAGTTGTGTGTCATCAGCGTACTGATGACAACGCACTCCAAAACTCTGGATGACCGCACCCAACGGTTTCATGTAGATGTTGAACAGCATGGGGGACAAAAACTGACCCCTGCGGAACCCCATACTGGAGAATCCACGGGGCCGAACAATGTCTCCCCAGCACCACCTTCTGGAGCCGACCTGTCAGGAGTGGAACCACTGCAATGCAGTACCATTTTGTCACTATTTATCATACACAATGGCTCTCAGTGATATTTATTTATTTATTATACTTATAAACCACTAAGTATAATAAAATTCCTAAGTGGTTCACATCTAAATATTAAAATCACATTGAAAATACAATGTTAAAATACAGCTGTGTGTGTGTAATGAGTAATTTTCACAAGGGCGGCTAAGATGAGGTGAGTGAGGCATTTGCCCAGGAACAGCCAGGAAGGGACTGCAAATAGGAATCAAATAATATGTTGCTGGCAGTAGTTATATCGACATTTCATAACCTTTTCCTTTTCAGAGTTTGTAATAATTGGGCAGTGTTTCTCACAGCAGTAGATGAAAGCAAAGGCTGGCTCCAGATTTGACTTCTGGCAAATGTCCTCCATCAGCGCTGAGAAAGGGGCTGGACCAGATGGCCTTCAAAGCCCCTGTAATTCTAAGGGAAAAGACTAGGCTGCACCTTCTCCATGATGTGTGAATTTGTTATATGCAGCGAGTTTTCTTCTAAAATGGAGGCGCATCGTTCCATCGAACCCTCCACTTGAAGTGGTACAGTCTGGCACTGAACGCATCACGTAGAGACGGCTAAGCAGGCCTTTTAGCTAGCTCTGGGCTTGTTTACCGCTTAGAGCTCCTGCTTTCAAGGAGTGAATAGAGACAAGATCTGAAGAGCAGCCTACTTACTAAAAATACAAACAGCATTTAAAATTGGGCCCAGTTCTATTTATATGGAGGCGCTGGTGTCTATAAATATCGAGGGGGCTTTTAGTTCCTCTTTAAATATCTCTAGAGATACGGCACTTAGCACTCCTCTTTCTTTCCGAGTTTCCAGACCTCATCAACCCCCTTAACGCATCTGACTCATTGTCACAATTAAACAGGAGAGGTTCTTGTAACTGTTCTGTGGGCTGAAGTTAAAGGAACAATTGCATGGACTCTTTGGCCCCAGGACATAGAACTGGGCTGGCTACAGTTGTTTGTGAGGCTTTGGGCAAGAACCTCAGGAAACGTGCAAAGTGCCTTTCCAAGAGCAGAATGGAAAGGACTAATAGCAAAGGGCCTAGGGTGATCATATTTGGGAAACCAAAAAAGAGGACACCCAGTGTGGGGGTGGGAAAGCAGCTTTCTGGGGCCTCTGGAGAGCATGTAATTCACCCCCACCACCTCAAAGGCCCCAATTAGAGCGGCGGAGGGGAAAGAGTCTCAGTCCTGCCCTCCACTGCTCCAATCAGGGCCTTTTTTATATTGTCAGGGAATGACACGCTTTTCCCTTTCAGGCCCTGATTGGAGCAGTGGGGAGAGGGAATGACCCACTTCCAGAAAGTATATCATTCCCTCCCACTATGCTAATAGCGGCCTTAAAAGGGAAAGCGTGTCTTTACAGGACATTATAGAAAATTACAGAACCCCCCCCCCCCGACACCCAGGATAGAACAAAAACCAGGACAAATCCGGGGAAGTCCTGACAGTTGGTCACCCTAAAAGTGCCTCTGAGAATGTGTCAAGCACTTTTGTTTTCTGACAAAGACAAAAATGAAGCTATTGCAGCTATTGAAGAAAGCTTGGGGGGGGGGGCTGGATTGGGATCCCTGGTAGGCTGGATTTGGCCTGAGGTTCTCTATCCCTGCTAAAATTACATTCTGCCCAGGCCAATACATTCTGAATCAATAGCAATCCTGAAAGTAAGTGAGACAACCTCAGGTCTACAGCCTCAAGCCTCTGTATGGAAAGCGGAGAAGTACCGTGGGAAGACAGGTGGAGGTTTCTGGACACGAATTCCAAATGTGAGTGTTATTTGTTTCTGTTTTTCTCTGCGAAACTTCCATTAAGCAACAGTGAGGATGAGGACGAAAGCAAACACTTCTAATTGATGAAAAAAGCAAAATATGCAGTCGTCAAGTTAACATGCCTAACTAAACAAATTAAGACACCTTACATAAGCATGCTGTAATTTAATAATGATATGTAATTATATCATATGTAGATAGGAACACTCCTTAAAGTACGCACTGAGGCACAATCAAAGAGGCATAAAATTATATTGAATATAACATTAGCACGACATTATACAATGTGAAAAGTCTTTCTTATCTGGGGAGTTATTTAAACGCAGCAAAGATTCCATATGCTCCCTCTTTACCAGGAAGTGGCTGTTTTCTGTTTCCAACTCCTGACGAATCAAGGCCCCTCTTTGGCTTTGCGGGGGAGATCTGTTTTACACAATCCAGTTGGTGTCATTTTCTCGAGTCATCGTCCTCCAGGGTTCAGCTCCCTCATCTGGGCATCCAGAAGTTAAATCTGTAGATGCTTCTGTTGCTAATGTACATCATAAACACAGGGAGGGTCAATATTATTATTATTCTTATTATTTATTATTCTTATTTATTATTATTATTATTATTATTGTTATTATTATTATTTTGGTGAGCAGAGAAGAAAATCCAAATTGAAGAAAATGCCAAAATTGAATATCTGCTGGGCTTGCCCCAGCAGGGTGGAAGGTGTTGAGGGAGCGGGGGGCATTTCTAAAGATAAACTAAGTACTCCAGCTGCAAGACCCAACGTATTTTGCATCTCTTATCTGGAGCAGAGGTAGGGGTGTAGGGGGAATCAGAAGACTTTGGATCCAGTGGATCCAAATGCCTCTTTTTGCCAGTAAATCTCAGACGAACAAGCGGAGTTGCAAGGACAGCAGAACTTCCCATGCTTACATTGGGGAGGTTTGAAACTGAGGACAGACCTCCTTTGCTAGCTTTTGACCTATGTTTCTGCCTTCTCCTATGACCCCAGTGTGCCCTCCCATGGAGCACAGGACTACAGTATAAGATGCTAGGCACAGCCTATCATTACGCTCCTGAAGCTGTATAGGTAGAACCAACTATAGTTCAATTTGGGTTTCTAGTATATCGGATCTTTAACCAAAACAACCAGCAACCTCTTAGTGTTTACATCAACCGGGGAGTTCAAATGTTTATTGAGTAATAGAGAATACAGCAGGTGTAGTTGTGACTTCAGCCGTGTGGAGGGCAGTGAGAAATAATCCATGGCGTGAGAACTGAGTTTTGTTCCCACTTGGATGTATTATCTCTAGAGAAGGCTGAGAATTTCATTTCAGCTTGGGTTTTTTGATCAGAATGCACCAAATATTGCAAATTTCTTCATACTCAGGATGGAAAGAACTTGAGATTTACTGACAGAGGGAGAGAGAAGAGAAGAGAAAAGAAAAGAAAGATACCTTTCTCTCTAACATAACTTGCATGATGAAGATGGCCAAGGCTCAATGAATCAGAGAACAAACCAGGATTGGTGAAGAGGATCTGGCAGGGTATGGTATAGGAAAAGCAGGTAGTGTGGCTTGCAAGAGTTGAGATCAGCAGAAGACACTCATGTCTGTAAAACCAGCCCAGCAAAAGCTCACCATGTTATTCTGTGCAGGTAACTCATTCTCTGTGCTACCCTGGAGATACAAAGCTGTGCATTAATCGTAATTATTTCTACATAACTCATGCTAGCTAGGTGGTTTCTCCAGCAACGCTTCTCCTATCCATCAGAAGCTAAAGATGCAGGATGGGTTGTGATTTTGCCAGGGCTTTTTTTCCTCACAGATTGAGTGCATCTATGGCCCCAAGAGAGGAATGAGTCCTAGAGTTGAGGGCCATTTGGTTTTCTGACATGGCCTCTGGTCTAACAGGGCCTGCTTAATTAAATAAATTCAGGTTAGGACAATGATGTAATGACATGGACACTGTTCTTTATTTCATGAAACAATCATCCAGCATAACACTAGAGAAGACAGAGGGCTTTCTCACAACATGCTAACCCAAACTGAGTGGGTAAGTGTGGGTTGTTGTTGAGCCATGGGTTAGTGTGTTATCTGAACCCAGGACATTTTCTGCAGGGTGGCTTGTTAAACATGCTGGGTGGCTTGTTTGAACATCCCAACAACAAACCATGGGTTCTCAAGGTGGCTTGTTCAAGAAAAATAAGCCACACTGCATGGCTAACAGGTTTTTCAGGGCCTTTGAGTGAGACACCCTCAAGGAGGCCCATTCCTCACTGAATCTATCTTCTCAATGCCATTGTCAGCAGCTGCTATTCCTCCTCCTCTTCCTCATCATGGCTAAGAGCGAGTGAGCAAGAGACGGTGGCTTGATAGGAAAAGATCCAGTGGCATCTCCTGCTCCTCCTTCTCACCAGCACCGTTGTCTGGGCCAGAGCAAGAGGCAGGTGGACAAGCAGGTCTCGATGGGGGAAGAGGAGGAGCAGATCCAGGAGGCTCTTGTCAGTGGGGCCTTGCTTGGATGTGGGCCCTCAGCAGGTGCCCGACCATGCCTACCTTTGACACTGGGTCATAACATCTATTATAGAAGTTGCAGAGAGTTTAAACAGGTGCCCCCCCTCCACACAAGATCAATACCAGTTAAATGTAGAGCCATTGAAGCTCATTACATATGTATTGGTTGTTTCAGGGTGGTTGGGGCTCCCTCCTTTTCCTCCCCTCTCCATCACTCCTGGTTTCCGAGTCTTGCTGAATGTGTGGGTTGAATGCAAATCAGCTCAGAGTGCTGATGCCAAGGAATCTTGCTGACAATTGGTGATAATTCATCACTTCCTGGGACTTGCTTTTCTCTTTGTTCTTACAGGAAAGAGCGAATAATGAGATCAGCACCAGGGGAGGGTGCGGGGGGGGGGGGGAAGAGAGAAGAGCTTAAGCAATCAGAGCTCCAGCACGTCTCTTGAAGGATGTAGCCTCACCTGGAAGCATGTCTATCTGTGCTTATAGAAATGGACACGGGTGACCTTGAGAAAGAAGGTTTTGCGCTGCTCCCAAAGTTGAAGGTGAATGCAGATGTCCATTTGTCAAGTAGTAACTTAACACCAAGTACATCAAGGGTGGGGCAATTTCCACCACCACCACATGGAACCCACTGGGGGTGGCACCCTCCTCCCCTGACAGCCGAACTCACCGCCACTTAATTACAACTGTTGCCAACATTTCAGATATGAAAACTGGAGCAAAGTAACAATGCCCCTATTACTAACAATGCCCCTATTCTAATCACCAAGGAAGAGTTTAGTTTTAATTGCAGCACATAGTTCACAAGGCACATAATTCACAATTCCTATCATAAGATGACTAAATGTGGCACCTTGCTTTTACAGGGCTCCTGGTTATATGAGTTGGCCCCGATACATGCACAAATGTACGCTACGTACAGTTGGGGCATGTCTTCACAGTGCCGCGTTTGTGCTGCATCCCTTGAAAACCCACACTTTCCTTCCCCCGGGGTGGCGTTGGGTAATCCCAATGCCGGGGAGGGAGCACGGGGGTTCTGGGTGGCCGTCCAGGGACTGGAGTTGCCCTCGTCACCTTCCTGGCGGAAGGTGACCAATTGCAGTTCACCTTCCACCAGACACTGCCTGGCCATGCCTCTACCGTGACTCCGGAGTGAGTCTTGGTGGCTGCCTTGATGCCGTCTTGCGCATCCTCCCCTCACTCCAGAGAAAAAAGTCAGGATAAATCCCTGACTTTTTTTCCCTCTGCAGCTTCGGTGAAAAGCCCTGGAGTGGGTGTGCAATCACAGTGGCGTCGGATAATCAACACTGTGCCACTGCACACCCATGGTGGGTCTTTCTGAGCATTTAGACGGAAGCTTGGTTCCAGACATGGCCATATGTAGAGTAGACCCACTGAAAGCAATGGGCCAACGCTTCTTTGATTTTAATAAATCTACTCTAAGCATGACTAAGACTGGATCCAACCCATAGGCTTGTTTCAGACCTTGAAATGCATAGGCCCAGGATGGACCCTGCTGTGGCAAATCTGTCACCATTCTACACACATTAATTCGAGGCAGTCAGAAAAAAACTGAAAGAGGATTAAATACTATCAAAATGTGGTTATTAACCACTATGCTACAATAGCAAAATATGTTCTGTTTCAGGGCTATCATATCCATGGTCAGAGTGATGGAGATTGCTACTGGCAACTCTATTAATGCTCTTTTGGCCTAATTCCATTCATTCAAGTGAGCAGGCCTATCAATAGGCTACATTTTTCTCATGCTCTAATACATTGAGCATGAATCTCCATAAAACTTTGCCCTGAAGGCCATTCTGCAGAGCTCATCCCAGGAACCATTGGTTGATATCGACGTTGCTGTGTGAAACCAATTAACAAGCTCCTGAAATGCTTGCCTAATGCTTTGAGAGCGACTTCTAATGAGGGGTAATGATAACAAGCATGGAAGATCTCTTGTTAACTTGGGCTAACGATGCAGATGTGGGAAAGGTCAATAAGTATTAGCAGATTCATCGATGGCCATCTCATTTCCATCCATTTTCTATTTCAGCTTTTTAAAAACTTCTCTTCTGCATTTCTTCTAAGGCAGATGTTCCTCATTGCCTTCAAACTAGGCCAGTTGACTCATGGTGGCAGCTTCCCTCTCTGTTTTTAGAAAACAGGGCTCAAGATTTGGAACTCTGGGTGCGTCAATTATTGTTACAGGTGAAATCAATGTTCAGTTTGGGGATCCGGCAAAAGGTTTGTGGCCTATATATATGGAACATATATCCTCCTCCTCTCTAGGACTCAACTGGTGAAGACTGAAAAATGACAGGCCACAATCCATTGGAGGCCACTGGGGTTCTTTTTGATAAAACAAAAACCAAATCCAGTGACTTTGTTTATGATAGAAAAGTTTGTTCCATTTGGTTGCAGTATTGATGAGAATTCTTTTTTAAGCCTGAAGACAGTAACTTGCCCTTCTTGCCTCGCTAAGATATGTAAATAAAAGCAGCATAGCAACCTAAAATCCACAAACAAGTGAATAATGATATCCAGAGATGTTAAATCTTGAATATTCATAGATGGATGTAAGCCACCTTGAGAGCTTTGGCTATGGGCGGTATAGAAATGAAATAAATAAATTCAACAGCAACAAGGTCTCTCGGGAACCATTAAACACGTATGTTGAAAATAGAATGAGAGCTCTCCTATGCAGATGAGAGCTTATGTCTGGTTGCAATATTGTATGCATTTATTTAGTGAATATGTAGCCTATATTTGCGAATATATAGGGCAGTACCCAACTGTGTCTTTGTGCTGGTGGAAACTAGGTTCTGAACTATGCAGAAGAAAAGAATCCAACTAAATTTACATGTGTGCAAGCACAGTTGTACAACCAGTTGTGTGTTGTGCTTGTGCAACCAGTTGTGCATAACTCTTGTGCAAACTGTTGTGCAACTGGTGTTGCAATTGTTTGCACAACCAGTTGTGCAAACATAATGGAAAACTGCTCTCAGCAAAGCTCTGCAAGCGCTAGTTGAGTTTGCGGAATGACACTGTTGCATACTGTCGGTTGAGTTGGAGGTAGACCTTTCGTGCTTAGAGTAGACCCCTTTAAAGAAATAGGAATTATGTTAGTCGTGGTTAAGTTGCTCCACTGATTTTTTTCACTAGGTCAACTCTAACCCTGAATCCAACCCAAAGTATATATGTATAGTTTGCAAATATGGCAACAGGCTCCTAAAGCAACATTATTGCTTACTGTATTTAACTAGGCAAGAGATATGTCAATGAATACAACCCAGTATCTGCTGGGCTGGTTAAACGATCAACTGCCACATACCAATGCATAGTGTTGTCATTCTCGGAGAAGTAGGAGGAGCGTGAAACATCATGTGTGTTTTATAATTTGTGTTTACACAACGCCACAAGCCACTGTATTATGCTTCAATTGTGGGAGAAGTGAGAGGTCATGCTACAACTGCAGATTTTTAAAGTCCTGTGTCTGCATGCACACCTTTGCAGATGTGCAGGAATGTAGGTTAAAAAATGAATAGTGTGGTTATTTGCAGCTACACAGCTGTGTAGGTGTGCAGTGAAAAGTAGTCCTTAAAAATCACAGGATTCCTGCTGAAAAATCCCTTCCTCTCCTCCCCAACACCTGAGGAGAGTTCAGACCAGAGGGCTTGGCTTCCTACCAATGCTGAATCTCTTCTTTCAGAAATTAACTCTTTGCAGGTTCTGATCCTGCTGGGCGAATGGGCGGTGCATCTTAGCTTTTCCCCTTACAAACCAGACTCTACTGCTATAAAGCCACTCCCACTGCTAAGAGTTACAATACCACTAGATTGGAATGCAAATCACTTGGTGTTGGACGGAAACTACAATCACTGAAGAACAGAAATGTTATAAATGTAGTTTGGAGAAAATGGAATATTGAGGGAGAAATAGCATCAGGACAACAGGTAGGGGAGCGTGTCAGGTGACATGCAGGTGAGCTAGATGCTACAGTGGTGGGATAAAACACTAGTGTGCAGAGCAGACTGGCCCCAGAATTAAGCATCATCTATCCTCCTCCTTGCAAGCCCTGTTAGACCTCTCAAATGAATGCAGATAATTAGGTAGACCAAACTAGTGGCAACAGGAGATGACTCCCCCTTTGCTAGACAAGTGCTTTGTATTGTCCAAAATTTGAAATGGAAATTAGGTAGCTAGACAGACAGACAGAGGTTTGCCATCCTGAGTTAGCTTCTTCCCCTGACTCATCCTTCGGAATTTAATAATTGTAGATGTCTGTACGGCCCTTTGTATCTATGGGCATATGCCCTTCCATAAACTACCTTCCTCCCCCCCCCCCAATCATGCCTCCCCTCCCACCCTGTGCTCTTTTCCCCACCTCCCCTTTCTTAAGGAGACTTTCCCAGGTCTTTTTTGGCTGTGGTTGAACGGTGTTGGCTCATAGCCATATTGCAACAAAGACCTGGCATTCCAGCTGTCTGCTTCTAATCTCCAGTGTCAGCTCTTGTTAATGTTTCAGCGTGAAATCAGAGGGGGCAGAGCTGCATGGAATATTAAAACAAAACAAAACACCGTGATCAGAATTCCACTGAAACGTTGATCACCCTGTGAGTTTGAGGCTGGG
The DNA here is from genome assembly GCA_029215795.1 of Anniella stebbinsi. NCBI lineage: Eukaryota > Metazoa > Chordata > Lepidosauria > Squamata > Anniellidae > Anniella > Anniella stebbinsi. Next base: position 155,238,769 of record JARDYH010000002.1, on the reverse strand, counting down.
AACCTCCACCCCCCCCCCCACACACACATCAAATCCACCATCTTGCGTTAAGTAAAAGGGGGGAAACGAGAAATTTCTATCACTGAAAGCCTCTAGGAAGTGCAACAGTGTGAATTGGTGAACAGAATTAGCATTTTATTTTTCAATAGCTGATCGAAGTTGATTTTTTGTCCCATTTGTGGGAATGGCGTGCCTCTCGAGCTGTTTAAGGCACCCATCATTTTAAATTGAAACTTGTTCTTGTCTTCTGCATGAGGAAAATCTGCAATTACAGTCCAGCTCTGTAAAGTGTCCCCCCCACACCTGAAAATGCTAGGAATTGTTGAAATGGCCTTGGAGTTCGCCTCCCCCCCTTTTCTGTTCTTCTCTCCCCCCACCCATCCCAACATGCAAATAATGAAATTGGGATTTCAATCCTAAGCACTTTCCTGAGAACATGCCTCACTAAACACACTGGAACTTACTTCTGAGTAAACATGCACAAGGATGGTGATGCTAGTCCCTCGTCTGCAAGTGCTACTCTATGCTTTTCTGAGGATGGCAGACCTGCTCTGAGTTGTAAAGCAATTCCTTCGACTATGACATAGGAGGGGGGAAATCTGTGCTGCCTCTGAGGTTATGGGGGATATGCTAGTAGACATGGGGCGACTCCCCACTCCATTCCTACTCTGGTTTGGAAATACTTCAGTTGAACTGAACTGTTCCTCTGAAGCAGGGCTACGCAGTTCTATATTTCATGGATCGTCAGGCGTCTTTTGTTCCATTGCCCTCTCAATGATGGAATGGGGGGGGGGTAGAAGAATTTGATTTGGTTGCAAATGTGCATTTGCGCGAATTCCCCCCTTTTTTAAAGAAAAAAAATTCGCGAGTTTGAGAATCTTGTGTAACTCAGAAAAAGCCAGTCTACCGCAGAATCCGCAGCTCAGATTCACAGAAATCCGCTGCAGATTTCTCTGACATCATGAGCATGCACAGACTGGGAAGAGCAGGTAGGCATGGTGGAGAAATCCACACTAGAATAAATAAATTCAGATTATTAATAATCTCACCCGCGGATCCCACAGCAGATTGCCTTTTCCCCAGGCTGGTGGGTTCTGTGGACTGGCATACTGTTTTTTCTAATTTCCTGGAATTTTGTATAAATTTGGTAATAGAAAAATATATAATAATAATAATAATAATAATAATAATAATAATAATACATTTATTTCTTATCCATCTCTCCCTCTGGATCAAGGCGGGGAACAACATCAAATACAAATACATAAAACTGATTAAAAACATATAAAATTAACACATTATTAAAATAACAATAAAGCTCTTAAAATCCAGCTAGGTAGACCTGCCAGAAGAGATCAGCCTTTATGGCTTTCTTAAACTTGGAAAGACTATCAAGTTGATGAATCTCTCCCAGCAGGCCATTCCACAATCTGGGTGTGGCAGGTCCTCTAGGTAGCGGTTGTCAGCCTAGTTTTGACTGACTGGAGTAAATTCTTCCCAGAGGACCTGAGCATGTGGGGTGGATTGTATGGGAGAAGGTGATCCCGCAGGTAACCTGGACCCAAACCATGTAGGGCTTTGAAGGTGATGACCAACTCTTTGTACTTTGCCCAGAAAGCCATTGGCAGCCAGTGGAGTGATTTTAAAACTGGTGTGATATGGTCACCCACAGGTGTACCGGTGACCAACCTGGCTGCCATATTTTGAACTAGTTGAAGTTTCTGGACGAGGCACAAAGGTAGCACTATGTACAGCACATGGCAGAAGTCGAGCCTCGAAGTTACCAGCGTGTGAACTACCGTCTTTAGGTCTTCCAACTCTAGGAAGGAGCTCAAAAATGTGCATTTCCCCCATAGACTAAAATATGAAAGTGGGGTTTGTGATTTTCACAAGTGCAAATTTATGCAAGCATAAATCTGCACAACTGTGAATTTGCACAAATTTGGAAAGAAAAATACAACCCAGTTCTGTCAATGAGTGGACGATGGAACAGAAAGTGTCCAACAATTTGCGGAACACAGATGGAATGGGTTTTACATACACCATACATCCACAGGAGTGGGGAAAGAGACTAAGCAGGAAACAACAGCTTGTCCTGTTATGGCTGCTGGCCTTTTATATGCATCCTTGTTTTAGCCTTCCATTTTCAAATGCACATTTAGGTGCATTCAGGCCCAACAGCAGCACACAGCTCACTGAAAGGGCTGCTACTGCATATTGACAGCTTTCCTATCAACCTGCTCCTGGGCCTGTCTGCAGCTGCTTCTTCCCCCTACCTCTGGACATTCAAATTCAAAAGCCCCATTATAGGCCATCAAATGCCTGAGAGTAGAGGAAAATCTTAACTTGGCATTGGAAGGATAACAACGTTGGTGCCAGGCAGATCTCAGGAACTTCAGGATATAGCTGAAGATCTACTTGTATTTCAAGTAGAGCATTTCAGAATCGGGCTGGGGGGCTACCACCGAGGAGGCCCTCTCCCTTGTTGCCATCCTCCGAGCTTCCCTTGGAGGAGGTGCCTGGAGGAGGGCCTCAGATGATGAGCAAAGTATACAGGTAGGTTCATATCAGAAGAGGCACCTCCATCAGGAATGGGACAAAGCTAAAAGGCCTACTTAAGATCTTCAGATCCAAAAAGATGTAATTACTTGCTACTACTGGTCTACTGCTGAAGCCAAAGGAAAAGAACCTGCATAACGTTCTCCAGTTTCCACTTCCCCAGGAATAAATTATATAAATAATGCCTAAAGCAAGCTGGAGCCCCAAGAGTTCTGCCACTGGGAGAAAGCAGTAGCTGGGGAAGGAAAGACATCGTGTTACGTTCCTAGCAGGAAGAAAGAACCAGCTCCCTCCGGTCTTCTCCTTGCAGGAGAGCACAGATGCTCCAGAAATCGACAAGCCTACCCGAGGCTTTGAAACACCCCAGAAACAATCCTGCACACTGCCTCGTCTTTGTTCACTCCCCATAAAGGAGACATAGGAAGAACAGCTGGATAATTGTGAAAGCCATGGCAGAAACACAGGTTGCTGTGCCCACATTGTCCATTTAACGTTTGCGCCACTGAGAACAGATTTAAACGCGCGGTGAGGAAAGGCCATGGTACCGAGCTTCCTGGATTGTACCACTTTATACGGTCAGAGGGGGTCACACTTTAATGGCCAGCCACATCATTCAATCCCTGCATGGGGAAAGTTAACATGTCAGGGAGAAGGCTATGCTGAATCGTTCTCCTAGCCATGCTAAATTTTCGTATGCAATTTTCCATTGGAGGGCCACGCCTACGCACGGTTCTTCTGTCTGCAGCCTGCAGTGGTTTGGTCCATGAGCCCCACAACACATGCATTGAAATAGGCCTTCCTTTCTTCTTAAGAGGCAGGATGTAAGCCAAGGCCCTCCCGACTGTTGCAGCTTTGTAGCTCGACGTCTTAGCCTGGGAAAACTCTTGGACAATTTGACATTTTCCAAGCGACAATGCAAGAACACCCAGCGCCTTCACTTGCCCACCAAGTGGAGATAATATATATTTCCAATTAGCTGTACAGATTCTAGTCATGTTCTTTTTTACCGCCTAACTATCTTTGTTTTGCTAAAAAAAAAAAAAGGTGGGTGGGTGCGTGGGGAGAAGCTAGCCAGTCATTAATGAAATCCTGCCGTTCGGCTAATCCTGGACACAATGCAGCTTTTCTCTCCCAGGCCGTCCCCGACATAAAACTACAGTTCCCCAAAGCTCAGCACTGCCTTAAGAACTCCTGTCATTTGCTTTTCATTACATACCTGAAGCAGCACAGTGGCCATTAAAGGCAGCCCTTCATCACCAAAGCCAGGCATTGAATGACAGGCATTTCCAGTTACTCCATTTCACCAACTTTTTTCTCTCTTTCCCAAACAACACAGAATAAGCAATCTCACATGCAACCTACGAAGGTGCACATCTGGGAGTCGAAGAGATCAGTATGTAGGTTTTATCATGATTATAATAATAATAACATAATAACGATTTATTTCTTACCCGCCTTTCTGTCTGGCTCTTCTTCCATTCTATCAGGGGCATTGAACCCCAGTGGGTTGGAGAACCACACTTCCCCACCCAGTAAATGTCTCTGGGCTACACACACACACACACACTTTCAATTTTGCTATGGGTCAATCATAGGGCTGGTAGTTAATTCCTGAAACTAGGAACATAGGAAGCTTCTTTATACTGAGACCTAATATTGCCAACACTGGCCAGCAGGGCCTCTCCAGGGTTTCAGCCATGACATTTTCCTATCCTTCTTGGAGATGCCAGAGATTGACCCTAGAGCCTTCTGCATGCAAAGAACATGCTCCACTTCTTAACCAAGGATGTTCCCAGTGTGTCATTCTTCCATATCTACACACACGAGAACTGATCCCAATTGCCGGCTTCCCCCTTCTTCCCACCATCTGAGCCCTCTCGTCCCAAAATCGTCCCACATGCCAAAACACATCACACTCACAATCCTGCCAGCCTCAAGGTCCACATCACTTCCTTGACTGTTATCCAAATCGGCTCCTCTACCGGCCACAGGCCATCCCACTGTAGGCTCACCGGGGGAATACCTGAGGCTGTGATCTCCCATCCCAGCCATTGCTGAGTCAGCCACATTGCCCTAACATCCTAGCCCTCAACATGCATCAACAATCTGTGAGCGCTCTGTTGGATGCTTTGGGCAATAGAGAGGACCTAGGAGGATCTCCCAGCTCTTGCATCTGATAGCCCTGTGGTAAACTTCTGGGAAGCCCAGTCTTGCATTCCCTCCGGATCACTTCCAAAGCCTGAAAAATGGGGCATCCTTGCTTCTCCCCCTCAAAACATGGGGTGTGGAAGTCCGCTTTATAACAGTGGCCTGCACTCCAGCATAAAGCAAAGCAGAGATGGGAAGGAATTTTAGAATGTGGGAGTTCCCAGTGCCCTTCAAGCACTTAAAGAACCCTTGGACTGGAGGGTGGGAGGAGGAGGGTTGCTCTGGCAGCCAGGAATGTAAGTAGCCTTGGACTGGGGAGAGCATGTTGCAATTCCAGCAAGGGGTGTAGTTTTGGAACTGGAAGACACACCACCTGCATGGGGACTTTTTGCTTCACAATTCTCAGACTGGGAGGCGGGGCATTTGACGTAGCAGCCAGGAACATCTATCTCCATGTGCCATACAGAAGCCGTATTTATGAATCTATGCACTTGCTCCACCACTGAGCTCTACCTGTTCTGCTCAAGCTGATCCTCCTTCCTTTACCTCTGTCTCATGACCCTGAGCCAGACCTTTGGTCCAGCTACCCCAGAACGGTCGGACTGATTGGTAGCAGCTCTCCAGGCTTTCAGGCAGGAGTTTTTCCCGCTCTACCTGGAGGCGCCAAGGACGAAACCGAGGACCTTCTGCAGGCAAAGCAGGTGTACCACTGAGCCATGGCCTTCAGATCTCAGCCTTAGCTGTCTGCTCCCTTCCACACAGGAGCTGAGTTTAACAGTGGGATGTTTTGCCTCCTTTCAGCAGCCAGCAATGCTACATGGGATCCTTTTTTGAAAAATGCTCACCCACGCAAAGTGATCCAAACTGCCCTCTTTTAAGAGGCAATTTGTTTCCTTGCCAGATCGGTCCACTTTTCCACATTTGCTTAGACCACCAATGTCAACTCGATGATGAATTAAGGTTCAGTCCAATTTCCACACAGTTGAGAAACAGAAGGAAGGTGGGGTGGGGAGAGCGCTCTTCACTTAAACACTGAACTGTACAGCAGTAAAATCTTAAGCGGAGCTTTTGTGAACAACAGATGTCAGAGAAAACAACATGGCTCCCGCATCCCATTTTCAGGGCGTTGTCTATGTGCTCCAAGCCTCTTTTATGGGTGGCTTTTGAAATGAAGGAATGAGAACGGGAGCATAAAATCCTTGCCGGTTTTTGCCACCATCTTGTTTCTTGTTTCCCATGGGTAGGAATGGACAAATTCGTCCATTTCAATTTCTCTCTCTTTCTCTCTTTTCAATCTTAAATTTAGATTGTTTTGCACTTTGAGATTTACTCCAGACTTAAATTCAGTTCATCCTGAACTTGGAGATTTGTTTGTGTGTGTGTTTTACATTCACACGAAAACTTATAAGCATTTTTTGTGCACATTTATCTTAATACATGTATTTTTGAATGCATTTTGCCTAATAGACACTATTTTTGGGCAAGCATAATATAGTGCATGTTTGAACATTATTTCCCCTAGTATATGCATTGATATGTGCGTTTTTTAATTGGAGAACTCCATTGCAAAATTTGGAGAAGTGCCCGTCTCAAGGGATAACTGGGTTTTGGTTCACATAGTGGTTAGAAAATGCAAATTTGGGGCAGTTCACATTAAAATGTGAGCTGAACGAATTTCTCATCAAACATTCTCCTACTGGGTTGAGGACAGACAGAAGGAAGAAAACTGTAACTTGTTGGGGACCTGTCCCCTCCATCAGGTACTATCTTCCCCCACAAGGGGAAAGGCGCAGAGGACTTTCCCAATCTCCTACACTGCCTTTTAGCCCACCTTGTCCAGTATTATCTGTGGGGACTGGCAGGGTCCTGAGTGGAGGCCCTCTCCATCCCCCATTACCTGACCCTTTCAACTGTAAATGCTGGGGATTGAGCCGCACACCTTTTGCATGCAAGCTGCCTACTCTGCCACTGAGCTGCTGTTCCACCTGCCCCCTTTGAGTTGGGAGAGATGTGCCCAGGTACACGTCTAACCAGGGAGTTCTACAGGAGTTTGCTTCCGTTCGTATTGCACTGTACAAAACCATCCCCTCTCCTTTAAAACAGTCTTGTGGTTTTGGAAAGGGAAACTTGGCATTTCTGAAAGGTGTGAGGTATGCAAATCTGAAAGCCTGAGCTTGGCGAGACCATGCCCAGGCACTTCCAAAGCTGTCAGTGTGTGTGTGTGTGTGTGTGTGTGTGTGTGTGTGTTTGAGAGAGAGAGAGAGAGGAGATCTAAAGGAAAAAGGCGTGGCTTTCACAGCAAGAGAAGAGGGAATGACATAGTGTCATGATTCTCAATACAAACTCCCTCTTCCTAGCCTGTGAAAACACACACACACACTTTTTAAAATGCCAGTGCAATAGGCAAGTAAACCATCAAGCCACACCGCTGTCATTGACTTCCAGTTGCGTCTGAATCAGCTGATAGTCTTGACAACAGCCTCGCGTTCCTCCTGCCCCATCAAGGCAATGGCATCAAACGCAACCGCCCCCCCCCCCCCCGCATACAAGTCCCAAGTCATTTGTCCTTGGGAAGAAAAAAGGAGAAGAAAAAGAAGAACATCTCTTCTTCCATAAGCGTTTTAATTAATCCCTTTTAGTTATGAAATGTAACTTGACATTACATTAAAAAAAAAATTACATGCAGCCCTTTAATCTGCTAATCCTTTCTCCAGACAAACTGGTTCTTTTTCAATCAACTGCCATTTTATCAAGGCAACGGAGCAGAGATCCGGACTCGACTCCACGCAACAGTGCCTTCTTTTCACAAGAGGCTGGCCGGGCTAATATGACACCACAAAGAGGCCGAGGGACTCCCAACACACCAGCTCTTTGGATTAAAAGCGTCATAATCCCATGCCGGGTTTTGTTCCAAACTGATAGAATGGTTGTCTAGTGAGTCACACTTGTTTGAACTCATCAAAGCAACAATATATCAAGGCTAAGGCTTCAGACGATTTTAGTCCTTCTCTTGAGCAAATCCAATGTCTTTAATTTTCTTTTCTTTTCTTTCCTCCAAGTGTGCATTTCATATCACATTACCAAATTGCCAGGAAGTCAGAAAATTAACATGTCCAACGAAATATCTCATTGCTTTCATGTAACTGGGTGTGCCCCCCCACAGCATCACCAACCAGCCCCCCATCCTAGACACCCCCCCAAGACTTAATGAGAGTAGCTCTGAGGCTACATTTCAATAGCTCCCTCTCTTACTTGCCATAATTTTTCACAACTGTGTTACCATCTTCTTGCCCTTTAATGCATGATATTATAAGTGGAGACATGTGTGAGTGTGTGTGTGAGATGGGTAAACTTACCTCATCAGAAATCGTAATTAACCCACTAAGTTACAAATCCAACATTACAAACTCAGATGGAAGTTCTCCATTATCCTTGAGATCTTGAAATCTCTTCGAATTTTTGTGCGTGCATATCACCGAGTTGCGTAATATGTCATTTTTCTGCAAAACTGATGTCATTTCTTTCCAATATCCTTATGAATGCCATCCAGCACCCAGCTGCAAAACTTTACCTACTATTTCTTGCATAGCAATCTCCTCTGAAAACTCAGGGAAGTTTCACAAGCAGTTTTGATACGGCAATGGGAGGTCCTACCATTCAATGAAGAAAATTTAAAAAACTCCTACGATGTGCGCACAAGCACTTTAAAAGGGATGGAGCCGGCCCTTTTCAGCAATGGGGCCAAGCACTATGGGATGAGCCAGAACAGAATCACAGAATCGTTTCTTGCTATCTTGAGGATGACAACAAACAGCCAAAGATGGCGCACCGTTTGGCAGCTCCCTGAGCTATCTCAGGGACTTTTCTCTCTCCGTCAGAAGCAACGCAACATCAGAAGGGAAGGTGCCATGACTTGAAAGGATTATTAGACCTTAAAGAATATGTGCTGAGACACACAGTGGGTGATAGCAGCAGCGGCTGTGTGATCTAAGGAACGCTGAGAAATGCAAAAAGGGGAGCGAGAGAGCAGCGGCTCTGCTCTGTAGCTTGGAATGTAACAGGAGGAGGTGGGTGATGCCGGGCACCAGCGGAGAATGCAGAAATGCCTGGGTGGGCGCAGAGATGTAGAGGCCAGGCAGAAGGAAGCGACGTGCATCCGTGCTGGCATGGTTGGGGGAGGGAAAGCGTGATAAAAAGGCAGATGAGGGAATGAAAACATCGATTAATCTAGCAGCATGTTTTGCTCTACGTTCTGGTATCTGTCTCATGCTGTTCTCCTCTTAATCTGTCAGTTAGCATTAATAGTCCAGTGCTTTTAATGAGAAACCCAGTGTGTTTGCAAGCATAAAACACTGGTGGGACCGAGAGGGGTTTGTCTATGGAATGCGCCATGTGCCGCCTGGCATTTTCCATTTGCTTTTGGCCCAAAGGGAAGCCGGCAGTAGCTGATGATATGCCCAGGCCAGTTGGGAAGTGTGTGCCCCCCCATTTCAAAAAAGGAGGACAACATGGCCACCCCAAGGGGGCCATGTGCCCACCAACATGTCTGTTCTACATCACACTTTCATATTAAACCTGTTCTACAACACCTCAAGGCACATATATGCCCGCCCTGCATGTGGCATATGGCCCTCTGGAGCTTATAGTCTGACCATGGTACTCATGACAGACGGCTTCTGCGCTGTTTCCGCAAGGCGGGCTCCTCGCTTCTCGATGGGCCGCTTACACTATGGAAGCAGTAGCGTAACCTAGGGGGGACCTCCTCGTCAGAGTGCCCCCTCAAAATTGTGGGCCCCAGGCCAATTGGCCCCACTGGGCCCTCCCTCTGCACGGCCCTGGGTAGATGAGGTTTGAAATCTGCATAACCCTCTTCCCTTTGCTCCAGCTCCTTCTCCACACCTTCTCCAGATGGAAATGCTGAAAAGACATGGCACACAGTGTGTGAATTCAGGTGTAATACCCAACACTCGGATGGAACGCTGCCTCCTCCAGCCACTACGGGTGTAATGAGCCTTGCCTCTCTTTGCCTCTTCCAAGAAATGCAACACTATGAATAGCCAAAAGAGAAAAGAAAGGAAAATTAATGGGGGGAGCCCAGGTTAAGAAAATGTTTTGTTTTGTTCTTAAGGTGTGTAATACACAAAGGACAGAGACAGACAATAGTTATTGCAGAGCGTTAAAGGTGGAACAAGTGACACATCCTAGCTTGGTACAAGACTGGAGACTCTGGGGCAGCTAGAACCTAATCTAGTTAGCTACCTGGAACTTGGTGGCCGTGCATCATACTTTTATGGAGGACAGCCCTCTATTTGAAGAGCTGTCAGATGACAGTCCTCTAATTAAAGGGCTGCCCAGTACAGTTCTGGCATAATTAAAGGTAATAAACTGTACAAACTATTGCCCATCAGCAGTTCGAACCTGAACAGAAGGCTGAATCGGCAGGTGCACAATTCACTTGACCATGGTCTTGCGCACTATGGTGTGATGTACTGCCTTTCTATTTCACTTCAAACAGTTATTTCTAAATTTGCATCTATACATAGAAGTTGAGCTCCCCTCTCCGTGTCTGTTGAGACCCCAATAATTTTCAGGTCCTCCTACCCCCCCCCCCCCTTGCTTTTTTAAATGCCCATCGACTTTAGCCCCCTGAATAGGGCTGTGGGAGGGAAATGCATTTTGACTCTACTCAGCAGCAGGCATGTGCAAATGCATTGCACATGAACACTAAGGCAACAGGCCCTGGCTGGACTGCCATTTCATCGCATGCGTCAGCAGGTGCAGTTTGCTGTTAAATGTTCTTGACATAATAGAGCAGCTGTGTTTCATTAGTACATCTTTAACTGAAAGAATAGAAAACAGCCTCTTCATTTTTAAATGAGTTCAAGAGTATATGTAGAGAGCCTAGAGGGGGGAGAGAGAGAGAGAGAGAGAGAGAGAGAGAGAGAGAGAGAGAGAAGAAGAAGAAGAAGAAGAAGAAGAAGAAGAAGAAGAAGAAGAAGAAGAAGAAGAGACAGCCATTGGACGTAGCAGTGGTGAGGCTCGGACACTGACGCTTAGTGTATGAATAAAGGTGTTTGATACAAGAGCACCTCAATTTTCCTCTGTGGGAAGCCAAAGGGCATGGACATGGCCAAGATGTTTACCATGCTTTGATTCAGATGTGATAAGTTGTTAGCAGGAAAGGAGGTGAGATTTAAATTCACTTTCCTGCTTCATATCACTAACTGAGCAGGTAAAAAAAAAAACACTTCATGTGAAGACAGCAAACTGTGCGACACCAGGGAGGCCATTTTGAAAGCTTGCACACCAAGTTGAACAGCAGTGTAAAATATTTACTTTTCTGCCAAGTCCCCACCCCCACCCCAGTTTCACTTAGAGCGTCACCACACGGGGGGAAATAGCGTTTCCTTACCGTGGCTTCTCCACACTTCCTCGTTCTTCCCAGAGGGGAAAGAGGAAGTAAACAAAGACCGTGTGGCCCATTCAGGGGCTGTTTGTATTGTGTGGCTTTTCCTGGCACATGGGAGGTGGACGGCGACATCTAAAGGGCATACACACATCCGTAAGTGGGCATTAGTGAGCGTGTCATAAAACGCCCGTCTGATGAACCTCTTAGTAGGTGCTGGGAGATGAAAATAGAGTGGAATGTTTTAAATACTTTGTGGGATGAGGCCCTTCCTCTTGCAGGCATGAAGGTTTGTCTCTGATACATATTAAAGCAGTGTGTTCGAATGAGCGCCGCTTTTGTGTTTCCAAATCAAATTACATAATTATCTGAATCTAGCCGTTCTCCCTGTCTGTTCCTAAAGCTCCAAGCACAGTGCCATATGATATATTCACAAAAAAAGAAAGACGCAGCTTGCTTGCTTTCCTCTGTTTGAGAGAGGGGGGGTGTATGAAAGAGAGAGAGAGTGAGTGAGTTGGGGTGGGGGGTTCATTACAACCTCAAAATTCAGAACAGCTTCCCTGAAAAGATCAAGGTCTTTTTCGAGCCCACAGGGGCTGGTTTCTATTTTCTTGCCGAGAAGTTTCACATTCTTTCGACGTGAAATCAGGTGAAACTTGGGTGGTTGATGTGGTGTTTTATTCTGAGATTCCCCCCCCCCCGAATCTGCCCCACTGTAGCTGAACACCTCTGTCCCACTGGCTGACTTCAAGATTGAAATACCCATTCACTTCGCAACAGCAGGTGGTAGACATAAATGAAGTGATGTGGAGTTAGTAAATAATGTCAGAGGTTAGAAGGACAAGTCCAAAGTGATGTTGGGTGGTCAATATCCACAAGCAGTAAAAACAAAGCACCAGAAACAGAATAATTTCAGATTTTGGAAGGGTGGGGGAAGTAAAGATTATTTGCTAGTCTGAAAGGCCTGCTCTTGACATATATTCAAGTTTGCATTATACAAAAAAGGAGTGATACATTTCCAGCAGTTCTTGTGGTGACATTGTAGCCCACAAGAACTACAGAACTGGTAGTCCAAGGTCATGGACCAAGAATCATGATTGCATCCAAACTTGCAATAAAAGACCCTGCTGCATACATCCCATGATCCCATCCCATATTATTTGTATTTATAAATCAGACATAGCAGTATGGTGTTTGAGTGTGTGTGTGTGTGTGTGTGTGTGTGTGTGTGTAGGGACGTCACGGGAGTCTAAGAGGGGGGATGGAGTCAGGCAAGGACCATAACCTTGCATGAGCGGCTGCTTTATGGCTGCCATTTACGTAAAACATCTTTTAGGTAAAACAATGATCCACCTCATTGTGGCAGCTTGCTGAGGAGTCAAGTGCCCATGTGCCACTCTCCAAGTGCCCACAGACCACCTACCAGTTTGACTAGGGAGTCCGGCAAGGGATGTGCAGGGCAGACATGAGTGAGAATTCAGGATGGGTGAGAAATTGGTTTGATCAGGTTTCAGCAAAATTTGCACAATGCTTCACAGCCAGAAGAGAAAGAACTCGATATTTCAACAGTTTAAAATGTAGGAGAAAACCGACAGTTTCATTCATCTGGACCAAGTGCTTTGTTTACTTAGCTCTTCAAAGTCTGGGTTTGAAACCCTATTCAAACAATTGCAAAACTGGTTTTCTGAGAAGCAACTGTTGCAAAGCACAAGGCACTGTGATCATCTCCTTGCTCTCAAGAACCTTCTCTAGGAACTCCGGTTGCCCAGGGATAGGCTAGGAGGATCTTCTCTTGCTGATTTTCTCTGCTGAAGAAAACACCGCATTTGGGATCTGTGCCAACCACTCCTAATTACTTCCCCTGAACCAGCAAACCAAACACCAGCAGTGAGTCAGTTTCATATCACACGACTGCCGATGCAAACTTGAGCTATCGACCGACATCTGGGTGTCTTTGTGTAGAAAGGGAGATATGGACTGAGCTTCCTAAAGCCTGTGGCACATCGAGTTAAAAACCTTTTGAAAATTCAGTAGAATTCACAGCCCTGTCATGGGGGATTTTGAGTTACACTGCCGGTGAAGTTTTCCCAAGCCAGATTCAGAAAAGAATGTTGGGAGCTCATTAAAGCTCGCCTCCAAGGAGGGGTGGGCTTCACAACCCCCCGAATTTCTCAGCTCAGCTCAGTTTTCCTCTGTTGAATGTTATGGCGCTCCACTGCATTCAGCAGGGAGAACTAAGATCTCAAAGGGGCAAAAAATGAAGGAGAATACCCCAACCCCTACAGGGTTGGGGAGCTGGCTCCATTCCTGTGCCCTGGATTTCCCGATTTGATGTACACCTTCTGTGGGACCCTCGGTTTTTGCCCCTACAGCATTCCTCCCATATAAGCTATTGGAGTACTTTTGCTCCATTCAGTTGAGGGGGGGACAGACACTGCAGAGAGATGGGTACTGAGCGAGAAATAGCTTTTCCAAGCTCTCAAACAAGCTCGGAAATATTACCAAAGCGTTCTGATCCTCCCCCCACCCCCCAGTTCAATATTTTCCCAGTTAATTCCAAAGGGAATTTCCCAGAGTTTGTCCATCTTTAATTTTGAGTTGCCGCTTTTTAATTTTTATTTATTTCTCTATTTTTTGTACTGCCCCACTTGCTCATGTGCCGTTCGCCACTGACGGGCACGCAGAAATTACACCGTTGAAGCTTTTCTTTGCAAGGAAATAAAGCTAAGGGAACAGCTTTGCCTTCTTAACATATGTGTTGCAAAGCTTCGATTACATGCAGAGGCGTGGGACAGCAAAAGGGAAAGGTGGCAACTTGGCTGGGATGTGTGATCTTTAAAAATGATCAATGTCAAAGCCTTCTATTCATTCACACAACAGCCCTATGAAATAAAAGGTGCTTTTATTCTAGACCATCTCCGGAGGTGGTCTAGAGTGAAAACACTTTACAAGGCTTTAAAGGGGGCTTTAAATCAACAACAGGTGTAAATGCTCACTGGTTTTATAACCCTTTAAATAGCTTATACTGTTATATTGGCTGGTGAGCTGTGCTCCAGCAGCCTCCGGGTAGGATTCCCACTCTGCTTGGACAAACTCTGCAATGTGGTCTAGAGATGTTAGATAGGCTGACCAGATGAAAAGGAGGACAGGGCTCATGTAACTTTAACAGTTGTAGAGAAAAGGGAATTTCAGCCGGCATCATTTGTATGCAATTCGTACCTGGTGAAATTCCCTCTTCATTACAACAATTAAAGCTGCAGGGCCCTGCCCTCTTGTGTATCTGGTCACTCTAGTACAGTGCCTGCAACTTTAATTGTTGTGATGAAGAGAGGATTTCACCAGGTACAAATTGCATACAAATGACGCCTGCTGAAATTCCCTTTTCTTTGCAACTGTTAAAGATACAGGAGCCCTGTCCTCCTTTTCATATGGTCAGCCTATGTTAGAAGGCAGAATATATACAGTGAAAAGGCAGCTCTGTGGAGCTGCAGATTCTGAACTCAAAGAGAGAAGACAAGCCATCCTGGTGGCCCACTCAGTCTCTTTGGGCCGGCTTGGCTTTATCATGGCTCCTCAACTCTAATCCTAGCCTGAGGCTCTACCCTAACCCTCCCGTGCCACTGAGACGGTCCTCCACCCATGCAAAATCAGTGTACAAGCTGTCCTGGTGGCCCACTCAGTCTGTCTGGCCCAGCTAGGCTCTACCAAGGCCCTGGTTCTTGCCAGGCAGATGCGCCTCCTCAATGCTAACCCTAGGCTTAACCCTAACCCTCACTTGCCATTGAAACATCCCACGGCGAAATGGAGAGTGTAGGCAAGCTATCCTGTTGGCCCACTCTGTCTGTCTGGCCCAGCTAGGCTCTACTGAATCACTGGTTCTTGCCCAAGGAGCCAGGCTTTTCCATCCCAGAACCCAGGTGGTTGTACGTTTCTAAGTGAAATCCTCATATATCCCTTACATAAGACTATGATGGTTCAGACCAGAAATCCATTAGTCCTGTAGGCTGCTTCCTGATGTTTGTACGGCCAGCCTCAGCAGTGGTACACCTGTGGTCCGTATCGCCACAATGGCGATGTAGCGCTTCCAGGGACAAGCGCCCAAATGACCAGAAATGCACGTTTTTAGAAGGGGGAGTTCACGCCTTCCAGAAACCTGCATTTCCTCCTCCTCCTCCTCCTCCTCCTCCTCCATGAATTCATCTCATCTGTCCTACCACATCTTGCGATAGCCAGTGCCCTGCATGATTGACCCATTGTGTGAAGAAGTACTTTTGTTCAAAGTAAGGAGAGTCTTGGCAGAACTGTTGCATCTAAGCTATGCTGCTGTCCTTTCTCTGTTGCCCTTCCACCTGCGGGCCAATATGCTTTTATTCAGGCAGTTCTCTTGGAATATAAGCCGGCCTGTTGCTGAAGGTGGTTTTTAATTGGCTGCTGGCCTGTATTATTCTTTTTATCGTCATGATTTTAATTGTGTTTTTCAATTTATTTGCTTTCATGCTACATTCAAATTAAGATTTTGTTCACCTGGAATTTATTGCTAACCACTTTGAGTGCCATGGGTGGGGAGGGGTAGAAAGACAGAAGAAAGGAAGGTGTAGCCCTCTGTGGAGGCCCACACTACTGCGATACGATCCAGTCTCCCCATTCACATCAATGTTAGCCATTCTGTAATGTCAGAAAAGGGCTAATATCTCTCAGCAAGCCATGCTTTTCACAGGCACTACTCTCCCTAGGGACAAGGGCAACACATTTTTTTCCCTGCCAAAGGACACCACATTTTTTTTTCTACGTAAGGCCACTGCATTCCCCCTCCCTTCTAATGCAACTCCATCCATACGCACGCACACACAGCATATCACAAACTACTTTTGAAACTCATCTCTGTTTCAAAAGGGATTGACCACGTGGCACAGTGGGTGGGTCTTCTTTGAGAAACAGGTTCCCCCTCAAATTCCTCTTTGGAAATGTTGCCGGAGCTGCCAATTTCGCTCGCTTTAACTAAGTGACATTTCTTTTGGAACTTGAGACTCAGGCTGGACAACCTGATTCATTGGGTGCCTACCCAACCTGATTCAGTGAAAAAGAAACTTACACAAGATTCGAAGTGCTGCAGTATTTTCTGATAAATTGGATGCGGAGCGCCATCTAATTATACATTATGTATGGCAGAGAGGATAAGGGAAGAGGGATGTGAGAGCGCTGGGGCCATATAGGCTATGAATAGATTAGAGTCGTCTGTTATAACTCCATTAAAAATTGAGTGCATGGTAATGCTGAGCTATTCCGAGTGCAGATAAATTTTAGAAAAGGTTAAGTGCAATACATTTGATTGCTGACAACGGAGCTCCTAATTCGAACATGAAATGGAGGCAGTGACTTCAATGAGATGTTGCAAATGATTGGAAATAGGGAGATTGCAATTCTTGGAACTTTTTAAATTATTGATTGGATAAGTAAATCATCAGTTAAATGGCAATCTAATTTGAAAGGTATACATTGAATCAAATTAACAAGTGAACCTAATTAGGCTCAGAAGTTAATGTAACTAAACTCCCCATGATTAGCTTATGCATGCACAGATCTGGAAGCAGAAGGTGTGTTGATTCCTTTCCATTTGGACTAATCACAACAATGTTCTTTATTACCAGAGCAAAAATGGCCACATTGACAGGGACTGTCAAAGGTCAGGCAAAACCTCGTACCTACAGTTTCAGAAGGCTGCATGGGCTTGGAGAGCAGCAGCCCAAAACGCAGAGCCCTGTCATGTCAGGAAAAGATATGGATATCTTGAGAACCTACAAACCCGCGATGGAGAAAGGAGACCTTCACGTTTTTGTCAGAAATGCTTGTTTTTATGGCATATAAACACTGCTATACTCATGTCCTCCTACGGTTGCTTGCAGACATCTGTAGCTAAAACAACTTCAAAAGTTGTTCTAGCTATCAGATTTCATCTTGTAGACTTTTCTTCCAGATGTCATAGCCCTGTTCTTCACTCCTTCCCCCAATTTAGCACCTTTACTTGCAGCATTTGGAATTGCTTCCTTATGGGATGGCGTCCCATGATGCAATAGTCTACTTCCCCCTCCCCTGTGCAACAAAAGTCACTCACAAAATGTCACATTGATCTCTGGGGAAATCTAATGATAGAAATTAGTTCTGTCCCTGGATGATGGAATACTTAATCTTTCACATGGGGATTCTGGGCACAGCTTTCTCTTAGCTCTGTTTTTGAGACATTCTGGGTTAGAAAGGATTGAACTGCAGAGATCACTCAATTTTCATTATCTGGCTTTGTCTACCACTTAGTGCCAACACCAGCCCCCAAAAAGACTGATACATAAGCTGGATCCAGACTCATCCATGCGCTTAGAGCATACTCATTGCAACCAAAAGGATTTAAATGACTCATGACTATCTTGCTCCATTGACATCAATGGGCCTACTTTAAGTATGACTACATCTGGATTCAACCCACCTTTGCCTTTCCCAGTCACTTGTCATATGACATAATCATGCATCTTTTTCTACGGGTATTCTTAAAATTGCATAAAGATAACACAGAAACAATATTTTAAACATTTTAAGCAAAATGACAAGTATCTACAAAAAGAAAAACTTTAGTATATAGATACCTACATATGCCGGAAGAGAACTGGAGGACGGGTGGGGGAAAGCAAGAAATAAGAAAACTCACCAACATCATTTTTGCACAGCAGGGGTTGGAAGGATGAAAGACCCACAAATGAATCCGTTGTGACAACCTTTGTGAAGAGTCTTAACATTTGATCTTAAAAGATTTCATAATTCTTTTGATAGATTGGAGATTAACTAAGTAGGGAAGCCACAAAAGTTAACTTCTGCTCCTCCCTGGTTCCATCAAAAATGGTAAATAAAATTAAAGCAAGCAGGAATGTGGTTGTGAACCCCCCACCCCCAACTCCACCAAACAAAAGTGGCAAGGAAATGATCTAATGAGCTCTCTCTCACCCCTACCCTATGCCAATCAATTGCCAAAATGAATTAATTCAAGTATTAATTTACAACCTAAATGCTAACAAACCTAATATCTACCTCTGGTGAAGCTATGGATTTGGGTGTAGGAAAACTGTCATACAAATAGCATAACATCAGCGGAAGGAGCTTTGGAGCAGAATTAGGGTGGCTACATGAAACGCCAAACAAGAGGAGACGCGTCACCAAAAAAGAAGAAACGTGTTTGCATAAAATGTGTGTATGCTAACTTTTGGGTATAGATGCAAACTTAGAAAGGACAGCCCTTTCAAATGGAGGATACCTCTAAATAGAGGACCATCCCCTGGCAGCTTTTCAAACAGAGGACTATCCTCTATAAAATAGGACAAAGGGTCGCTCTAGGCAAAATCCTTTAAAAATGGCTGTCCAAAGGACCAGTAGACGCAACTGCTTAGGTGCAGGGGCAGGGGACGGGGCACCAATATGATGGGTTGAGTTTTATAACCCATGCTGGATTCACACAACACACTAACCCATCAAATAACAACAACATAAATAAATAAATAAAATAACTAATATTTGCTGCCTCTTGATGACACCCAAATTTAGAACACTACGGCACTTAGAACTCTGAAGGTGTGCTGTTGCTTTCACGAGACCACTGCTGCTTTAAAGTCTGCTTCTTGAATCTAAATACTTCCTTGTCCCCTGCTTTTCAGCATATATATATATATATATATATATATATATATATATATACACATACATGTATATATATATTGTCTCCAGGACCAAGGCTGGCCCTACCTTTAGGCAGTGTAAGTCAGCCAACTGAAGCATTACTCTGCCTAATGGTAGGACCGGCCTGAGTTCCAGAGATTCATTATATTTTTGTAAAATCCGTTCATTTACAAACTGAAAAGCAGGGAAGAAGGAGGGTACCCAGACAGTAGAAGTTAAAGCAGTATTAGGCTCCCAAAAGTAGCTATACACCCTCAGATTTCTAAGTATGATAATATTCATATCCCCATCAGTGAGCGAGGTCCGAGCATCACAAAAGAACCCCAAATTTCATCATAACCACTGTGTACACATAATAATATTTGGTGTTTTTTTGCATAGAATTTAGGAAGCCTCATCAAAACTGCCCTAACCTTGAAAAGCCCAGTTCTGAACATTATAAATCTCTCTACTCTGGCTCATTCTTGCTGTCAAAAATTCATGGAGGGACCCTCATCACCGCCAACCCATCGCCATCTTAAATATTTAGACTTGTAACAGCTGCTGAGTGAGTTAAGTAGAAGCCAAGGAACAAAAATTATAATAATTTCCTCATCAACTGTTGAACAGCTCTCGAAATGAAAAGACCCCAGGGTCTTGTAGAATGAGCTAAGAGAACCCATCTGGACCAGGCCTGTACAGGAAATCCACTGTCTACAGGCACTTCTAAAGCTTCTTCCCCCCCCCCCCCTTCCACATAATGAAGATTAATTAGAGTTACTCCACCTATCAAAAGTAAAACATACATCCAAGAATGCAAGTTTCCTCCTGCTGCTACATGGGTTGGTCACTAAAAGCTAAGGCAATGATCAAAGGGAGGGCCGAGTAACTTTTGAAAAGTTTTGTAACTTAGCTGATAATAGTAGCACTCAAAGAGAGTGTGTAATGTCTTTATAAAATGCCAGCTTCCAACATTCTACTGTGTTACTAAGAAATGGAAGCCAGAATAGGGTTAGAGTGCCCATGTGTCCTCTTTTACAGAGGACTGTCCTCTCTTTGAAAGGGTGTCCAGTCCAAATCCAGGTTACAGATAAAGAACCACAAGGAAGGAGAGCAATGGGGTGGAGTGGGGAAAGGGGGTTTGGAATTGCCCATCGACGGTTAGCGCCTGGATAGCACACAGAGAAACAGGACGCAGGCGACCGGCTCACAATCTCCCCCACTATGGCGAAAGGGGCCATATTTTTATTTAAATTAGAATAATTCTTTCTAAATTTGCACTTATTCATATAATTTAGCATATCCAATCATTTATACATGTATGCCTAATGAAAAAGCGATCCATAAGGGAGCACCCTAAATAGGACGACGATAGTTCTCAGTAGCTCCAGTTTGGGAGCCAGAATAGCCATTATGGGATATCTGTGGTTAGGTCTCTTAACAACTCCTTTCTAAAATATAATGCCATCGCATGGTGCTTGGGGAAAAGGCCTGTCAAACCCTTGTCCTCCGGTCTTACCTGCCCCAATGGGAATAAATACAGGCACCTATCATCACTTCATATTTTCCAGGGAGAAAACCAACTATTGAAAATAGATTAATCAGTGGCTTAAAGGTGGGCAACTTTAGGAATTAATTCAGGTGGAACTATCGATTTGGAAATATTTGAACTTCGCCATTCACCCCTCCCCCACTTAAATTTCAATTGCACAATTCTGAATTTGTGTTATGAATATGAGCTTTTATCCTAGACTTCTTGTCTCTGGATTGTTTTGGCAGGCATCTATACCCTCATAAGCTGTCAACTACTAAATACCATTGCATGTCATCTATCAATACTGTCAGATACAAACTACTATTGCATGTCAAATATCAATACAGTCAGGTAAAAACTACTATTGCACATCAAATACCATAGGATGCCAAATGCAGGAATCCATTTGAGTATTTAGGGAGCATCTGGTTAATGTCAACAGCAACATTGACAGAGGAGAAACTGGAAGAGAATTTTGGGGAGCGAATTCATTTCAGCTCTAGAAATTAAATCCTGCAAAGTGTACATATGAGAGATGCTGCATAGTTCACAATAGGGAAAACGTTGGAAGAATAAGGGGTCATACAATAAGAAATGAAGCCACCAAGAGTACTCTGGTTCTTGAGAGCGCTTTTAAGATTAAGCTGAATACAACATAACCTTGAAAGTACAAAGCATAGTCAGCTACGACAGCATCTAAACAACTGGAGATTTATTTTTTCCAACTTGAGTGCAAAGGTTAAAGTAGCTGAGAAGATGTCCATGGAAAGCAATTCTAAGCAGGTACATTATGAAACCCTGAAACTAAGAACGAAACAAAGGAGAAGGTTGTGTAGATACCCTGGAATCATGATGCAGGTAGCAAAGCATAGGAGTGAAATGGATTGTGGCTTTGTGTTTGAGAAATACCAGTCCTGAAATACTAGGGGTGTGCACGGACCCCCCGGATCGGATCGGGACCCGGATCGGGACCTCCAATTTTGTCCCGGACCGGTTCGGACAAAATCGGAGGCCCCCCGGACCGGATCGAGTCCGATCCCGATCCAAAAATCGGAAATTTTTGGATCGGCCGCCATTTTTTTCCCCATAGACTTGCATTGCAATGCAAGTCTATGAGGAAAAAATGGCGGCGGGTGGGTAAGGGGGGGCCTAACTCCCTCCCCCCCCCGGGGCCGTCCGCTGTGGACGGCCCCGGCAGGTAAACCCCCTCCCCCGCGCTCCCTACCCCCCCTGGGGCCGCCTGCTTCCATCCGCTGGCGCCCGCGGGCGCCAGCGGATAGAAGCGGACGGCTCCGGGGGGGGGTAAGCCCCCTTCCCCGCCACTTACCTTCTCGGCACGTCCGGCGCCGGCGGCTACTACCAGCGGGCTCCGCGGCCTACTCTCGAGTAGCGCGCCGGGTGATGACATCACCCGGCGCGCCACCCTGGAGCAGGCCGCGGAGCCTGCTGGTAGTAGTAGGCGCCGGCGCCGGACGGGAGCCGCCGGGCCGGTAAGGGCCCCCCTCCCCCCTCCCCCCTCCGCGCGCCCCCTCCTCCCCTCCACGCACCCCCTCCTTACCTTTCCGGCCCGGCGGCTCCCGTCCGGCGCCGGCGCCTACTACTTCCAGCAGGCTCCGCGGCCTGCTCTAGAGTAGTGCGCCGGGTGATGACATCACCCGGCGCGCCATCCTAGAGCAGGCCGCGGAGCCTGCTGGGAATAGTAGGCGCCGGCGCCGGACGGGAGCCGCCGGGCCGGAAAGGTAAGGGCCCCCCTCCCCCCTCCGCGCGCCCCCTCCTCCCCTCCACGCACCCCCTCCTTACCTTTCCGGCCCGGCGGCTCCCGTCCGGCGCCGGCGCCTACTACTTCCAGCAGGCTCCGCGGCCTGCTCTAGAGTAGTGCGCCGGGTGATGACATCACCCGGCGCGCCATCCTAGAGCAGGCCGCGGAGCCTGCTGGGAATAGTAGGCGCCGGCGCCGGCGCCGGACGGGAGCCGCCGGGCCGGAAAGGTAAGGGCCCCCCTCCCCCCTCCGCGCGCCCCCTCCTCCCCTCCACGCACCCCCTCCTTACCTTTCCGGCCCGGCGGCTCCCGTCCGGCGCCGGCGCCTACTACTTCCAGCAGGCTCCGCAGCCTGCTCTAGAGTAGCGCGCCGGGTGATGACATCACCCGGCGCGCCATCCTAGAGCAGGCCGCGGAGCCTGCTGGGAATAGTAGGCGCCGGCGCCGGACGGGAGCCGCCGGGCCGGAAAGGTAAGGGCCCCCCTCCCCCCTCCGCGCGCCCCCTCCTCCCCTCCACGCACCCCCTCCTTACCTTTCCGGCCCGGCGGCTCCCGTCCGGCGCCGGCGCCTACTACTACCAGCAGGCTCCGCGGCCTGCTCTAGAGTAGCGCGCCGGGTGATGACATCACCCGGCGCGCCACCCTAGAGCAGGCCGCGGAGCCTGCTGGGAATAGTAGGCGCCGGCGCCGGACGGGAGCCGCCGGGCCGGAAAGGTAAGGGCCCCCCTCCCCCCTCCCCCCTCCGCGCGCCCCCTCCTCCCCTCCACGCACCCCCTCCTTACCTTCCCGGCCCGGTGGCTCCCGTCCGGCGCCGGCGCCTACTACTACCAGCAGGCTCCGCGGCCTGCTCTAGAGTAGCGCGCCGGGTGATGACATCACCCGGCGCGCCACCCTAGAGCAGGCCGCGGAGCCTGCTAGTAGTAGTAGGCGCCGGCGCCGGACGGGAGCCACCGGGCCGAGAAGGTAAGTGCCCCCCTCCTCCCCCCCCCCCGCTGTCCACTTTCATCGGCGGGCGCCCGCTGGCGCCCGCCAATGGAAGCGGCGGTGGGCGCCAGTGGGCGCCCGCCAATCCGCCGATCCGCCGAACCGGTTCGGAGCTTTTTCGGACCGGTTCGGATTGGATCGGCCGATCCAGCTGCGGGATCGGAAATCGGATAATTTATCCGATTTCCCACTGGACCGGACTCGGATCGTGGATCGGGTCCGATCCAGTGCACATCCCTATGAAATACACACACACACACACTAAACTGTGACCCTCTTGGTCAAGTGTGGCAATTCAGCAGGAGGCCTGAAGTGAGCACCTAAGGCCTACTTCTCAAGACTACTCTGGCAGTGGCTGAACTGCCGAAGACAACGCTGAGATTCTGCCATGAGAAAGGAGAAAACAGCAAGAGGTAGGGAACATAAGAATGTAAGAAGAGCCCTGCTGGACTGAACCAAAGATCCATCTAGTCCAGAACTCTGTTCAAACAGTAGCCAACCAGTTGCCTGTGGGAAACCTCCAAGTTGGACATCGGTGTACGCCAGCAACTGGTGTACATAGGCTTACTGCCTCTGATGCTGGAGGTAGCATATAGCCACCAGGACTAGTAGCCATCAATCGCCTTCTCCTCCGTATTAAGGATATCATGAAATGCATTGGCCATTTCTCAGTGAAATTTATTTTGTCACATTTTGCATCTTTCCTCCTAAGATGTGTTTTCCCCTTAAAAAAAATAAATCCTTACAACAACCATGTGAGCTAAGTTAGTAGGGTGACCAGATAAAATCCAGGTCAGGGCTCATGTAACTTTAACAGTTGTAGAGAAAAAGGAATTTCAGCCAGGGTCATTTGTATGCAATTAGTTCCTGGTGAAATTCCCTCTTCATCACAACTGTTAAAGTTGCCGGGGCCCTGCCTTCTTTTGTATATGGTCACTCTAGTATAGTGCATGCACCTTTAACTGAACTCCTTGGAGGAAGGATGGGAAAGAGATGTAAATAATCAAGTACCTTCAGATCTCAAGCGGCACAGAAGCTCAGAGAAGAGGTCAGGTAGCAGAGCCAATAAACATGTATGAAACAATATTTCAGTTCAGGGGTGGACAAGTGAGAGCCCACCAGATGTTTTGGCCTACAACTCCCAGCAGCCTTTGCCAGCAAAGCCAACAGTGAGGGATGATGGGAATTGCAGGCAAAACCATCTGGAGGGCCACACGTTGCCCACTCCTAATGCTGTTCCAGCAGTATTCTTTTGCGTTGCAAAAATTGCACCGTTTCATTTTTTGAACACACATCCAAAATCTAGTCAGCACCTAACATTTTTTGGATTTCTTTCTGCAGTCTGAAATATTTCGGTTTCAGCTGTGCAGGAAGCCATAAATCAAACATAAACAGTATCAAGTAAAGCTAATAGATGCTGGCTGTGACCCAGTGCCATGTAACACCATTAGCCATGATGGGTTATTATCTTCTCTATGGCTCATTGACTGGATAGGGAGGGGAAGCAAAGTGTGTGATGCAGAGATGGGAAATCATTTTCCCTTGCTTGTAAACAGAGGGCTGACAGATATTTATGGGAGGCAGGAAAAGTTGCATGGTGTACGATGGCACCTTCTCCCCATCGATGTTTAAGACCTAACCCAAGGAAGAACACTGGTTAAAAGTGCATAATTGCAAGGTATGAGACAAAAAAAAAATTCAGAAGGAGAGGAATCTATCAGACCAGAGTGCATTTATTTTAGGGTGACCTGATAAAATTCAGGTCAGGGCTCATGTAACTTTAACAGTTGTAGAGAAAAGGGAATTTCAGCCAGTGTCATTTGTATGCAATTAGTTCCTGATGAAATTCCCTCTTCATTACCACAGTTAAAGTTGCAGGGGCCCTGCCTTCTTTTGTATATGGTCACTCTAGGATAGTGCCTGCAACTTTAACTTTCAGAAACCAAAGGCCTCCCTGAAGAAAATGTCTGCCTGCCAGCAGAAGACTAACAAAGATGGAGCTAGCCTGGCCTCCCTGGGACCAACCACCAAGAAGGCCCTTTTTCATGTTCCCACATCTGTAGGTGGCTCGAGAGAAGAGCCTCTCCCAAGGATCTTAAAAGCCAGGCAGGCTTATATGAGAGAATATAATCTTTCAAATAGCTTAGTGATGGCACAGTCTTGAATTGGTGACAGATAAGAGGCATCGTGGTTAGAGTATTGGACAGGGACCAGTAAGACCCAGGTTCAAGACCCCACTCAGCCATGAAGCTCACTGGATAACTTTGGGCTAGTCACTGATTTTCAGCCTGACCTACCTTGCAGGGTTGTTGTGGGAAGATAACGGAGAGGAGGAAGATCATGTATGCCTCCTTGGGCTCCTTGGAGGAAAAGGTGGGATGTAAATGGAACAAATAAATATAAATAATAAAAGAAATAGTGGTTGTGGGTTGAAAGCCAAATGTCTTTGCCTGTTTTGAGAGTAAAATGTCAGTATTTTGACAGAATAATCTGAGTCCATGTTCTCCCAATGTGTGCTTATTCCCCTCACCCCAAATGGGACCCTCTGCCACAAGCCCTCCCCGGGACCTCTTGACCTCTCCCTACCACCTATGTGGCAATACTAAAAGCCCATAGCAGGGTGCAGATCATCATCTTGGAGGCCCAATCCGGCCACCTGGGGCTCCCCCAACAGCCAAGCCCCAGACCTTTACCCCAGCCTCTGATCACTTGGGGGTTTCCCAGCTTCTGTGCAATTCCTGTTTTTCTCAGCTTCCACGGCAGATACGACGAGAGGTGTCTTGGGCACATTGGTGGCCACTGATACCACAGCGCAGTCCCCAAAGATAGGAGAAGGCTTGAGAAGGGGAGAAGGCATGGGAAACGGGAGAGGTTTACAAACCAAGGAACTGCATAGCTGAGAGAGAGAGAGAGAGAGAGAGAGAGAGAGAGATTGTATGCAGTGGAGGCTGTTGGCCCTGATCCGGCTTTCAGTCAGAACCAGGCAGAGCCCTAATGGAGCTCGCAAAGGTGCTCCCAGAATGGATTCAACTCCACTGAGGGTGTGTCAGGTATACTGGACAGAAGGAGATGGCCAAGGCTGCCTCTACAAGAGAGGTTTAATGCGCTTTGAAGGTTCATTAAAATTTTTACCTCTACAAGAACGGAGCGCAAATCGGGCGTAGAGGCGCGTTATCTCTCCGATAATGCGCATTTTCGAATGCGCGTTAAATCGCGAGTTTTATTTTGCTCCGGCCGTTAATGCGCATTTTTCCAGTGTGAACAAGCACTTATGCGCATTAACTTCTTGTAAAGCGCTTTTTGGACATCTATTAATGCGTTTCGCCGCCTCTCGCCGCCTCCCGTGCGGAGGGATTAGGAGTAAATGCGCGTCTGCAATAATGCGCATAATCGCCGAACCGGGCGCAAAAGCGAATCCTTGTAGAGGGAGCCCAAAACTCTGCCTGCAGGCTTTCTAGTAGTACTCTTGGATTATTGTTTTCAAATTGCACTCTTGTTTGAGACTTGGATCCTCGTTTTTCGTCTGTGGTGTTACTTGAAGATTTTTTCAAAGGGAAAGAAAACCCGAGCAAGGATATACAAGCGTAGCAAATTCTTCTTCTTCGGACACAAAACCACTCAAACACATGTGTACTCCCATAAAAATGGAAATAAACACGCACGTTCAAAGTCACACGGTTTCTTAAGTGCTTTCCTGGATCTTGGCCATATCTCATATAGGAAATACAAGACATCTGACCCGAGCTCTGCTACTCACCTGGTAAGGGAAGGTAAAATAATAATAATGGGGGGGGGGGGAATGTATTGTTTCCTTGCTGAATTAACATTGTTCATGGTGTATAGTCTTACCTCCTCCTCCTCCTCTTCATACAATCCAGGGCAGCGCCAGGGATCAGCATTGTATGGTACTTTCCAGCCTTTTGCTTATCACTGCTGCTGCTGGTACACATACTCTCTCCAGTAGGGTGGCCATGTGGTCTCTTTCGCAGAGGACAGTCCTCTGTTTGAAGTGCCATTCTGTCCAATTCCATTTTAAAGATAAAGGACCATAAGAAATGTTGTCCATCAATAGGGATGTGTGGGTTTTATGAAATCCCTTCCATCTGTACTTTGGAAATTGCCAGGTGTCTTTCATTCCATCGTTTGCGCATTGACGGAACCAGATTTTTTGCACAAGAATTTTGCTCATTTGGAAATGTGCATTCGCAATGAGCGAAATTGCACGAATCCCCCCCCCCAAGTAAAACAAGCCAGTCCATCAATCCACAGGAGTTATTTGAACCTGCAATGGATTTAAATGAGTTCAGATTTAAAAAAATTAAAAAGGTAAGAATGGGCTCTCGAAGATGACGATAATAATAATAATAATAATAATAATAAATTTATTTATTTATAACCCGCCTCTCCCTCCAGATCAAGGTGGGGAACAACAACAAATATAAAACACAAGAACTACAAAATAGATTAAATATTAAAACAAATAAAAACTAATACATAATTTAAAACAGGTATGGTTAGCACCTGGATAGCAGAATGAGCCAGGTACACAGCTCACCCGCTCATAGTCTTCCTCACTGTGAGATGTAGTGTATGTCTATTTAAATTATGGTAATTATTTCTGAAGGTGCACCTATACATATCAATTAGCATAAGCAAATTCAATGCAAATCTGTGTCCCCTTTTTTACGGCACATAAGTGGCCATCCTCTGACAGGAGGTGGGGGTAGAAAAGGGGTCTTAGGACTGCCTGGGCAGTGTGGAAAAGTTGCCTTAAAAATTTGACAATGTGGGAATCCACTGCTGTTCTGAACTGACTGCCAATCGATTTCAAGGGTTGATCAAATTCTAGTATTATAAATTTGGCAAAGAAAAATCTGTTCTCTCTCTCTCCACATCATGTTGATGGCAATGGTTCTAGATTGCGCCCTCAGACCCTTCTACGGATGGGCGGGGTCATATTTAACTTTCCATTGATCTTTGTTTTCAAAAACCAGGCTACCAATAAAAGTACATTTTTAAACAAGCTTCTTTCAGAGCAAGAGAGAGAGAGAGACTGGAATTAAAGTGCCACAATGCTTTTATAGATTGCTTTAAAGAATTCCCTTGAGGTTCCACTTAAAACAATGTGTTAACAGAGGGCAAATTACTTTGTTTTACTAGCAAACAAAATGTTAAACATGCCGTAAGCCAGGTTTCCAGCATGTTCTAAAGAAAGATGAAAGCATTGGGCCTCTGAGCGCACAGGACAAATAAATTAATTTCCAGACTTAAACACTTTCAGCGCTCCCTCTAATAGTGACCAGGCTCCTTCCCAAATCTTTCCTGTTTGTTGGTTTGTTTTTGCACTTGTTCCGGCCATCTCATAATAAAGTAGCTTTATGATTACCTCTTCTTTTGTCCTGTGCCCTAAGTCATGGATAACAGCACTATTGGAATACAGTAGTTGGATAACACTACAGTACCATTTATTTACCTGAAGTATTTTTATTCCACTCCTCAGCACAAATAAAATTTTAAAAACCTCCCGAAGTAGCTTACATATAATCAATTAAACCAAAGAGTCCCTGCCCACAGGCTTACAATCTAAAAAGACACACCATGCAAAGAATTGGGGGGGGGAGGGGAAGGGCAAAGTTAATTCTTTTAGCAAGTGGAAAACCCACTATCTCTCACACACAGCTGGCTGGGGAATGCTGGAAGATGCTATTCATTAGCAGCATCTTCATGGCTGGGAGAATGCTTAAGGTAGGGTGACCAGATAAAATCCAGGTCAGGGCTCATGTAACTTTAACAGTTGTAGAGAAAAGGGAATTTCAGCCAGTGTCATTTGTATGCAATTAATTCCTGGTGAAATTCCCTCTTCATCAAAGGAATATCAATTAAAGTTGCAGGGGCCCTGCAGTCTTTTGTATATGGTCACTCTAGTATAGTGCTTGCACCTTTAACTGTTGTGATGAAAAGGGACTATCACCAGGAACTAATCACATACAAATGACACTGGCTGAAATTCCCTTTTCTCTACAACTGTTAAAGTTACATGAGCCCTGACCTGGATTTTATCTGGTCAGCCTAGCTTAAGGGTGCAATCCTATGCATGTTTAGACAGAAGAAAGACCTGCAATTTCCAGCATGCCCAGGTCAGCATGGCTAGCTAGAAAGAAGGATGCTGGGACTTGTAGGGCCCTTTCTGTCTATACATATATAGATTGTGCCCTATAACTTTTTTTTCTGTCTAAAGATGCATAGGATTGTTCCCTAAATGACCCAACCACATAATATCTAAGGAGAAGGGTGGGGGAAATCCCATGTAACCTGTCCATGTGGTTGGTTGATTGATTGATTGATTTAAACATACTCCCAGCTACACAAGTGCTGCTCATAGATAAATGTTTCCCATGCAGTTGGGAGAAAGCATAAAGGGCACCACAGTAACATACCAATATCATTTTTAAAACAAACAAGTTCAAGTCACAGCAGCAGTATTGTGGATGGCCTGGGTTCAAAAGATGTACAGGCTTCCATTTTAACAAAGCAACGTGCACTTCATTTGCACATGGCTCCTACTACTAGAAAGAAAATCATGGTAAATTTCGCCTCCAAAAGCAAAGAATATGCTAGGTTTGGGAACGAATTTAATTCCTTTCACACCAATTCTGGTGGAGGGGGAAAGAGAGACGTTACATCTATGCAGCCTGCATGGTGGCAAATCTCATAAGGGTCCCAGAAGAGAACAACCTTCCAAACCTGGAACCCTCCAGTTGTTTTGAACTGCGATTCCCACAATCCCACAGCCAGCAGCTGGAACAGAGGGCTGCTAACAGCTCCATTGACAAATCAGAGGGATTTCTTTTAAATCTGCAGTTAAAGGTACAGTTGATTAATAGCCTTAACTGATTAAAGTCTGTAGTTCTGGGTACCACACATGGCTGCTATGGTATATGTTTTTTCTTCCTTGTGCCTGAAGTCACTTCCTGGGCATGTTCATTTTTCCTTTTTGCATGACCTCTGGTAGGGGCGGCAGAAGTTAGAAGGGCAGAAGGAAAAAACATGGGTCACCATTATATGACAACCTAGAGCAGGAACTGTTCTCTGTAAAAGCAAGCTAGAACCTGCTTCTCTTTCTTCTGTCAGCCAGTAGCCAAAACCCACCATTTTGCATCAGTCATAAATTGGCTCCGAGTTTACGTCTGTGCAACATTATTTCCCCAGGTGACAAGTAATTCACGTTTGCCATGAGGCCGAGAGGCTGAGAGACGTGTTGCTTGTCATTCTATAAGTAGGGCTAATCCTCAAGAAGTTGCTCTGGAGAATTAAAATGCTCGCCAGGTGAAATATCTGTGCGTGCAATATGTTTGGAGCAATATTCTTCCTTTTTGTTTGCGTTTTTAAAATGTTGTAAACTCCTCTGAGCCATAGCAATGTTGGTGGAAATAAATGAGAGAGAGAGAGAGAGAGAGAGAGAGAGAGAGAGAAACAGAAAATTGCAGTTTTATAGGGTTAGAATGGAAAGCACTTTTTCCCAGTGCCTCTGTGGAGATGTAGTTAAATATATATTCAGGATGAGTCTAATAAATCAAGAGAATTGTTGGAATATTCTGGAAGATTGCCATGGCTAAGAGACCATCAAGAGAAATTCTTTCCTTAATGAGAGAGAGAGAGAGAGAGAATTTAAAGGAAAGAATGAAGCCACTATGGTTCCCTTCCTAATTTCGTTTTAAGCTTGCTTTTGTTACATCAAGTGTTTGAAGAAGGTGACCGTATACTGGCTAATACAGAAGCAAAACTGTACTTTTTCTTGACAGAACAACCCTTTTTTGGGCCTCCTCACATCTGTCTGCCAGATTCTGTTTCAGTACCAGCCCCACAGCTGTCCACAGCTGTATGCCTTCCAGCTCCACACAACTGCCTTTTTCACATAGAAATGGCATGCTTTCGGTTGTCGCTTTTTAAAGAATTCTCTCAGATTGCTTCAGTCCAACAATGTGCAAAACTTGGCACTTCACACAGGATTAACATTTTGTTGCTTGGTCATGGGGCTTTTCCCTCTACTTTCTACTGTATCATGTACGCCTTCCAAATTAGAAAATGGTCTGAGACCTTTACCTCAGTATTTCCTGAGAAGGATTCCCGTTCCATTCCCAGCTCAGTTTCTTTTGAATGTCAGAGAAGACTTTCCCCTCAGTATAGTTATAAAATACTCGTATAGTTATAAAAGGACCACAGTTGTTCTGAATGCAACAGAATCAGTATCTTGGAATATTCCAGCTCCATGCACCCTCACAGAGAAATTACTATAACCCCATAGTACTTCTCCCCCCTCCTCAAATATAGCCCCTTTGGCTGGAGACACCACAGAATTACAAATTCATAATTAATACAGCCTCCCTTTCTCCTGGATCCGAATAGCTGGCATATCATTTCACCTGGATGAGGGAAACCATTCTCAACCTCCTAAACGGCCCTCCTGTTATCAATTATGTTTATTTAATTAAGGGTGGCAATGCATAACATGCATACCATACTAGGGCATACCAGAACAGGGTAATAAAAAGGGCGCCGGAGGGAGCAATGCTTTTGAATCCTAGAATGTTGCATCATGACAGAATGGCTTTGAATGGCAGGCTGCCCATCTCTGCATTGAACTATTTAAAAAAGATTCTAGGAGGTCTAAGAATACAGATGTTCAGGATTATTGGGGGGGGGGGAACCCATACTTGACAAGGCCCCAAGCCAGTCCCAAACCCACCAGGAGTTCTGTACCACCTACATATTGGGCAGGACAGAGATATGTAGTTTAGGGATGGATACATCTGTCTATTTCTGCTTCATGTCACTTTCCCATATTTCTACCTATCATTCTGTTCCGTTCTGTTTCTACATCAACTTACGAATTCTGTTTGTAATCCTTTCAAGATGCAATTATTTCCATCCAATCATCACTTGAGGGCCTATGTGGGGTTTTCCATTCCTGTGCAAATAGAATCAAATTAATGACCAATCCTTGGCGAAACTTTTTGCTACATCTTTTATATACCCCAAAAGACTGATCAAAGGATCAAAAGGCGAAGAGCATGCCGAGATGGCAATAATAATTTGAGCTGCCCTCACTTAATTGTATTGTGTATGAACAAGGTTAGAGAAATGGTGATCAGTTAACCTAAGAGCCAAGCATCGCTCTTTTGCACAAGTAAAAAGGTGTTCGTTTCCTTTAAATAGCAAACACCTAGCCACTCATTTGAAAATTTGTGCAGTCTCATTAAATTGGCTGTGCCACAGACAGCTTGAATGTATGAAAAAGGGTGGTGGATTACAGTAACTGGGCAGGACACACTGGATGTTCAGAGATTTACAAAAGGAAGAAAAAATAGTCATTATAGCTTTTCAAATTGGATGCTTTGCTCTCCTATGTGTATGAAACAAATGGAAGGCACATCACTGCTTGCTGGTTTAGCACTTATTAGCAACTGATTAAATTAAATATTCAATTCGATAGCTTGTAAGAAGCATGTGCCTTCCCCCACCCCCATACATCATAAGGGGGGGCTATTATTAAAAGTTGCAAGGTAGAACAATTAAAGGACATTTCTAGCTAACAAACAACAGATTTATTATTAGCGTATCAGGTATGCTCAGGGCCAGCCCAAGACATTTTGCTGTCCAAGGTAAAGGACAAGATGTCTCGCCACCCAACCCGGCCATACATAACCTGGCTGTATGCCAGCAGTTATGCCTATGTATACCATTTGTTGGGGAACATGCGCAGGAGGGTGCAGTTGCAGTCATGTGCTGTTTGCACATTTCCCATGGGCAGCTGGTTGGGCACTATGGGAAGAGAATGCTGGACTAGATGAACCTTTGGCCTGATCCAGCATCAGGGCTCTTCTAATGTTCTCATGACAGCACAGCCAATTGAATCTTAGTTCAACAGCATCCTCCACCCCACTTAAAGGTAGCAGGCTAGCTTAGGGAGGGGGCAAGGTAGGTTGTATGAAACACGTAGCTCCACCTTCCAACACCTTTCTGCCACTCTGCATCCACCTGTATCGGCCGCCTAAGGTAGCTGACTCCCTCTGCCTTATGGTAGGGTTGGCCCTCTAAAGCCGCAAAACTAACACCGATGCCATGATATCCCATCCTCGTGTTCTGTTGCAGGATTTTTTCCCACTGGGAAATAGATGAAGGATAGGTCTGTCAAGAGCTATTGAACATGAAGGCCACATGGGACCTCCTTGCTTAAAGGTGGTATTATACCTCCAAGCACCAGATTCTGGGAACAAAAATAGTCAGCATCGGTTGGAAACAGACTTCTGGACCAGGTGAAGACATAATTAGAAACATCAAGGCAGCTCTAAAGTTTTAAACTAGGCAGGGGTTAGGGTTGGGAGGTAGACAGCAGTCTGGAGCAAACCAGGATTGAAGAAGAATCAAGATCAGAGGGAAAACCGAAAGGCAGCCGGGAGTTAAGGCCAAAAGCCAAAGGAGAAATACCCGAGCTGAGGTCAATCTTTGTTTCATTGCAGCCTTTCCCCCCCTACCCCACAATCTTTGGCAAATATGAGCGCCCATCCCATCTGAGACATAATTCCATCTAGTCACAGTACCTGCTTCTAAGAACAATGATAATTTAACCAACGTCTCTTGATATTTTTTTTGTTTTGTTTTTGTTAAGGAGTCATCCTCTGAAAACCTAGCCAGGGGCGCACATATTAACATGACAAATCAAATCTCTCTGTGGCATGTTTAAACAACACACTACAGCTTTCACACTTCCTGTCAGAAAAAATATTTTATATCTCCTCTTTTATTTATACAAGGTAGTAGAGGGAGGGCAGATATAAATCTCGCCCCATTCGAGCCCTTTTGTCACTGCACAAGAGACGCAGAAACAAGATGAAACACTGTGCAAATAAACTGTAGATTTAACACGCAAGCCCTGTCTGGCGGAATGCTGCAGGGCGGGAGGTGAGGGATAAAGACATCGAAAAAAGCATGTGCTTTAAGGAGGAGGGATTTGGCAGATCTACAACCTAAGCCAACTGTAATTCAAACAGTACTTGGGGCTGGAGTGAAGTTTTCCAGATCACCAGAGGATCAGTCTGTGCAATTTAGGGGGTGGGGCTTTGGAGCTCAAGGGTAGCTCCTGGAAGACCAGGAGGCAAGGTCTCATAGCTTGGGGGTGGAGCCTGGAAGTATCTCCAGGAGCCAGGGGGTGGAGTCTCCTGATGGATCCTGGCTAAGTTCATTAACAAAAACACTTGGGGCGAAGAGAGGCATACCTTCTAAAGTTTTGCAGGCGTGGGTTGAACCTACATATTCTGAAATATTCCTTGTCAGTGCAGAGAATCTATATGCAGCTTAAATTATTTGTGTCTCTGTCTATCCAAGGCATGGAACATAGCTCAGTGGAAGAGTGCACGCTTTGCATACTGGAGGTCCCAGGTTCAATCCCTGACTTCTCCACATAGGGCTAGGAAAGACTCATGGTGGAAACACTGGAAAGCCACTGCCAGCCAATGCTGACGATCCTGGACACAAGATAGACCAATGGTCTGACTCACACAAGGCAGCGTGCTTTGTTCCTAACAGATTTGCCATCCCATCTGTGAAAACCTTTTATTGACTAGTCCCAACCATTCTTGTTGTTAAATGGTTTTGTGTGATTTCTGCATCTCCAGTTGAAGGGAGCTGGGGACCTCTTTCTGCCCGAAACCTTGGAGTTTGCTTCTGTGCTGCCTTGCTTTGAAGCCTCCCATTTCCTCCGGACCTTTTAGCAGCAAAGTCTGGTAGCTGGCATCACTTCCAAAAGTGGCTAGCTGGTGAGTTTTCCCCTATAGCAATGTAGCCTGATCCAATTACTTCTTTCTGAAGTGCATAGGTATGCTCCATGAAGCATACCACTGAAGTCAATGAGACTTACGTCTGCGTGAGTTTAGTATTAGATCAGGCTGCAGATATACAAAGGAAAGAGCACATTTAGGATTGCAGTACATGGCTTCTGTTTCTCCTACTGGCCAGCTGCAGGGCATGTTTTGTCCACTTCAGGGAGGGGGGATTGCAGCTGGGCGTACAGACTTTGCTAAAGAGCAAAGCAGTATAATAAAGATGAATAATGTTTCCTTTTAACATTACAAACTTCCCTTGTTTCCCTAATTCTTGCATTGCAAGATGTCTCCACTTTCTTCTCTCTGGCTTTTTCTTTCTCTGATATTCTGATCCTCTGACCTTTTTTTCCACATAATTTTGTTTGTTTCGGTCAGAAATAGTTCCGGGAGTAGAGTCAGGGGGCTTCTTGCACATTGGGAAAGGGGGCTGTGTCAGCTGCTTCTGCAGTGTGGAAAAATAATAATCTTAGAAGGGATCCTGAGGTGGTAAACCTGTGTTTGGCTGTACATTGCCGGTGTTCCAATTTTGTTTCAGCGCTCCCATTATGCAGGCAAATTTGCTCTAATTGTGTTAGCTATTCTGCTCATCTGTTGGCTAAGGGTTATTAGAAGTGGATCGCTGCGAGAGGGCTCCTCCAGGTGCTGAATTTGGACATCCATGGTATCTATTTTGCTTTCATTTTTCAAGGGAAGCTAAGTGTCTCTGCAGTTCCCCATTTGAGAAAAGAATACACTCCTGTTCCAGCGGCCAGAAAAGCAAACCCGTTTATTAGAATCTGGGAGATAATGGGTTTTTGTTGGGAAGCTATCCATGGAATTCAGCAGGAAATGCTGGTGAAAACTGGTGACCATTGAGCCGTCTGTCTTTTGATGGCTACAAAAGAAGTACCTTGCCCTGAAGGTAGTTGCAAAAGGGCTGTGTTTGAGGTGGAGCCATTGGGAGGATCTGCCTGGTCTAAGACATTCAAACTGTAACTCATCTCTCTTCAGTTTTGATAGGCTCTGGGACTGGTGGAGAGGATGGAGAGAATTGAGAGGCAGGTTGAGGGAGGGAGAGGTTATTTTCCTGGGCCCTGAGTAAGAATACTGAGCACCTACGTTTAGAGAGCAGGCTGCTTTAGGAAAGGAAGAGATTCCTGGCCTAGAGTTCATCAAGACGTTTAATTCTAACACTAGCGGCTTGAATCAGGATAAAGGATTTTTATAAGACGACGTGTAAATTCACTCACATAGTGCCAATTATTTGTGTTAGGCGCAACAACTGCAATGTGAATGACCACTGTTAATAACACCATCACCACTTTCTGCTTTTAACTGTGTTCCAAGCTTACTATTTAAAATTCTCCCCACACCTGGTACGTACTGCCTTTAACCCTGAAATTCTCGTTGGGACTCCATGCATCTGACGAAGTGGGCTATAGTCCATGAAAACTGATGCCAGAATAAATTTCTTCGTCTTTAAGGTACCTCTGAGACTGCCCTGCAGCCACTCAAAGTCAGTGTGCCAGCCGTCCTGGTGGCCCAGTCTGTCTGGCCCGGCTAGACTCTTCTGTGGCCTCTGTTCCTGCCCAGTGAGCCCTGCCTCCCTAACCCTGGGGCTTAACCCCTAACCCTCCCATGCCACGGAGACTGCGGTGAGGCGTTCGGAGTCATTAGGGAAGCTGTCCTGGGCATTTTTGCTGCAACCGACTAACGCAGCGGCACTCTGGAAATTGTTTGGAAGGAAAGGTTTTCCTCACATGTGAGCAGGAACATAAAGGCACCTTTGTAGTTTTTGAAGGTCTTTCCTATTGTAGCGGATGGCGGCGATTTCAGGACTAGGGGAGGCAGCTCCCTGATAAAGTGCCCTCCAGGAGAATACTGATAAATTTCGGAGGAGATATGATTTGGAGGGAATTTCCCTTGGAGTAATGTTGCCAGGTTGCAACACGACTGTATCTTTTAAAAAAACATGGGCTATGCAGCTGTGGTTTCTCCTGCTCATTTCCCCAGCCCCAGCCCACATGTGTGGATGTGCGTGTTCACACACACACACGCACACACTACTGTAGCAAACAGGACTCCAGATTTACAAATAAGAAACAAGTGTGGGAGGTGCCACCTCTGCCAATTCTGCTTCTTTGATTATGATACCAGGCTGGAATTTGAACCCAAGGCTTCCAAGGTGCAAGTTCAATACCCAGTCCACAGGGGCACGCTGCCTTTTGTTTTTGTCTGAGCTGACAGCCGTCCCTTGGTGTAATGTGTGTCTGATGTCTCTTGCCACTTTTGAGACATGCCGAAAAGCTAATCTGTTTCAGCCGTGCCCTCTCTTTCTTTCTGCTTCTGAAATAAAACCCTGAGAGAGGTCTGGGGAGGGTGGTGGAGGAGGGCAGGCTGCAGCTTAAGTATTTCTGTCAAAACACTGTCCCACCAAGTTCAAAACCGGCTCTCACCCTCAGAAGTTAAGAGGCGATGTTGCGACCATTTGAAATGATCTAATCCCTGCTCAAGAGACTTTTATTCTTCCCTACCTCCCCTTCTCTTGTACGAGACAGGATGAGGTGAGCATCATTTATTAGCTTGCTGGACTGAGTATTAAGTCTCCTTTCAAAGGGTCTGGTTTTTCCCCCTCCCCTGATTCAAGTCTGCCAAAAACATATGGAAAGGACAGGAAAGGAAAAAGCTAACTGACTCTCATGTGTGTACTCTGCCATCAGGAGGAAAAAGCAGGAGAAGAGAGATGCAAGGGACAGGTTGCATCTATTACTGTATGGAAGGGCAGGCTTTGCCGGCGGAAGGTTGCAAGGATGTCAAGAGGCAGGGATAACAAAGGCCTTTTGCCTGATACCCAGCAGAACTTCTGTGGTATTGTGAGTCAGTTAAGCCAGAGATAAGGAACGGCTTGAGTCGGGGAGTGTTGGGGGCGTGATACTTCATGGAAGCTGGCGGAGACCAGCTGGAAGCAAGCTGCTACAACTCAAGGATGTCACTTAGGAATGTCCAGGTCCGAGGTTAGTAATTCAGTCCATAAGTCAAAAGCCAAAGTTGCTGTTCAAAGTCCAGGTAACAGTCTTGTAATTGCAAGTCGTTGAAGCATCGTCAGGAAACCGGTCCACAGGGTCAGGATATGTTTGGGCAAGTCCAAGGTTTCAGGAACATGCAAGAGGATACTCGAGATATAATCATCCACTGGTCAGAATCAAGGCTTGAGTCAGGAGCACAGAGATGAGAGCAGGGAGTAAAGGCAAATACATCCAATACGTTCGTTGCTTCCAGCACTCTAGCTGAGCGCTGGCTGGACTTTTAGGGGACGTGGATTAATGAGTAATTAACATCAGCTGGATTGAAGCCCAGCCGGTCTCCGCCAGCTTCCATGAAGCATCACGCCCCCAACACTCCCCGGCTCGGCTGTTCCTTATCTCTGGCTTAACTGACTCACAGCAAGCAGTTTGGCATCGACCTGCCTGAGGACTCCTCTGCATATATGTGCAGCAGAGTCCGTCCACAAGTATTCTTTAGATTTGGGCTTGGTTTGCCTCTAATGTTAGCCTGCGCCACACTTTGCCCATTTGGGGTGCATGCATGTGGGATTGTGAAATAGACATAGCTGAATGAGGTCAGAAATAATCAGTGAGGTTATCTATTGATGAATGGGTGGATATACACAAGATCAAATTAAAAGGAGGGAGTGTTCAAAGGGAAAGGATCTGATCATTAAAATGTCAGGGGTGAGACAATAACCGTGATGGTACATATTCATTTGTAGCGTGTATGATAGTTGCTTATTTTTTTAAAAAATACCCAAAGAGAGCTATAAATTAAAGAATAAAATGGCACGTTAAAAATAAACAAAACACTAGAACAGCAACAGCAGAAATTCATTTCAAATCAAAGTCACAAAAGATATTGCAAGATATTCATCGAAACGCAAGAAAGGGGCATCGCAGGTAGGTCAGTACCTGTTTTAATGAGTAACCTTAATCAGGACAAGTTGTGTGATGTGGTGTGGACTGCACAAGCAAGTTGTGTAATTTCCAGGTGCAATCACACAAAAACCTGGCTAGTCTCTAGACATACTCTGAGTGTGGTTTGGGGGGAGGGGCAAAGATGTGCTTTTTTTAAGGCGACTTTAAAAAAAAAAGAGTTTGCACATAGGAAACCCTTGAGCAATGATACATTTGTCTTTGGAGAAAGAATCATTTATCTCCATGCCAGCTGTTTAGCCTGGTTTCCCATGCTTGAGAATTTAGATTTATTGGATGCCACAAATAGAAATGGATGCCATTTAATCGTCTCATGTTCCATGAAGGGGAGATAGTAGTTAAGCAGAGGAAAAGAAAAACCAAGGCAGCTCAGAACCAAGGAGACGAGGAATTGTGAGGAAAGGGCATTGCTTACAGCTAATTTATGTATTTATTTTATTTTATCATATTTATGAATCTCTTCCCATTCTAAGCAATGTACAGAGGACAATATTACCTTCCTGGGATACCTGTTGGAAATGATATTTTCTGGTAGATGCCTGCCAAATTTGTAGTGGAAGCTATTCCGAGCCATGATGGACTGAATCTCTGGAATCTTGGGTACCACCAGGAGGGTATTTCCTGATGAGCACAGCAACCGAGCAGATTGATAGGAGTTCAGATGATCTTTTAAGTATCCTGTTCAGGAGTTTGTTATGGCTTTGTAAACAAGTAACAAGACCTTAGTAGGCTTTCCATATACAGAACCTATATGGTAAACTTCTTTGGTAGAAATAGAATGCATAATATTTTGTTGGTCTTTAGCCACTCCAAAAACTGGAGCTTATAGAGGGGTGTAATGACCATTCAGCAGTATGGTTGCCTAGATCTACATCACATGTCATACCAATTTGACCCCATCATGGTGACACTACATCCCTCTTCCGCCTGTATACCCTGTAGTACATACAATGACATTTTGGATAATACAAAATAAAAAGAGGAAAATACTAGAAAGGTGTTATCCAGAATGCCTAGGGTTTCTCTACATGAAGCTAAAATCCCACAACTCTAATGGGGCTTCTTCTTTCAAATTCCTTCTGTAATTTTGATCCGCTTCTTTCCACGTGTTCCCCCCTTTCTTTCTGGACAAGTCCCATATGTTTCATTATGAAGCCACTAGAGGGTGCTGTGGTCTTGCTGTGATAAAGCGCCATTTCAGCAGTACACCATAGATTTACTGCGGTCATAGCGGGAAGAGGCAAAACGCGATAAAGATTGCAAAGAGCAGGAGGTGCCCTGGAGGATGGCGTGAACTTCTGGGAGTAATAAATTGTAAGCGCATGATAAATGCCTCATGTAGAAACAGCCCTAACGGGTCCCAAGAGTTATCAGTGCACTTCAATACTCATAAAAAGCTAGCCCTGGCTTCAAATATTGGGGGGGGGGGGCTCCAAAACAGGAGCCAAAATTTCTGTGTTGGCAACCTACTCTAAGAGTGCTACCCCAAGAACATACTTTTGTTTCCATTCAAATTAAACACCAGATTTCTCAGTTCCCCTGCAAGCCTCTGCTGGAAGATACAGAGCCCTAGGAAATCTCAGACCATCATATAATACAAAAATACAAACTTTTTGAGGCTTGGACTGACTTAAGCAAAGGTGTAGGGTAGAGAACGACTTGACTGCCTTGGATGGTGTTAATCAAAAGAGGGGAAATCAAGGCCTACCATAAGGTCCTTTTAAACATAAAAACGTCTTCAGAAAGTAGTGGGAAAGGATACTCGCATTTCAGCTCCCCTGGTTTGTGATCGAAGATATAAAATAAACAATCTGGCATAGTTTTGAGGCTTTGCAGCTAGATCATGTGAGACCTGCAAGAAATAATAAACAGACTATTTTAAAAGGGGAAAAAATAAGCCAGCTTTATTTTTTTTAATCCATTCAAGTGATGTTTGGTTGTTTTTAACAACTGCCCATTCCAGCTTGATAATTTTATCATTATTAAAATTGACAGGCTCATGTGACATTTTAAATGGAAGGAAGAGACCTTTATTTTGGAGGTGAAAGGGAGAGAGAAGCAGGATCGCCATCTTTTTTCTTTTTTTGCTGGGCCTGCTACTGTGCTAAGAGTTGTCTGAAATGCAAAAAAAATTAAAAAAATTAACCTCCCATGCTTTTTTCTCCCTACTCTAGAGGGTGGTAGAAAACCTGCTTTGATTGCAAAAGGTCCCGGATTCGATTGCCAGTGTCTCCAGTAGGGCTGGGAAAGACCTCCCTGTCTGAAAGCCTAGAGAGTTTTAGCCAATGCAATACTGAACTAGAGGAACGGCCTGACTCAGTACAAAGCGGTAGTAGTTTGGCCAATTAAATTTCTGTTAAGTCAGCCTCGGCAGGATCTACACTACTGCTTATAATGGTTTATAATGGTTTTGACAATTGTCCAGGCCCAGGACACATT
Source organism: Anniella stebbinsi (assembly GCA_029215795.1). Classification (NCBI taxonomy): domain Eukaryota; kingdom Metazoa; phylum Chordata; class Lepidosauria; order Squamata; family Anniellidae; genus Anniella; species Anniella stebbinsi. Next base: position 155,197,400 of record JARDYH010000002.1, on the reverse strand, counting down.
ACATATATGGTTTTCAAACTGTTTTCAAAGTGTAATATCCTGCTTGGTGTAGATCTGGCCCTGCTGTTATAATGGATCAAGCCAATCTCAAACAAAAACAAAAATAAAAAAACCCTAGATATAAGTACCTGTGGTGCTTTTATGAATTTTATCAATTTAGAAACAACGCTTCCATTCAGAGTGGAATTCAATATAAAAAATAATAATCAAAAAACCAATATTTTTAAAAATGTAGCAGCAGTACAATCTCATTAGAAACAGACAAGTCCAGTGTCCAAACCGTTCTTAGATTTCATATTCAGATGCCTGGGCCGGTGTCAAGGGTAGGCAAGGCTGGGCATTTGCCCGGGGCCCACTGACAAGCGCCCCCTGGAGTTGTTTCTCCTCTTGCTCTGGTGCTGGTAAGGAGATGCCCCGGCCTACTTGCTCCCTGGCTCTCTGCCAGCGGAGGCTGGTGCCTCTGAAGTCAGTGGAGCTGTACCATGGACCTTTAGGGTTCTGACTGGTCCTGACTGAAACCTGGAGTGGATTCATCGCCCGTTGACATCGGAGCTACCAGCCCCCATCAATCTCTGCTTATGAAGCAAGCAAGTGATAGCCGTGATGAGAAAGAGAAGGAGGAAGAGGAGTGATATCAACCGGGTGACGTTGTTGGTGAGAAGGTAGGATCACTGAGGACGGGGCCATTGAGAGCTAGCACTGTGGAGACTTGAGTTCCAATCTCCACTCAGCCGTGGGGGACCCTGGCCAGGGCTGTTGTGATGATGAAATAAAGGCATGGAGAGATTATGAATGCCATTGTAAGCTTCTTGGAGAAAACAACGAATATAAATGTAATAAATGACGTTGCTATTATCTCAGATTCAACCTTGCATTTGTATCGTGGCACTCACGCTGTCTTTTCTTGACAAGGTTTTTCTAAGGGTTACTGAGATAACACATTTTTCCACTGGAAATACCTTGCATAAATGCTGATCGTGAGATCCAGCAAAACCACTGAGGCTTATTATGCATTTATCTATCACTTCCGATGTTTTAAACTGTTCGTTTTAAAGTTTGAGAACTCTTGTTCTGCAGTGAAAAGAAGGCGAAATTACTTTGCATGGTCCATACCGCCGCCATCCCATAATGAGCACCAGGCTGTGGGTAAGCCGCATTCCTTACTGGCTGAACCTTTTCCACCCTTATTCTGTTATCTCTGGGTCCATTGTTTTCATTCCTGCGATTTCGTCCATCAGCACTTTCTCTGCTTCATGCTGGAATTCTTTTATCAGGCTGTTTGCAAATAAATTTGTCACACTCCATCCCTTTGCCCCAGACAATCTTTTTTTTTCCTGATGGAGTGAGAGAGCTGTTTAGATTATCCCTCCCTCTGCACGGAGAATCTTTTCGGTTATTCCCTGACAGTTTTATCTGTTCTCTCTTACACAATCAGGGGGCCATGAAGAACAGAACATATAAGAAAGCCATCTCACTTTTTTTCCATAGCTAAGATTAATTGAGTAGATGTTTTAATTTTGGTAAGCTTCCCCCCACCCTATCGTTAAATGCCTTATGTGCAGGGCACCTAAAGCAAAATGTATTATCGCATCTAAGATTTACACCCTGGCTTTCTATAAAACTATAAGGAAGGCAGCTAACAAAGACCAGGTCATCAATAAATGCTCGATAAAATAATGATATAAAATGAAGCTATTAATGCAGCAAAGAACAAAAGCAGCAGCAGTCAAATCTTAAAGGTGGTATCCAGATAGCTACTAAAATAAAATAATGTTTTCTGCCTCCAGAACAGCAGGCAAGGATGGGGGGGGGGGGCAGGTGGACCTTCTCTCAAAGAGGTTGGTCCAAGTTCTGAGCGCACCACTACAACGCCCCTGATAAGTACTTGAACTATTGGGAAGGCAGAGGAGGCTATTACTTTTTGATGATTTTACCCTATTTATGCTTTTGAGAACGATACAGGCGAGCCATGATTTGGTTAAAATTTGAGGGAATCGGGTCAGGGATTCTGGATTTTATGAATGGTCCCTCTACTATTCCCTCCAAACTTTGAGCACTTGCACTCATCAGAAGAGACCCAACAGAGGGTCTTGGAGACTGGTTCCAGAAGTGGATTGAGGTGCCCAGGCAGGTGCAGGGAGTAGGAGGGAAAGAGTTCTTGTGATTTAAGAGCCCTCTTTTTGCTAGCTAGATCAAAAGCACTGGTTTGTTTTTAACTGCTGGCCATGCTACGAGGCTAGAATGAAACTTTGCAAAATTTGGAAGTAAAGGTAAAAAAAAAATGTGGGGGTTAAGTGTGGGAATTGTGTATTTTCTGTCTCAGTGTGGGATGTTTTATTGATGACTGAACTTCCACATTTTTGGTCAAGCTTCTTAATATTTTCAGATTATATATATATATATATATATATATATATATAATCAATGCCTTAACAGCTGGGTGGCAGGAAGAAAACTCTTAAATTTCCTTTTAAATGGCTGTGCAAAATGCATGTTGCCAGTCTCATGAAATATTCCCTAAAAATAATAATTAAAAAAATGATTGAAAGTTGCCCCTGAAATCTCCTTGCCACTGAGATCCGAAGCCAATTCAAGATTTCAGGAAGACTTCTGCCTAAGAACTTGGGAAGACAGGCCTGACTCAATATTTTATTTATTTATGTATTTATTCATCATCCTTCTAGCATGTAAGCAACACTAACACCAGTTTACAAAACAAAGTTAATTAACACAATTAGAGCCAGAGAAGGACGGTTAGTAGATAATTGTTTTATAGAAAAATGGAGTTTAGTAAATAATTATTTTATAGGGAAATTGAGCCTTTATTTTATATTGGGATGAGAAAGTTCAGAACTCAATATAACCTTATTTGCTATTAGGGGCTATTTAACTGGTATGCATTTGGCTATGTTTATAGGTCTTTTTTGGTCTTAATATTTGCATTTATGAGTGGATGCAATATGGAAGATAATTGATACGTTCATTTGGACTGACATAATGAAAGAATAACCTGAACTCAGAATTAAAATAGGATTTGGCCAAAAAAATAAATGAATAAACATTAGTTTCTCATAGAAGCAATAACATAAAGCGATCAGCCAAGGAGACAGGGCCAAGAGTTAAAACCAAAACATACAACATTATTTGCCACTTACAGTAAAAGCCTGGTGGAATATAACACTCTTCAACCACCAGCAAAAAACAGTGATGGGAGGGACCAACGGCACTTTATAGGCTGAGGTATTCCAGGGACAGGGTGAGTCCTACTCAAACGTGCTTCCAACCGAGATTGTGTCCTTTGTGCCAGAGGGACCTCTCCTTCTGATTTTAGGGTGTGAGCAGCATGGTATGGCAGGTCAGCTAACTTTACAGATTCACAAACAGCTGGAAATTTTAGAGTCAGGTGCAGACAGCAACAACTAGCGAGCCAAGCCAGAAATTAAAAGCACCATCGCACCTTTCACCCTAGCCTCTGGGGTCGTTGGACACCTTCCCAATTAGCAGAATGCATGGATCAACTTTACACCAGATAACCCTTCATAATATTGCCTCTTCCTTCTCTAATGAGCACTGGAGACAGCTAATCTTGCCACGTTTACTGCCTGCCTCTGTTCTGAGGTGATAATCCCCTGCCTTCTCTGCTCAGCATCCTGGGGTGGGAGGTGGGGTGAAATTAGATTTCTCTCATTGATCTCCAATCTGACAAATGCCAGCAGCTGCAGATAATATCTGCTCTCCCCTCCTTGTGCTGTTGCGAGGGGCAACTGTCTTGACATCCTCTATTCTCATGTCCCTGGGAGGTGGGGGACATATAAAAACCCTACCAGGTCAACCAGCCCTACTTGCTATCAGTATCTTTTTACTATTTCAGACTATAGCCCAGAAAAGAAGACGAGGGTGCTTACCAGATTTGAACTGTCGAGTGACGCAACAGACTCTCACAGGCATCCTGCCGTTCTTCCCCAGCAAGGATTTCTCCGGATTCTCTCTTCTTAATTCACATTCCTTTGTTCCTGGATCGTGTTATATTCTTTGGCTGCTGAAACTAGTGTCTGGGGAAGGGAGAGGAAAAGAGTTTCATAAATGCAGTCTCCAGGGAGTTTCTGAAAAGATGAAGCACCACATTAAGGATACTAGTCTACATTACGTTAACCCCAGAAAAGGGGGGGGGGAATATCCAGGAATTGTTGGTATTGACATTGTTCTCCACCTTGATCTGGAGGGAGAGGGCGGGTAAGAAATAATAATAATAATAATAATAATAATAATAATAATGAGACCCGATTCACAAGAGCGATGCTGGTTTCCAACATTCCATAATTAAGCCTTCACTTGGAATGTTTCAGAACTTTCTATGACACACAGCAGACCAGGAGATTGGTGGGACTCAAAGAGGAACTTTCTCAGCAGTGCTGAGATTTGTTTTATTCGGAAGGGATAGTGTGTGTGTGTGTGTGCAGACAAACAGACAGACAGACAGAGTAGAAGAGAGAGAGAGAGAGAGAGAGAGAAAGAAAGAGAAAGAGTGAGAATTGTAAACCCCCTCAAGAAGCCATCAATGCCAGAGCATCTCTGATAAAATCCTATTTTGATCCACATGACGGAAAACTTGTGTGGAGCTTGGGTTGTAAAAGACATTGCCTTTGGTAGGAAGAAGGAGACATTGTTTTTAATATCATCTCACCAGGGATTTATCCCTCAAATTCCCCAAGAGGGTGGAGAAGTTGCAATCCCCAACACCTCCCAGCAGCATGCATCCCAAGGTCAACAGCGACAGATTCTGAAAATGATAACGGAGACTGTGTAAGAATATAGGAGCACCTAAGTTCATCACTGCCCAATCCTCCTCGATGTTTCACAGTATAAAAAAGGTCCATGCATACCTAAGAGATTACTCACTTTCTTCTGCTACACTGACATTCCTACAATAGTCCAAAATGGAATAGCAAGACCATGGACACCATGGACAGGCCAAGACATTTTGCTGCCTGAGGAGGAGCAGTAAAAGGTGTCAATTCCTGCCCCTTCCCAAGTCAAGGTGCACAGGAACCAAGACCAGCCAAGTTATTTTCGCACCTGAGGCAAAAGGAAGAATAATCCCACAAACACTCCCCAACCTCAACCCTCTGGCAGTAAAAATACAACAAAGTCCAATTAAATGTTTATTACTCTCTCATGATACACAAAATCAGCTAATCTGCCCTAGATTTTTATGCATTCAAATTTGGTTCAACTCTTGAGATATATCTTGAAGGTAGATTCTATAAAAGTGCTGTAGTCCACTTCAAGTATAACTTGACGAGATCGGAGCTGGCGGTGACCAACCAAGAAAGGATCTTGAGGTTGTAGTGGACGGATCAATGAAAATGTCAACCCAGTGTGCGGCCTCTGTAAAGATGGCAAACTCCATGTTAGGTATAATTAGAAAAGGAATTGAGAATAAAAGACCACCAGTATCATACTGCCTTTATACAAACCTGTGGTGCAACCACACTTAAAATACTGTATACAGTTTTGGTCACCACACCTAAAAAAAGTTATTGCAGAAGAGAGCAACTAAAATGATCAAGGGACTGGAGCATCTTCCCTATGAGGGAAGGTTACAACAGCTGGGATTGTTTAGCTTGGAGAAGAGGAGGGTAAGGGGAAACCTGATAGAGGTGTACAAAATTATGTGGATAGGGAGACATTTCTCCCTCTCCCATAATAATTGAACCTGGGATCATCCTATGAAGCTGATTGGTGGGAGATTCAGGACAGATAAAAGGAAGGACTTCATCACACAGCACACAGTTAAACTATGGAATTCACTACCACAAGATGTAGTGATGGCCATGAATTGGGATAGCTTTAAAAGGGGGTTGGATACATTCCTGGAAGAGAAGACTATCAATGGCTACTAGTCCTGATGCCTATGTGCTACCTCCAGTATCTCAGGCAGTAAGCCTATAGCACCAGTTGCTGGGAAACATGGGTGGGAGGGTGCTGTTGCACCGTGTCCTGCTTGTGGGTCCCAGATCGACAGCTGGTTGGCCACTGAGTGAACGGAGTGCTGGACTTGATGGACCCTTGATCTGATTCATCATGGCTCTTCTTATGTTCTTTGTATTGCATATTGGAGACATGGAGAATGTTATACATTAGGACTGTGCACGGACCCCCCCAATCCAATCTGGATCCCAATCTGAGAGGTCCGGATCAGGCCTGATCTGACCCATGTCGGATTGAGCCCAATCCAATCTGCCTCGGATCTGGATCCGCTCCGGGTCCATGCAGAGCCCTCACTCCCGCTCTCCCCACTCCCTCCCTCCCTCCCCCTCCCCCAATAACCCTGCAGCCTCCTCTGCATCATCCTCTGTGGCAGCCAGCCTCCTCGATGTCAGCCAGCCGCTTTCCCGCTCATGGAGGGTGATGACATCACTTGACACGAATGGGAAATGAGGCGGCACACAGCGAGGAGAGAGGACAACGGCAGGACGATGTGGAGGAGGCAGCAGGTAAGCAGGGAGAGTGGGGGAGGGAGGGGCAGAGTGGGGAGAGTGGAAGGGAATGCTGATCCGAGTTGGACTGGATCGGACTCAATCCGATCCAAGTTGGATCGGGCCCGATCAGGACCTGACAGATCCGGATCCGGATCTGATCAAGGGGTCCGTGCAAAAACCTAGAACAGAGGTCCCATTGAAAGAATGGGACAAATTTGTCATGAATGAAATACCACTTAATCTCCATGGGAGCTAATTTCAACTAATTTAGTCTGGATCCAACCTAATATGTCCCATAACTGCAAGTACCCAAATCAAAATTTTCTCTCCTGCAGTTTACCAATGTGAGTGTGTGTGTGTAGAATAAATTCTCCCACTGCATGCTTCATCATGGCGTTGTTGTTTTAAGGCACACACAGAGAAGGGCCAGGATCTCTTCTCGATCATCCCAGAGTGCAGGACACAGAATAATGGGCTCAAGTTACAGGAAGCCAGATTCTGGCTGGACATCAGGAAAAACTTCCTGTCTGTTAGAGCAGTACGACAATGGAACCAATGACCTAGGGAGATGGTGGGCTCTCCCACATTAGAGGCATTCAAGAGGCAGCTGGACAGCCATCTGCCAGGGATGCTTTAAGGTGGATTCCTGCATTGAGCAGGGGGTTGGACTGGATGGCCTTATTGGCCCTTTCCAACTCTACTATTCTATGATTCTATACAGCCTTATGACTACAGAAACCCTGATAGAGTGCCACTGTAAGCAAAGTAAGCATGCACAAGACATGCATTGTTTAAACAGTAACTACAGAACATAATGCATTGTTACTCGGAATTGAGATTATTATTAATATCAATATCCCATCTTTTCCCCTCTTGCAAGGAATGCAAGGCAGCTTACATGATACTCTCCCTCCCTATTTTATCCTCACAACAACCCTGTGAAGTAGGTTAGGTTGGGGGCTCAGTGGCTGGCCCAAAGTCACCCAGTGAGCTTCATGGCCATGTGGGGACTAGAACCTGGATTTCCTTGTTCCAGTCCAACACTCGAATCACTACACCATACTGGCTTTGTGTTAATAATTTACTGAATAGGCAACTTAACAATGCAAAATATCAGAGATATGTCATTGCAAATGGGGGCATGGCAAAATCCAGGAAGGCAGCCAGGTTCTCCACAGAAAGAAAGAGCTCTGATCCGAGAAAATTGATGTCAGTGCAGAATTCCCTGTGGAACTTTTACACATCTCTAGTAGAAGCCACTGGAAATTCCTGTCCATGTTCTCTTGTAATGCAGACGTTGCACATGGATATGTAATCAGGAGTACTCCCTGTTGTCATTCTTTCTTATATTACTAGTGCAACATGAAAGAGAAAACCACTTCCATGAATTGTGCCTGAGAATTTCATGTAACCCAAATAATGTATTGTTAATAATGACCCATCAGGAGCTGATTGTGACAAGGTCTGAAGTTCCCTTCAGCATCAAAAATGTAAAAATTCATATACATATAGGGGTGGAGGAGATATTCATCCCTAATTTCACATTTCTGAACCTATATGAGAATTGAAATCCGTTGTTCTTTGAAATACAGAGTTCCCCGAATTTTGCAATGGATTTCTTCTGTCAAATAATGAGTACAGAAATGCATTTGGAAGTGAAAATAATATTTTAAAAATACATTACATTAGGAAGAATAGCTTGCAAAAATGCTTTATATTAGAAAATTAGCTGGCAAAAATGCTTTGTATTAGGAGAAATATGCACAAAAATGTGTACGAATTTTCAAGCAAATGTCATCAACCTGATGGACAAACTAAAGATGGGAAAAAAGAGAGACTGAAATCAACAGGTTTACCCACCCCTATTTATATTATTAAAATATAATTAAAAAGAGCAAAACATTTTCTGTAGTGCCACCTCAAATATGGAATTTCCTCCTTGGCGATATCCGGCAAACCGGCGTCCCCTTTCTATGCCTTTAAAAATGCTTGGATTTTTTTTAAAAAAAAAAATCAGGAAAGCCTTTTATGCTTAGTTCTTGTTTGTATATGCTTACTCGCTTGTATGTGCTTGTTTACTTTTTGGGCTGGATCCATGCTTAGTCATGCTTAGTCAGCCTGTGAAGATTAACAGGACTGAAATTATTCATGACTAATTTCCCATTGATTCCAGTGAGGCTGCTCTGGATAATTTGTTCAGTTGAGGTGAAGTCCAATGGCTTACACCTTCGCTGCTTGGAAGTCCTCAACCCCAGAAGCTTCTGAAATTCCTTTGCTATGACCAGCTGAAGACAGCAAGACGGGAGGAGCTGCGAAGGCGATCTCTGCCTTCCTGTCCTCCAGTCTTTGTGTTTTTCACTAGATGTGCTTTTCATCCCAACTCGCAAATTATATCCTGTCCACTGGAACATCCCCTTTTCCCCTCTCCAAAGCTAATTTTCCGATCTCAGAGAGGCATATGGTATGGTTCTCTCCATGCCAGCTGCAAAGAGTCTGGGTGGGGATCTCTGACATGCCCTTCCGAGGTCAAAGCATGGTCTCCAACCTTGGAGGGGGAATCCGAGCCATCCTATGTTCCCTGGGACGCTTGCCCACAGACCAAAGGATGGCCCTCTTCTTTACTTACTTATTTAAAAATAAGTTATAAGTCACCTTCTAGGGTCAACCATCCCAAGGTGGCGTACAACAAAACTTGAAAACCACAAAATATAATGAAGCAATTATAAAAAAACCCAGAAGATCAATAAGTAACAATTACAATCAAATTGTACCATATACTAGGGATGTATGAGAATTTTGTTTGTATTCATAAATCATGTAAACATATTCTATTCACAATCCCAAATGTTTTTCAGAAACATTTGCAAAATCACATTAGAAAAATGTGTTTTCCTGCAATGGGCTGTACTTGAAGCTGCCTGCATATTTAGTTTGGAAACTTCAACTGGTACAAAATATGGCATCCAGGTTGGTCTTTGGGACATTGGTTGCCAATTCCTTTCCAGGCAAATTATAAAGTGCTGTTTTTTTTACCTTTAAAGCCCTATATGGTCTAGGTTCAAGGTAGAATCATAGAATGATATAATAGTAGAGTTGGAAGGGGCCTATAAGGCCATGGAGTCCAACTCTCCGCTCAGTGCAGGAATCCACCTTAAAAGTATCCCTGACAGATGGTTTTCCAGCTGCCATCTTGAAGGCCTCTAATGTGGGAGAGCCCACCACCTCCCTAGGTCATCGGTTCCATTGTCATTGTGCTCAAACAGTCAGGAGGTTTTTCCTGATGTCCAGCTGGAATCTTGTACCTTAGAGAATGCCTTCTCCCCTATGTTCCAGGCCTCCACATAAGGTCCTCAGAGGGTTATCTGCTGTGACTGCCAAATATGAGATTGGCAGTCATGCTCCAGAGGACCTTTTCCTTCGCTGCCCATCTGCAGTGGAATGACCTACCGGATGAAATGTGCCTGCCGACTTCTTTGAATGGCGGCATTAAAGACTCTAGTATTCTGGCAGGCATGTCCTTTTTTAGAATCTTATTGCTGACCATGATATATTATTTCTATGCTGTATTGTTTTATTGATTGCTTTATCTTGCTTCAGTTGCTTTTAACTTTGTGTGCTGCCTAGGGTATTTTTGTATATAGACAGGATATAAATTGAAATAATAATAATAATAATAATAATAATAATAATGGGCTTGTTTTAAATAAAAATCATGCCATTTCCTCTTGCACTCATACTTTTTGCTTGGTGGTTGATAGTTGTGATAGTAGTTGTTGCTTTCCAAACACATTCATCACTATGGATTGACTGCTACTGAGTCATGCTTCAAATAGGGCCCTCTAAGATCAGTGGAGCGAGTTAGTGGCCCTTTCTACACCATAGGGGTGCAGAGGGAGGGAGGATGATCCCGTAAATACCTAATACACACCATCGGAGCACAGGGACCAGCCTGGGGCCATCCCAGGCAAACAACCTGGTGTGGAAAGGGCCACTATCAGGGTGGGTGTTCAGGGTTCCTATCCGTGGTTTATGAGCCAGTCAGGCACTGGAATTCATTCCAGTATTCTAGGCAGAATAGGAGATGGCAGAAGTAAGCTGACGTGGGATGATATAACATCTTTCTCTCTCAAAACTGAGGCCAGAAGCAGACCCTAACCACAAGGGAAGCTGACTAGCTACTCCTCATTCATCACATGAGATGTAAAACATTTTCCCCCCCAGACGGTTTCATGTTCTGCACATGCTTCCAAAGGCAAACTACTGCAGTCAATTAATATCGTGGGGAACGAGGATCTGCCAGTGAGGTTGACAGAAAGCCTGAGACAATTTCATTCCCCAGCAATTCTGTGCTTTGCAAAGCACCACCTCTGAGCCTGTAGTCAAATGGTCCTGCAGACCTTAATTTCTTAGCGACTACTACTTCTACTTCCACTTCATTGTTGTTACCAACACGTCACTATGTAAATGCTCTGAGTGGTTTTTTATACAACCCCTAGTCTTGTGAATCCTGTGCTTGCAGAGATAAGGTACCCGCGGATGCAGCTGGCTCTGCCTCCTTTGGATTAAGGAACCAAACACAGGACCAAATTCTGGGGTTTTGTTCAATTGTGTGCTCATTTGCTTTGCGCCTTCCTTCGACTGCAGGGAGGGGGGAGAAATGCTTCCCTCCTCCGTCTCCCAGAGTCAGACCAAGCACTCTGAATTTTTATTGGAAACGTATAAAAGGGCTCTGCATCCTTACCTTTATTTCGAGACCTCCTACATGAAACAGGAAGGGTAAACATCAAAGCGTCGCTTCTTTCAAATTGGTTGGAGGGGCCCCCTTTTTTTTTCTTCCCCCACCCACTCTTTACTGTAATAAAGGGGGAAGCTCCCCCTTCTTTTTCTTTTTTTGAGAAGCCACAAAGACTTTTGAATTTCAGCACACTTGAAGAACAGACACATGGCTTTAATTTACAGTTGTGGGTCCCCTTCAGCCCGGCCCACCCTCCCCCTCCCACCCCTCGCCCTGCATGCGAATCCTATAAGCAAGATGTGTTGCTACAACGAATCCCTCTGGGAGCGTCTGGACCAAAGTCGAGCAACAGCTGGAGAGCTCCGGTCCACAAAAGTCAGCTCTTGACACTGATATGAATTATTAGTTTAGTCAGAGAAATACTGCTTTGCCTCCTCTCTCCACAGGCTCTCACATACGGCACTTGGAAGGAATTAAAACCCTTCACTTCACCCCAGGCTCAGAGTGGTTGAATGAACACTTTTCTGTACTTCTCTTCCCTTCCTTTCCTGCCCTTTCCAACTTTCCCCCTCTCTTCTCCCTCCCATGAATCCTTGCTTCCATTTCCATTTGACACTGGTTACTGTTGGTATATCCACCTGCTCAAGGTGATAAGCCTATTGCGTTGAGCAGGGGGTTGGACTCGACGGCCTTATAGGCCCCTTCCAACTCTACTAGTCTATGATTCTATGATTCTATGAGCCTGCAATTGCCACAAGTCCGCCAAGAAGGGGGGTTGGCAAGGAGCATTAAGGGTACAATCCTGTGTATATTTAGACACAAAAGCTCCTGCAATTCTCAGAATTCCAGACAGCCATACTGGATAGGGAATGCTGGGAGCAGTAGTACTTCTCTCTCTCTCTCTCTCTCTCTCTCTCTGAAGATGCATAGGATTTCGCCCTAACGTAAGTGCTTGCCCAGGAGGGCTGTGTGTATGGTAAGCCTGCTTTGCTCCATGTAAGTTCATAGTGAGGACTCGGAGGCTGCATGCTATCCCAGTGTTCTTCTGAGATCACACCACCACCACCCCAGTTGTAACAACAATGGAACCAATAACCTAGGGAGGCCATGGGCTCTCCCACACTAGAGGCATTCAAGAGACAGCTGGACAGCCACCTTTCAGGGATGCTTTAAGGTGGATTCTTGCATTGAGAAGAGGGTTGGATTCAATGGCCTTATAGGCCCCTTCCAACTCTACAATTCTATGATTCTATGACCTCTAAGTCAAATTCCTTTGTTTGACTACCTTGGGGTCATTCACAAATCAGTGTATTACTCCACAAAACTCCGCACTCAGTCCAACAGAAAGAACCCTTCTGTTGTTCACAAAGTCGTTTCTTTCAGGACAGAGGAGATGTAAGCCAAGAGCTTCTGGCTTAAGGCGATCAAATGCAAAGGAGGAACAGCCCTTTTAAGAGTTACACAGAAGAGGGAATCTCAGCATGAGCTTATTCCAATGTGATGAGCTGAACTGCTAGAACTCCTTCTGCCCAAAGATTCCAGGAGCATCTGGTCACCTTACCTCTGTTCTCCTTCCCAAGGGTAATTGATGGTCTTTCAACTCACTTCAACCTTGTATTCATCACCTTTGAATGGGTGAACAGTCGAGAACTTGAAAACATTGTGTGTGTCAAAAGAGTCCCATGGCACGGTAGTGGATGGTTACTTTTCTTCCTTATTCCAAAAATAGCAAGCTGGCTTAACATACCCAAATGCTTCATGAAGTCCATTTGGTCCTCCAATTTCCAGCTTCTTCAAGGCTTTGAAAATCTGGGACCTGCTACTTGAAGCTTTATCTCATTATCTCCTGTTTTGCATTTTAATGCGCTTTGCTCTAAAAAAGACCTCATTGATATTCCGTTCAAGCATGTGTTTGTTTGTATCTCTTGGGGAAATTTGCTACAGTTATTACGAAGTCAAAAGCACACACAGCTTTCTTAGCTTCTTTGTAATTTCTCTCTCTTATGGAAAACAATCCAATATTTCACACTCTGTGGGGCTTGGGGGAAGGAGTCCTTTGGGCATAGATTGAGCAACTGCCCTAGGATATATTTACCAATTGATGTTCCATGACAGCAGTTTCCATTACACGAGAATCCTCAAGCTGGAGGGGAACAGAAAGTAGGTGGCCCTGGGCAGAAATGGGCCAATGTTGAGGGATACTCATTCAACTGGTCTCCATCATTGTTTAGGATGTCCTTGTGACCGGTTTTAGTAGGGCTGCAAGCTTTGCTTAGTTGAAGGATGCATTAAAGTGAGTGCTTATAAGTCATGGTCTGTTGTGGGTGTGTTTTCTGCCACTCACCCTCAGGAAATGCAACAGGTCCTTGGATTTCTCTTTATCCTACAGAACAGGTTTTCCCAACCTGGTGTGTTTGGACTACAACTTCTGTTGTCCCTGACCATCACCAGGAAAGCTGCTGTAGAAGATTCTCCACAGCAAACTCTGTGGGCACACAAAAACCAAGGCTTTTTTTCTTTTTTTACTATAAAGGCATATTTTATATAGCATATCAACCACTTTCCCATACCACATAAGCGACAGGGTGTTCTCATTAACAGATCTCAGAGCTGGCCAACCTGGGCATGGCTTGTAGCACCAGACTATACCACTTCTCTTCCTAAACAGGATTGTAGGCCAGAGTTCTAGAGGAACGTTCCCCGTTCTGGACCAATATTAGGCCTATTTGTGTTCACCTTTCCCCTATTCAGTCTGGTGTCTCCTCCAAATGTCATCTGTCTCCCTCATCCAACCAAAATTAGCTTAATCATATTATTTCTCATATGACTTCCAATCTCTGAAGAAGAGCATCACCTTTGTTGTATTTCTAGACAATGACATGTTTTCCATGTTGCTTTTACCTTTGTAAACTCTACTATTGCAGCCAAGGATTGATTGATTGATTGATTGATTGGGTAAGCTAGGGAATTGGAGGGGGGAAACTAACTGGCAGGCAGCTTCTTCTTCTTCTTCTTCTTCTTCTTCTTCTTCTTCTTCTTCTTCTTCTTCTTCTTCTTCTTCGTGATTACCTTGATTGTCTTAAGCAAACTTCAAATCCCTCTGATTACCTGGCTTAAGGAAACAGAAATCTACGCCATGCTTGTTTAGACATGTTTAAAAAAACTTAAATTAGACGCACATTGAAGCTATGTGTTTTCTTGTTTGTTATGGGTAGATGTTCACTCCAGTCCAGAACGCCACACACATTTTGGTGCTGCCACGGAGTCCTTGCGCAGAGTTCTCTTCCTTCTTGTTAAATGAATGGGGTGCTATCCAATTGCTATCATAACAATTACAATCCACAGATATGAACATAAGGAAAACCCTGCTGCATCAGATTAAGGGTCTACCTAGTCCTGCATCCTATTTCTCGCAGTGGCTCACCAGAAAGCCCAAAAGAAGGGCATGAACCTGCTATGTGCTGAACCTGCGTATAGCCATCATGACTAGTAGTCGTTGCTAGACTCTTCTAGGAATATGTCCAGTTCTCTTTTAAAGCCATCTAAGCTAGCGGCCATCACCAGATCTCACCTTCTTTCTAAACTTAAAAATGTCCCAAATGTTGTGGCCGTTCTCAAAAGACACCAAAACCATGTGCCTGTAATTGTATTGGCTACTTACTGCTGCTGCTAACTTGGTTCCCTCCCCAAGTCATCTCCTCACAGTGTCAGACTTTAGATTGTAAGCTTCTTGGGAACAAAGACCTATATTCGCTGCCTCCGTTATTCTGAAAAGCACGATATATGCTGTCAGTATTGTTTAAATGGCCATGATCAAGACTAAAAAAATCTAATTTATTGCCTTGACATATTGCAAGATGAAGCATCTTAATGATTTATTTACTGGTGACTCAAGCCTCCATAGAAGACCACAGTCTAAAATGTTAGAACATCTGCTCTGATTTCCCTGCTTTACTTTGATCATTGATGAATAGTGGGAAAAGTGGGGTGGAGTCCCAAGGCCAGGGGGAGGAGCCCAGAAGCTCCCCCTTCTGGATTCTGTAAAGTTGGCAGGCACTTGCTTTAGTGCCTGGCTGGCCAGGCATCGCAAGGGATAAACCTGGTGCAATTCACCCTGCTGCAAAGCAACAGCCCTGGGCAGCCTGTTTCCCGCTGCTGCAAGTGTATTCCTCTTGAGTGACTTCAGAAAAGGAGCAAGATAAAGGAACCTTCTTTCCTTCCTTCCTTCCTTCCTTTTTTAATGTCCCCTGTGGTGCCAAAGTAAAATTGCAGCCAGGGTCTATTTTCAGAAGCCTCAGTGTGGGGATGGGTTTCCCCCACCTTCATTTTTGTTATCTGCAGATGCAATGCCTCTCGCCTGTAACCTCAGGTTCCCAGGGTGGTGTTGCCAAGACCTTATGAATGCACGCTTTATGAGCCGAACTTGCAGGTGTCTGCAGGAGGGAGCAGTGTGTGTGAGAGAGCCCGTGAGTTGTGTGTGCACATATGTAACCACTAGTGAATAGTAGGAGAGTGCAGAGAACTCCAGGCACGCACTGGCAAACTGAACTAGGCCACAGCTTTTATCCTTCTGTGAGAAAAGCTGTGCTTCTTTGAACCCTCTTTCCTTTCCTTTTACTCCATATGTTCCGGCGCAGAGTGCCTGCAAACTTTGGCCTTGTGGTCAGCTTACTGGCTTCACTGGTATAATAAGTTCCAATAGAAAAGAAAAAAAGGGGGGGGATATTCAATTCAAAAGAATGGCTTTCTGTCAGGCGAGGCTCTGACTGGAGGCAAGTGAGGGCTTGGGATTGTTGTCATCGTTTTATCATGAGCAGTGATGTGAGGCAAGGAACAAACAAAAACACCTCATCATTGGTTGTGGTGAATGCAAGGACAATGGAGGCTGGGTGGGGGGGTTCCAGTTTCAGTGGAGCTGTAAATCCATTCCGAGTTCCAGTCAGGACAAGCTGGAACTCCAAAGGAGCTATCCAAGGTACCATCCCCACTGGATAGCTCCTTTAGAGTTCTGACTGAATCCAGCCCGGATTCACAGCCTCACTGAAATCAGAGCCACCAACCTCCACTATGTAGGGTTGTAGAAATTAGCCGACCTAAACTATACACGGTTCTCCAAATTCCACCTCCAAATTTGTTCCATTGTCTGCCTGTATCCAGTGGCAAGCTTTTTTTTTTTTTCCAGACAATCCGTGCCTATTTTCCTGCCTATTTTTCCCAGCGTATGCATCAATTCTGTACATTTTTGAAATGTATACATTTTTCTCCCATTTATTATAGGGTGTTTGCACGCATTTGTCAAAAATATGCATCCTCTCATGTGCATTTTTCAAATGTATGCATTTTCCAAAGTTGTTGTTTGGTTGTTTTGTGGTTTTGTTTGGCGAATCGCAGTACAGGCTTGGAAATCTACAGACTTTGGCTGCCAGATTATGTTCAGATCCACATTCAGTTCTGTGTGTGTGTGTGTGTGTGCAAATTTGGTAAATTCTAGTCACAAGCAAAATGCCTGTGCTGTGCTATTTACCAAAAGTGAGAGGGGAAGCAGAATGATCCTAACCATGTCATGAGGGTCATGGTGGGCAGAGAGGGATTATTTTCATGAAGTGGTGGTAAGTCAGATGGAGACTTGAAGGTCAGGGGAGAATTGAAGGTCAGGGGAAGGTCAAAGAAGGCTGAGATGTCACCTTCTGGTGGAAATTGTCATAAGAACATAAAAGGAGCCCTGAGGCTGGATCAGACCAAGGGTCCATCTAATCCTGCATTATGTTCACACAGTGGTCAACGAGCTGCTGACCAGGAACCCACAAGCAGGACATGACTGCAATGGCTCCCTCCTACCCATGTTCCCCAGCAACTGGTGTACATAGGCTTATTGCCTCTGATATTGGCGGTAGCACAGCAAGTGTCCAGCAAAGGAGGCAGGTAGTATGCCCTGGGTGGAAGCTACAAACTATAGGCAGCAAGATAAGACTCTGCAAGGCTTGGAAGAGCTACCAGGGCCATTATGCCCCCACTTCACCCCAAGAAGGCCTGATCAGTGCCAAGACCCTTGTCCTCAAGTGATGGCAGTGCCCCTAGGAAGCGTATTTCTATGCACCAGCCATAGTGAAGTGACGCTTTGAAATTCAAAACACAGACCTACCCAGCCCCCAAAGCCAAGAATAGCAGTGGGTTAAATCTGGATGCATCCGTATAACAGCCACATAGAATATTTACAAGAAGTAATCAAGAGAAGTTATTAGCTACGTAAAGTGTGCTGATCCCGCTGATTTAGCCACATGGTACACAGCCATTCTTGAGAGTAAAGGGTGAACTTTAAAGAGCTGTTATGCCTGTGGCTAATGAAGCAACATTAGACCAAACCATGGTCCAAACCAGAGGATTACAAATGCTGTCACCATCTCTACTTGCAATGCAGAGGATGCCAGAGTGCAGTTCATGGATAGTACACGGCCACATATAATCTTGGAGTTGCACCCCACAACCCTCTGTGACTTTGCCAGACATCGTTTTGCACTCCTCTTGTACAATGCTTCATTGTTGGCCCTAAAAATAGACACACACCCCAGCAATTGTTGTATAGTTGAGCAGGCCATGGGCCCAGGGTAGAGGTAATAATTTCCTGTTTGCAATCTAGTTGGCAATCTCTCCGTTTTCAGTGTCGCTCTTCTGTCAAACAAATAAACGGAGCATCACATCCTTTTATTTAATAAAGAACTTTATTGAAGCCAGATGGTAGGAGGACAACAGTCTCGGTATATTACTGGATAAACTTTCACAGAATTGGTCTATTTAATGTAACTTTCCTGGTCTCTTGATCCCAAGATCTCCTCTCCATCTCAACTTCCAGGTCATTTGGCTCTGCGGTGTCCATTCCACTTCTATGGTGAGCCTCATTATGGACAGTACAACCCCAGGATTTGAAATCACCAAGTGGCTTATATGTTTAGTCTACATCGAGGCAAAATCCACAGCTTTAACAATGTATGGATTGGTGGGGAGTGGGGGAATAAATGTGAATTCTATACTGCTAGTTTTCTGGCAGAACTCCTTGGATAATGCATTGCCTGTACACGCAGAAATATCAGCAAGAAATCGATGTATTTGATAAATCCATTTTTGTAGGCATAAAAGGCAATATGTCCTAAGGGATGCCTTGCAAGGACAGTGACATTACCACCAGCACCCCTATACATTTCAGCTTGTATGTGATTATTCCCCAGAACTACCTCTATTTCTGGCCTGTATTTTATTTTTCATATTAACCACCTAGAGAACTGTCATTAATTTAGTGAGATTTAAATATAGTCAAATAAATAAATAAATCAACTGGTTCTACATGTTGACTCTTGTTTTAAACAATTTAATTGACACTATGTAATAGGTATGCATGTCAAGCCAGAAATCATTTTGCTTTGAAGGGAGCAATAATTGTTTAAGTTTCTTTCTAAGCATGGTGGGATATGTTGTCCCAACATCCAGACTACTGAAGCTAGAATTTTACATACAAATGGGAATAAACTGCAACTGTAATGACACAACACAACCCTTTGTACTCATAGTCTCATTTTTGTTACTGTTGTCCTGTGGACTTTCTTTTTCCAATTTATCCTCTCAACCAGGCGTTTAGCACTCCAATGATAAAAATAAATGTTTTGTGGCTAATAATAATATACTATTCATGTGGAGGTATTGCTCATTCTGTGCAGATATTTAGTTGCACACCGTTATCTGTTACAAGTTCTTTAGGAAATCCTTCTCTAGCAAACACTGAGGTCAATAATTTAATAAAGATTACTTGGTAACCTTTATAGAAAAGCTAACTTCAGACCACTGCTCTATTGTTTCCTTACATTTTACTTTTAAAAAATTCACTCTGGAAGCCAATCTCACAGGGCTCTGTGGCTCCTGTCTATAGAAGTCCCTACATAACCACCATAACTCAGCACCTCCATTCTATATCATAACAACATAAGAAGAGCCATGGTGGATCAGACCAAGAGTCCATCTAGTCCAGCACTTTATTCACACAGTGGCCAACCAGCTGTCGACCCACAAGCAGAACACAGATGGGATGAGAACCACCCAGACCCCATGTTTGTTAACCACCCCAACAAGCCACGCTCTCCAGGTTCGGGTGACATAAGAAGCCATAGCAGGGGGCTTGAACTGGCAACTTGGTACCCACAGTATTCATGCAAACCAGTTCACTGATTGGCCCAAAGTCATCCAATGAGCTTCATTTTTACCCCTCATAAAATTCCATGAATGAAGCCGGTAGGACACATGATAAAAGGCTAATCTAGAAACATTGGATGTCCAACATTTCTGGGCTGATGAAGAACTGACTGGTTTGGTACAGCTCAGTGCTCATGCAATCAGGAATGCATCGGGAAGAAGAGCAGCACAGGGAGAAACAAACAGTGAACCTTTAATTGTTCCTGGTGGCCGGAGCCAGTACAAAGCAGACCTTTGATGGTTCCTTGGAGCCACAAGCAGCAAATCGAGACAGAGGTATTATAGATCCTGTAATCATATCTGAGCACCTGACTGCAGTCTGTCCCTGGCTCTTTCAACCTAGTGCCAATTTGTTTTGGAACTTTTCTCTGGCACGGATATAATGGGCAGGATTTGGGGTTGAGGGGTGGGGGGCACACACCCAAACCCTAACAAAGCAACCATATGCACTCAGCTCTTACCACAAGTAGCATAGCTGTGGGAGAGGCATTTCAACCTTTTAAATGCACAAAACTGGGCAGCTACCAAATGATTGGTATCTGGGGGAAAGCAGATTGGGCCAGGGGGTAAAGGCATGGCCTTCTGGGGAGCCCCTGGGGGCAGATTTAGACCCCTCCCCACTGGGGATAGATTTAGCCCCCAGGTCCGAGGTTGCTCTATTTGGTAAGCTGAGACTACTCCGTTCTAGAATTCAGGGTGGATTGGGGCCAAAGAACTGAGCTTTGCTCTCTGCAAAGTGTTCACATTTTTAGCTTCCTCACCCCACACCCCACACCCCAACGTTTTCCTTCTCCTCTCCTTCCTCTGCTAGCCTTATATAGTCATGGATTATTATCGCGATTATGATTTCCAAGTAGCACGGCAGCCTGCCAGAACCTCCGACCTTACCCTTTGCTGCCAGCGCCCAGGGCTGCAAAATGAAGTCTGAGCTCAGACACTAACGCATCTATTTTGCTGCATCATGAGATGCTGTTCATGCAAACGCTCTGAGGAATGAATAAATAAATGGACGTGATGGAGACCTTGGGCATAATATGGATTTTGTAGCTCAGAGCTGTAACTCAACTGACCACATTACACAGCCTCCACTGGAGACCCATAAATGCAACTTTGTTGCTTAAGGTGTGTGTGTAAGAGAGTGTGTGTCTATGCTCATGCCTGCATGGTTTTCCTCCCCATAATCCAAACACCAGAGTGATGTTCGACACCCTCCAGAGGTCAAAGTGGGAATTGGCAGCATTTCCAAGACATACCAACAACCCTTTGTACCACATATTCCGCAGGGGCTTCACACCCCCTTGTCTTTTTTTCCCTATAGACAATTCAGAAAAACCAAGATAGATAGCAAGTACAATTCAAATGATGGAGGAGTGACTTGAATATTCTGATCACGCTGCAATCCCTAAAACTCAAATCCAAATAGATTTTCCCCTCCTCTCATTTACATAACATTTCCTTGTAATGAACCATGTTTAAACTCAATGCATTTGGGCTGTTGTTTCTTTGTTCTGTCATCTCTCTCTCTCTCTCTCTCTCTCTCTATCTCTGTGCGATTGGTTTTCCAGCCTCCTAACATACCATTAATTCCAGGCTTCCTTGCCTCGCTCCTAAATATCTGTCTTCTTTTAATCCCTCAATAAGGGACCCATGCACCCACCCCTCAAATGGAATACAATCCGTTTTGGTACGGTTACAATAAAATCTTTGCTGATCGCAGTCTCCCGCTCTATTGGAAAACACAATGCAAAAAAAATAAATAAATGGGGAGGGGGGGAGGATTCTCCAGTATGCTCTGTCGGCTGGCAGCTCTGCCTTCATTAATAAAAAATGATACCCAGGGAAGAAAGAAAATAGTTTGATCTTGGCACGGAGGGAACCCGTTTGCAGCCTGTGTCGAAACCTCCCAACGACTGATTTCAGACCATTGTACATATCGTGCAACCTTTAGGGATCAATTCGTTCTTAAATGATAGATTACTCAGAGCAAGAGGAAATTAGATGGGATGAAACAGAAGCCAGAACTGTGCGCTTGTTGTTTCCAAGAGCTTTTACCATTAATACTTGATACCGCCCCCCCTCCCCTTTGAAACCAGTTGACGCACTGTGCTTTATTAAGCCCGCCTTCACAAACCCTTTGGCTCATGCTGGCATCGGCCCTGGCACCCACCTGCACTGCAATCTAGGAATATATATTGCAGAGCAAACTAAATGAACTGGGTGTGAATCTGGATCCAGCCACAGGTAAAGACTGGCAGGCTGCACAGCTCCGCAAACCATTTCAGAGCCTTGTAGCTTTAAGAATCTAGACTGAAACACCTTAAATGAACTCTGCAGCAAACGGGTTTTTTTTGTTTTTTTTGTAATGTCTTGGCCCTTGTTGCTGTGCTTTATTCATGATGTAATTTTTCAGGTGTCAGTTTGCTGGGTAAGGATTGGAACAATGCTTGTTGCTAGGACATGAATGGCAAAGCCCGTCTTCATTGGTTCTGGGGGATTTCTTGTAAGCCAATCACCAGGCAGAAGCTGGAATAGAAATGAAGGAGAGAAACTCACTTGCTCTTACAATTAATGCATTTGCAATATCAAAGCAAATTGTAGAGCAAAGCGATGTATATTAATGGTGTTTAAAAAAATAAAAATCCTTACCCAATGTCAACGGATGATGAAGCCCTACTGGAAAAAAGTAATTAAAAGACATACAGTCCTGTGTTGAAGTACATGATCATAGCCAAAGACAAGTGTAGGGAAAGTATATATACACCGTGGAGCGTTATATAACATTTTTATTACCTATTTTTGCCCAGCAGTGGAAATTGCTTCTATGCCGGTTGTCCTTACATTTCATTCTTTCACTCTCTCCCTCTCTTTAAATTCTTTAAGGCTGTTGTCATCGGGCAAACAATTAAAAATACCAATAAGCTCCCACAATGATTGACCATTTTCCCCCTTTGCATTTTTTTAAAGTAATGCCTACGAATGCATTTATTCAACGCCGTTTAGATTCCTGTCGCTTTGTGACCGGGAGACTGGAAAATGGTGGGGGGCGGGAGGGACTCCAATGGGGGCAGAGAGATGTAGGAATGTGGTTGGATGGGGGCCGGGTGTGGAGCTGAGCACAATCTTCCCAGTCACGAATAAAGCATTGTGTGGATAAAGTGCCATACTTTATAAAGCAGCATTAGGCAAGTTTATATTATTTCTGATCCCAGCTAAACTCTAAAAAGATACTTGCTTAAGCTAGAGTTTGTGCATGGCTGTGTGGCTATACAGTGACTGCTCTGGGTTTTTGAGACCAGGAGCTCCACCACACCAGCGATTGAGTGCACTCTCGCCATGCCTGGTGTGCGGATTTGCAGCATGGTAGTCACATGATGCTGTGCCTGTCCTGCTGACAGCCCACCTCTTCCCCAGAATGTCAATTTTCCTAGAATGTCAAAAGTGTGGATTATTTCCCCTAAGCACATTTAATGCACCCTAAGCCTCCCTGTAGTTTTAAAGGAACGGGGGGCTTGAATGGATTGCATCAGGTCCCGGCAGGGAAAAGCGATCTCTTCCAGCAGCCAGCTCCAAGCCTCAATATAAAACCCAAACCTTGCATCCCAGGCTCGAAAGCCTTTTTAAAAACTCATACAATGCCCGAATCTCTGCAGAGACAGGATTGTACTCCCTCAATGCCGCCAAAGAGCCAAACTAAAGGGTCCTTCTGATTTTGCCCCGCAGAAAGGCAGTCTGGTTGAAGTGCTCAACTGACCGGGCCTGACTGGAGGGAGAAAGAGAAGGGGAGGGGGCAGAATGGAGGGGAGGGGAAGAGCAAAGGAGCGAAAGAGCAGCTATTCAGGTGAAAGGGACCATAAGCTTGATGCGCTTCTGCATCAGAGGTAAAAAAAAAACACACACACAGAGGCAAACCCGAGGGTGGGTGGGGAATTAGGTGTGATGGAGATCAAGACATCCTCCCTGGGCCCCGTCCCTTAGTAAGTCCACTTTCTCACGGGCATTGTCTCCAGCTGCTCTTCCTCCTCCTCTGCTTTCTCACCATGGCTCCTACTTGCTTTCCTGACAGGCAGAGAAACAGTGAGGAGGAAGGCCATGTGGCATCTCCTGCTCCTCCTTCTCACCGCCACCGTTGTCTGGGTCAGAGCGTGAGGCAGGTGAATAAGCAGGTTGCGATGGCGAAGAAGAGGAGGAGCGACTCCAGGGGGGCCATCATTAGTGAGCCCCTGCTGAAGCATGGGTTCTTGGCGGTTACATTCCCCCCACTGTAAATGAGCACGTGCCTGCATTCACCTCAGAAATGTGGTGAAGGAAGAGGGCTGTAAAAATTGTCACCACTTGGCAGGGGATGACCAGCTTCCCAAATGTTTACACACTTCGGTCGGTGGACACTGAACCAATACATATTGGTCATTCCCCCCACATCTCCCCCCAAAGGTTGTCAGTTGGTGTGTGGTTAAATTACCTTTACTGCTTGGTAAAGGTGACACACAAGCGAGATGGCAGCGAGAGAGTTCCAAGATAGTTTGGCCATCTATATCTTGCCAATCACCTCTTAGGTTACAATCCTATATATAGTTACCTGAAAGTAATCCCTGTTGGATTCACTGGGCTTGCTTCTGAGTAGACATGCAAAGGAAAGCACTGTTATGGAGTTTTTCAGAGGATTGTATTCCCATTTGCTTCTCTGTGCCGTACGTGCCTGCCATGGAATATATCCAACTCCATCTTTTTTCCCCCTTTTAATTTTCAGTTTACAAACATTAACTTTGATTTTTCTTTGCTTTAACAACAACAAAAAAAAAGTCAATAGCATCATTTAGCTTATATATAAAACTAGCCTTTATAGTGACACCAGGCAGGCAGTGTGGGGCCCTCCGCATATACAAACCCAAGATTCAAATTACTTTGTGGAGTGGCCTTTAGCCAAAGGAATTCATTCCTTCATGTAACTGGAGCACATCCTCAAACCACAGGCAGCCGAATCGTTTTACGACCCGTCCACCCCGTCTACTGACAGGAGATGCCTTGCACTGTCAGGGCCTTTATGTAAGGATGGATCCCAAATGAACCTGAAGCGTCGGGGAATCAACCTCTTCCTCTGGCTGGTAGACCCAGCAGGGGCTGGGCTGAGTTAGACAAAGTAATGCTTCCACCTGCTACTGGTAGGGGAGGGGGGAGAGAGAGCTATACAGAGCACTTCAGTATCACTCAACTAATTCCAATGCACTCCACAATCTAGGAAACTGCTGTAATAAGGAGATAATGGCTCAGGAGAGGAGCTTTAGCATCCAGCGTGGGGAGAACATGCATGTTTCAGTGGGGAAACATCAGGCTTTTTAATGCATTGTCTTCTGTCTATCTTAGCCTGTAATGGTTGCTTAAGAAACCACCTGGTCTAAGAGCTTCACCTTCTAGCTTGATTCAACCCCAGCAGCCAGGATTGGAACTCATCCCCAGCCCAAGACAGCTTTGATAGCACAACTTCCTATATTCCTTATCCAGCCCAATCGCCCCCAAAAGCTACACACATGATGCTTTTTGGGGGGTCAGCTGACCAGGTCACATGAGGCGTCTGTAGGTCCCTTTGCCCACCGCTCTGAATCACATGACACCCCTGCAGCTCAGCTAGTGACATCACAGCGCCACACGCGCAAATCCTGCCTGGCACGGAAGGGAGGCTGGGGGAGGTCTTGACAAAACTTTCAAGCATGAGATGCTTTCATTGCAGCCAAACGTACAGAAGCTACATAAGGGGAGGTTGGTGGCTCTGATATCAATGGGGTTGTGAATCTGGTCCAGGTTTCAAACCAGTCAGAACTAGAGATGTGTAGGCCCGGAAGAAAAACTGGAAAAATTGAAAAAAAAAATCCCTTTTTTCCCTGAAAATTTCATTTTGTTTCTGAAAAAAGGGGGGGGGAAACGAAATTTTCGGGAGGAAAAGGGGAAAAAAACAGTTTTTTTCCATTTTTTTTTAGTTTTTTCCAGGCCTTCACATCTCTAGTCAGAACTCTAAAGGAGCCACCCAGGGTGCCAGATTCACAGCCCCCACTAACATCAGAATCATCCGTCTCCACTGAGTTGCACGATGTTTTTTTTAAAAAATTAATAAATAACATACGGATGTTAAAGAAAAAGCAACTAATTAAAAAATAAAAAAACAAACACAGACACGGGCCTGATCTACACCAAGCAGGATGTAGCACTATGAAAGTGGTATGAAAGCGGTATATGGAGGCAGGATCTACACTCCTGCTTTATAGCGGTATTGAAGTGCACTGACCATTGTTGGGGCCCATTGACACATGCCAGATACTGCATTCATACAGCTTTCATAGTGTTCTATCCTGCTTGGTGTAGATGAGCCCCAATGGTTGTCGGTGCATTTCAATACCACTATAAAGCAGTAGTGCAGATCCAGCCAAACAGACTGAACAACTCTTACATTAGGGAAGAAACTAATTGCACAGTCACTTTCCCCTGAACTGGATTGAAAGGGGAAGAATGCTCAATATTTTACTTAAAATGGAGATGTTTTAGTGCATTCCAGTTTGGAGCGGCTCTCCTAGTAGAAGAGGATTGAAAAGGGGTGGGAGATTTCAGGCGCCTGAGGGCTTCATAAAGCACAAGCCCAGCTCAGAGAAACAGCCACTTGTTGCCAGCTCGGAAAGAGGGATGTTTGGTACCACAATTTGGGAAATGACCGAGGGCATTTATGGCAAGCCTTTATTACAGGCCTATCATTACAGCTTAGGAAACGGAAACTGGTGTGGTTTGGACACAGGACATGGCGGAAGCGACGTTTTGCGTCTATCCCATTTCTAGTCTTAACTTTGGGTCAGTCACTCCATTCTGCCTTTGGTTTCCTTCTGGAAAGTCGTGGTGAGGTTTTTAATTGGGATGTAGAGTCTTATAATAGGGCTGCAACATTTAGGCTGTAGGAACACAAGAGCCCTGATGGATCAGACCAAGGGACCATCTAGTCCAGCACTCTGTTCACACAGTGGACAACCGTCGACGGGACACCCACAGGCAGGACACGGGTGCAACAGCACCGTCCTGCCCATGTTCCTCAGCAACTGGTGTGTATATAGGCATAGTGCTTCTGATATTGGGGGTAGCACAGAGTCATCAGGATTAGTAGGCATGGATGCCTCTGTGCTACCTCCAGGCTCTAATCCTATACACACTTACCTGGGAGTAAGACCCATTGAACTCAGTGGGGCTGGCTTCTGAGCAGACACACACAGGACTACGCTGTTAGTCCATTTTTAGATGAATCAATGAAGAACATTTTGATTGTCTAACAAAGTGCCCCAAATTCATAAGTCAGCAGATTTCTCTGAAAAAAGTATGATTGATTTTTAATGCAGGTATTGCCGATGGTGCGTTCCATTTTTATTTTCAGACAAAGAGGCATTTCCTTCTTGGATGCCAAAGATGGCACCTGCTGTGACACATCCAAAGCAGGCTCATTAACTTCAGAAGCAGGGTTTTATCCATCTTGCAAAATCACTCAGATTTGTATCCGTTATTTATTTGCTTATTATTTGACGTTTGCCTGCCACTTTTCACCAGTCGTGATTTTCAAAGCTGTTTACAACAAACAAAAAAGTTAGAATTCATGGGCAGATATTGCCTTACTATGACACATCCGGAATACCAGGTGTTGTCAATGAGATTAAAGGCTCATGCCGCCATTGATACTTTGTCCTGCTCTTTGTTCTGTTGCTTGCATAGGTCAGGATGATAGCAAAGGGGGCAATACGGAAGGAGGGCAGGTGGAGGCTTTCCTTAGCGCTCTCTCTAGGCTATCCAATCTTCCTTCTGTCACTATCTGCTGCTGCTGTTCTCTCCCAACCTTCCCCAACCTGCTGCCCTCCAGATGTTTTGGATTAGAACTCCCAGGATTCCTGACCATTGGCCATGTTGGCTGTGTTTAATGGGCACCAGGTTGGGAAAGCTGCTCTGTCCGCTGGTATGAATTTCTCCCAGCCGTAGCATCAATGAATTAAAAGGCTGCAATCCTTACACCAATAAATAACTCACTAGTCTTTAAACAACTGCATGGCTCCATCATAGTCCATCTCTGAGCACAATTCAACATGGTAGTGTTCACTTCAAAAGCCCTGAATGGTTTGGGACTCAAGTGACTGAAGAACTTTCTTAACACAAGAACATAAAAAGAGCTGTGCAGGATCAGACCAAGGGTCCATCTAGTCCAGCATTCTGTTCATGCAGTGGCCAACCAAATGCCTGTAGAAAGCCCACAGACAGGACCTGAGTGCAACAGCACCCTTCCACCCATGTCCCGCAGCAACTGGTATTTAGTGGCATACTGCCTTTGAACTTGGACATAGCATATAGCCGTCATGACTCATTCATCCCCCATGAGTTTTTCTAATCCCCGTTTAAAGCCATCCAAGTTGGTGGTCATCATTACTTCTTGGGATAGCAAATTCCATAGTTTGAATGCATGAAGGACTCCTTCCGTTTATCTGTCCTGAATTCTCCACCATTCAGCTTCATTGGATGACCTTCGTTCTAATGTTATGAGAGGGAGGACCTTTTTTATTATACACTTTCTCCACATCATGTATAATTTTGTACGTATCTATTATGTCTCCTCATACTTGCCTTTTTCTTAAGCTAAGCAACCTCACATGTTGCAACCTTTGTTCCTCCCACGTGAGTCTATCCACGCATTAAGATGTGCCAGAGAGACCCTTCTCTAGATCTCGTTGCCACCTGAAGTGAGGGTTGGAGGGAGGGGGAACGACCAGAGAGATGGGCCTTCTTAGTAGTTTGGCATTTTCTTCCTATGGAGGTTCTCCTGGTGCTGAGTTTGACATCCTTATCTGAAAGCAAGAATGGGGGATGCCTTCTTATGGCGGGGCAGGCAACTTTGCCACGGTTGGCCTCACTGCAAAACCCCTAAGCAAGCACTCAATTGAAGCCTCTGAAAATAGTAAGCTGCCCCTCTCCTGGCAGCCCATTGGGGGGGGGGGAGTGAGAGCAGTGGAGAAAAGAAAGGGGAGAGAGAGGTACCAACTTAGGCCCTGTCCACCACTGTTTCCAGTAGGGCTGGGCATGGACACCCCGATCTGATCTGGATCCCGATCTGGGAGGTCTGGATCGGGCCCAATCCAACCTATGTTGGATTTTGCCCAATCCGATCTGCCTCGGATCTGGATCTGGATCCGCTACGGGTCCGTGCAGAGCCCTCCCTCCTGCTCTCCCCCCTCCCTCCCCAATCGCCCTGCTTACCTGCAGCCTCCTCCGCCATCGTCCTGCCGTCATCCTGCCTCCTCGCTGCGGGCTGCCGCATTTCCTGGTCACAGCGGGTGATAATGTCACCTGCCATGACTGGCAAATGCAGCGCTCTAACCAATTAGAGTGCCACATTTCCTGGTCGCGGGGGTGACGTCATCACTCGCCGCAACCAGGAAATGCGGCAGCCCACAGCAAGGAGGCAGGACGCCGTGGGACGACATGGAGGAGGCTGCAGGTAAGCAGGGTGATTGGGGGAGGGAGGAAGAGAGAAGGGAGAGTGGGAGGGAGGGCTCTGCATGGCCCCGGAGCAGATCCAGATCGCGGATCCAATCCGGCCCGATCCACTCCGGATTCAGGATCCCGTTACAGCCCTAGTTTCCAGCCATGTCCACTGCTGGCCTGTGACCCTCCTATGGATTAACTCAACATTAATTCCTCAGCAGGGAAAAAAAAAGATTCCCCACCTTTGCCTCCACCTAAGAAACCAAAGAATTATAGTAGAGAAGGACTGGGAAGCCCTACAGTGCAATGGAGGTTCTTTTCACTTCCCTCGGGCAGACACACTTGAGCAAAGCTTCATTTGCAGCCCCCACGCCAAATCTAGGTGCCACAAGAACTCTCTTTCAAACTTGACAAATCTGGCATTGTCCCTGCCAGGATTTGTCTAGTCTAAGCAGCAGTCAATGAGCAGAAATGGCTACAATTGTTGATACTCGGAGTAAATGACCCCCGCGACTCATCTGGCATAAGGAAATCTGCACGGCAAGGCACGTGCAGCCCTTGCTGGCGACTGCACGGACCATGGCACTGTGTGGAAGCCACACCTGAGGCAACACATTTCCCCAGAGCACAAAGCCCGGAGAAGGACGTTCCAGCTGGCTGCATTTTGCTTGTATGCATACGGCAGCCGCCCAAAAGCCCATGCTGCTCGCTGGTACCAGATCGATGCCACTGTAAACACTGGAACAAAGGAGCTTGCAAAAGAGACAGGGGAAGGAACAAGGAAGACAGAGGGATGGGGTCAGATAAGCAGCCAAGGTGAAAACAATGTTGAGAAAAGATGCAGGAAGGAGCAATGTACATAGTCCCATCTCTGTTGCAGTGACCACATGAAGGACCATCAGATGAAGCAGAAGAGCAGGGACAGGGGTAACAGTCAGCTCCTGTAAGGCTACTGCGGTGAAAGAAGCGTTCTTACCTAGAAGACGCACATATGAAGCCGTTTACCTGATCACTGACTTGAAGCCAAACTACATAAGACTTGAACTGTGTTATTCTGCCCCCTTCATTGGTGGGCTTCCCCCCAGAAAGTGCCAACATGGAGGGGGGAATCTGGATAGGGACCCTTGTATGGGGAGTATGGGGGCTTTAACTCTTTGCCTCCTTTACTGCAGCCCTGATACATATAGGCCAGATGGCTGCAGTTTGCAATCTATGTACACCCATTGTTGAGGCTCATGGGTGGGAGGGTGCTGTTGCCCTCCTGTCCTGCTTGTGGGTTCCAGGTCAACAGCTGGTCTGCCTTTTTTGATGCATAATCTCCCTTTTAAAAAAAGAGGGGGGGAAAAGAAAAGAATGTTGTACTTGATGGAATTATTACTATGCATGTAATTTCTTGTCGTTGTTCTTTCATTTTTCTTTTCACAATTTGTTTTCTGCTTTGTTTTGTAAAATTCACAACAAAAAGACAGCTGGTTGGCCACTGTGTGAACAGAATGCTGCACGAGATGGATCTGATCCCGCATCAGGGCTCTTCTTATTTTCTTATATCCTTATGTACATAGATAGATACCCCAATCCAGCAATTGGAAATATGAGTTGAGTGTGGGTTGTCGTCGAACCATGGGTTCCTGGTGAACTGTGGGTTAGCATGTCTGAACCCAGTGTGTTTTCTGCAGGGTGGCATGTTAACCAACCCAACAACAAACCACAGGTTCTCAAGGTGACATGTTCAAGAAAAATTAGCCACCCTGCACGGTTAACAAATCATCCTGTGGAAAATGCTCTGGGTTCATACAACACAATAATCCATGGTTCAACAACAACCCACACTCAGCCACTGGTGCGAACCCAGTATGCATAGCAGAACAACTAAAAATGATCAGGGAGCTGATGAAGAAGAAAGATTTCACTCTGGCTGCCAATAGTAGACAATAGTGGGGTGGATGGACACACAATCCAATCTGGCATGCTAGGAAATAATATTGAAATAAACGACTAAGTCGTGACTAACTTTTCACATTGATTTCAATGGGACCGAAGTAGAACTAAATTATTCTGGATCTAACCCAATGTGTCTTATTATAATCTGGAGCCAGACCGGGACATGGAACAGAATTTTTTAAATTATTACAGAATGTTCGTTCCTGTAGGATCAAATCTTGAGTTGCCAGATTTTGCCTGAAGCAAAAATGGAACCCTGCTCAGATGAAATACCTGTGAGCTAAAACCAATGTGACTCGGGCCATAGTAAAAAGGACTTATTCTGGTAAACATTCCATACAGGCCCTGGCATATTTAAATGCACCAACCATTTGCACAATGATGCGGCATTTACCTTGCCATGCCTATGATTCATGGTCCATTTGAATGCTACACTTGGGAAGTACCTTTAAACAAGACGGGGCCACGCACCTGACCGGTGTCATAGACTGCGTCTGTTTCAGCCCTGAAGAATATCACTGGAAGCCAAGGGAGGCTCTAGGAAACTAGTCAATTTCTCCAGAGTATTTTGCACCTCCTTCCTGAAGCTATTTAACCCAACTCTAACATAGCAATTCCTTTATTACAAAACGTACCAGATTCCCTCAATTGAGGAATTCAGAAACCATGCTATCACCTGTAATTTACATGAAATGTGGGATGCTGAAGAACTTTGTAAATTGTGACGCAAATGAATTTGTGGATGAAAAAACTGGTTAAGGTAGAATTCTATCTGTTCATATTTTAAATTCGTATGTAACCCGGTAACTATAAAACAGCATATAGAGAAAGGTGAACATGGCAGAAG
Source organism: Anniella stebbinsi (assembly GCA_029215795.1). Lineage (NCBI taxonomy): Eukaryota > Metazoa > Chordata > Lepidosauria > Squamata > Anniellidae > Anniella > Anniella stebbinsi. Next base: position 155,165,668 of record JARDYH010000002.1, on the reverse strand, counting down.
CCAGGTAGCTCAGCACAGGCCAGAGACAATAGGCACTCCATAGGAACAGAGATGTATTTTGCTTACAACAGTCTTCCCAAACCTGGTGCAATCCAGATGTGTTGACCTGCAACTTCCCCCCATGACAGCATGGCCATGTTGACCTGGGATGATGGGATTCGTCAAACAGATCTGGAGAGTACCAGGGTGCAGAAGGCTGCTTTATAGAATGAATGGATCCCTTCCTTTGACTTAGTAGCTCTAATTGTCAAAGAGAAATGCAGGCCAGGGAATTCTAGTCCAATATGTACATTCAGTTCCACTCCAGTAATATTTCTTCCACAAAAGTTCCATTGTTGCCGTCAGCGGTGGATTCTTTGAGCTCAAAAGGCCAGCCAGCTGTCGAGATGTGAATAAGGGGGATGTTTGGCCCTTTAAGAACTGTATGTCTAATGTCTGCTAGTATATTAAAAAACCAAAACCAAAACAAAGCCCAGTATCCTTTTGCCGACTTCGCTCAAGAGTGGGTTGAGTGAAATAAAATATGACAATAGCAAGAACTCATCTGGAGCAAATAATTTTTGGAGGCCACCAGAAATATTACCAAAATGGAAAGAAAGTGGCAGGGGCAGTTTGGTTGTGGATGATGTAAAGTCTACGCTGCCACCTGCTATATTTGAATAGTGCTGCAACGGACGGGAAGTTTCAATTTAATAGTGGGGTGTGCATCGGATCGGATCCGATCCACGATCCGAATCCGATCCGCCCCAAAATTGGGAAAATCCGATCCGATCCGACTAACCTCCGATCCGATCCGATCCGATCCGATGAGGTCCGATCCGGATCGGACGCCATTTTGAATGCTTTTTCCCATAGCCAAATATTGTTTTACAAAAACGCCTATAACTTTTTCATTTTTAAAGATAGAAGGATGAAACTTGGGCACATTGTAGACTGTTTAGGGATAGTTATATGTGAGAAATTTCAGAAAGATTGGTGCATGCATTTTGTGGCAATTAATTTTTTAATAAATACACAGGAACGCCTATAACTTTGTCATTTTTAAAGTTACACACATGAAACTTTGCCACATTGTAGGTGGTACCTTGGGACCTATGTGTGTGAAATTTCAGAAACATAGGTGCTTTCCTTACGTGGCAATTAATTTTAGAAAAATGGGTAGTAGTGGGGTAAATACAGTTACGCCTCCCATTTTTTTATTTTTAAAGATACAAACAGGAAACTTGAGCACATTACAGGTAACACTTGGCTTGATATGTGTGTGACATTTCAGAAAGCTAGGTGCTTGCCTTGTGTGGCAATTAATTTTTGAAACAATGTGGAAAGAAACACCTATAACCTTGTCATTTTTAAAGTTACACACATGAAACTTTGCCACATTGTAGGTGGTACCTTGGGACCTATGTGTGTGAAATTTCGGAAACATAGGTGCTTGCCTTGTGTGGCAATTAATGTTTTAATAAATACCCAGGAATGCCTATAACTTTGTCATTTGTAAAGTTACACATATGACACTTTGCCACATTGTAGGTGGTACCTTGGGAACTACGTGTGTGAAATTTCAGACACATAGGTGCTTGCCTTGTGTGGCAATTAATTTTAGAAAAATGGGTAGTGGTGGGGTAAATACAGTTACGCCTCCCATTTTTTTATTTTTAAAGATACAAACAGGAAACATGGGCACATTACAGGGAACACTTTGCTTGATATGTGTGTAAAATTTCAGAAAGCTGGGTCCAGGCATGTGGTGGCAAGATATTTTTGAAACAATGAGGAAAGAAACGCCTATAACATTTTTATTTTAAAAGTTAGACGTCTGAAAGTTGCTCACTTTGTAGATGGGTTAGGGGTAGATATGTGTCAGAAATTTCAGAATGATAGGTCCAGGCATTTGATGGCTATGGAATTCTTAGTTTAAATGTTTCAAAAGTTTTTCCACAGAGGCCTGGTCTTCCCCTCCTTCCCCTCCTGCTTCCCGCGAAGAAAAGGAAACACTCTCTCTCGATCTCTTTGATCTCGTGTCTGCTTTCCTACTTTCACTTTTTACTCAAGCAGAACGGCTGAGTCTAGCTCAGTTTTGCAGCCATGCGTGCAAGGATGGATCACTCGATCTCTTTGATCCTTTGTTCCTCCCCTTCTCCTCCCCCTCGCCGGCGTTGTGTGTGCGCCCCGCCGTTGCCCTCGCGTGCGGGCCGGTTCCTGGGCAGCAGAGCCTCTGCCTGGCTGCTGTGAGGCTCCTGAAGGGCTTGCCTAATGCGGGCTGTTGTGCTCCGCTGGGCTGCGGGGGTAGGTGCTGATGAAAAGGATGATGGGGAGGGCGTTCAATGCGCCGCCACAGCTCCCTGAGGGGCGGCCTGAAGGGCCCCTCCGCTCACCAACTGACAGCGCGTGCTCCGCTCCAGACACCCGGCCTCGGCAGCCAGGATACGCTGCCAAGCCCGCCGCCGCCGCCCGCGCACGCACACACACCACCCATCCATTATCATTTGGGCAGCTCTAATTAAGGAGCGCTCAAGAAATGGCGAAACCCCCCTCTCCTTTTTTCTTAATTCCTTGCAGCTCCCACAATTTAACCCTTTCCTATCAGCTACAATTAATTAATAGTAGGATGACCAGTACCAGGAGACTGGTGTGTACAAATGTGTTTTTTTTTTAGGCTTGAGATCATAAAGAGGCAAATATTCTACCTACAGTATTGGAAGCAGTATGTTGGGAAACAAGGGTGACCATATGACAGTTAAAGCTGCAGGAGCTATACTAGAGTGACCAGATACAAAAGAGAGCAGAGCTCCTGCAACTTTAACTTTTGTGATGAAGAGGGAATTTCACCAGGTGCCGCATGGATACAAATGACACCTGCTGAAATTCCCTTTTCTATTCCACTGTTAAAGCCCTGTATTCCTTTTCATATGGTCATCCTACTATTAATTACATTTTTTTAAAAAGTAATAATACCTAGTTAGTTTTGTTTAACACTCTTGAATAGCGACACAACACTCTAAAAATAATATTTAAACTAATTTAAATTTGGATTTACCGCTGTGTAAACTTGCATAGCTCTGGCTGGACACAGTGAATGAGCTTTACTTTTATTTTTCAAAGTTTCAGTCCGCGGACAGAGGAATCAGCACTAAATTCCTCGAGAACGATGGGCATAGAAAGGCTTCTTTACACAGCATGCCCTGGTTTATTGCTTTCCTCCCATTGCACGGTGTAGCTGCCCAAATGATAATGGACGGGTGGTGTGTGTGCGCGCGTGGGCGGGCGGCGGTGGCGGGCTTGGCAGCGTATCCTGGCTGCCGAGGCCGGGTGTCTGGAGCGGAGCACACGCTGTCAGTTGGTGAGCGGAGGGGCCCTTCAGGCCGCCCCTCAGGGAGCTGTGGCGGCGCATTGAACGCCCTCCCCATCATCCTCTTCATCAGCACCTACCCCCGCAGCCCAGCGGAGCACAACAGCCCGCATTAGGCATGCCCTTCAGGAGCCTCACAGCAGCCAGGCAGAGGCTCTGCTGCCCAGGAACCGGCCCGCACGCGAGGGCAATGGCGGGGCGCACACACAACGCCGGCGAGGGGGAGGAGAAGGGGAGGAACAAAGGATCAAAGAGATCGAGTGATCCATCCTTGCACGCATGGCTGCAAAACTGAGCTAGGCTCAGCCGTTCTGCTTGAGTAAAAAGTGAAAGTAGGAAAGCAGACAAGAGCCGAGTTCTTTTGTTTCTCCTTCTGTAATGGATACTAGCAAGGATCAAAGAGATCGAGAGAGAGTGTTTCCTTTTCTTCGCGGGAAGTGGGAGGGGGAGGAGGGGAAGACCAGGCCTCTGTGGAAAAACTTTTGAAACATTTAATCTAAACATTCCATAGCCATCAAATGCCTGGACCTATCATTCTGAAATTTCTGACACATATCTACCCCTAACCCATCTACAAAGTGAGCAACTTTCAGACGTCTAACTTTTAAAATAAAAATGTTATAGGCGTTTCTTTCCTCATTGTTTCAAAAATACCTTGCCACCACATGCCTGGACCCAGCTTTCTGAAATTTTACACACATATCAAGCAAAGTGTTCCCTGTAATGTGCCCATGTTTCCTGTTTTTATCTTTAAAAATAAAAAAATGGGAGGCGTAACTGTATTTACCCCACTACTACCCATTTTTCTAAAATTAATTGCCACACAAGGCAAGCACCTATGTTTCTGAAATTTCACACACATAGGTCCCAAGGTACCACCTACAATGTGGCAAAGTTTCATGTGTGTAACTTTAAAAATGACAAAGTTATAGGCATTCCTGGGTATTTATTAAAAAATTAATTGCCACAAAATACATGCACCAATCTTTCTGAAATTTCTCACATATAACTATCCCTAACCAGTCTACAATGTGCCCAAGTTTCATCCTTCTATCTTTAGAAATGAAAATGTTATAGGCGTTTTTGTAAAACAATACTTGGCTATGGGAAAAAGCATTCAAAATGGCATCCGATCCGGATCGGACATCCGGTTCGATCCGATCCGACCATCCTCCGATCCGATCCGACCCCCCAGGTCCGATTCCGCTCCGCTATCCGATCCGATCCAGGGGGTCAGTGCACATCCCTATTTAATAGTATTTTGCTTGGTCTGCAATTGAACAGGGCAGGTGAGTATTATGGCAACCAGATCAGGTTGTAGCGCAAAGCACATGCCCCTATGGAATCATCCATCAGGTGTTCTGGTCTCAAGATCCCTCCATTTTCCACGATCCAATCTTTTGTTGTCTGAAAGGCTGATTTTACAACAAAGGATGGTAAAGGATTGAGCTTTCTCTTTCCCCTACTTATTTCAGAAAGCTTTTGTAGTAGCAAGATGTTAGATATTCACGGCTATTTTGTGTGTTGTCTTTTGACTGCAACTTCAGTTATTTTCAGCACGGTTTGATTTCCTAGGTTTATCAGTTTATCCACTTTTTACCGCCTCTTTTTGTCTGCTGTTGTTGTATTGCTTATTGATGTTTTTATTGTGTTTTTAATCCCAATGTAAACCACCCTAGAAATTCTTTAATTGCAGGGTGTTCTGTTGTGGTGGTTATTTTTTTTTTTTAAAAAAACTTGAAATAAATCTGTTGATTTGTATAGGTTTTACATGTAAATGATATTCTATTGTGTAAGCTACATCGATGGAGTTGCCAGTACCATATGGCAGAGAGCAAACATAATAAAGAAGAATATGCGGTGTTTTAGGATTCTGTATTTTATTAATAATAAACAATAAGATGGAAAAAATGGTTTTGTGTGTGTGTGTGTGTGTGTGTGTGTGTGTATATATGTGCTATCAATGTGCGTGGAGTTTTGCAGAATAACATACAAGAAACTGGTTCGTGCCCCCAAGTGGCTTACAGCTTCATTTTTGACAGGGAAAAGTATGGCACACAAAGAGGTAAAGGTAAGAACAGCTGGGAATGGATGTAAGAGAGGTGAAGGTAATAAGAGACAGGGGTACACAAACTGAGTTTGCCAGTCCCAGGCATCAATTTCAGTGCGGAATGAGTAACGTGGGGAAGCCAAGGGCAAGGTTTTGAGTGTGCCGAGGATTCACTGCTCCTCTCCCTCCAACACTGGGGAGAGCTTTGACTTTAATTTAGGAGACGCAAAGCCCAGCCCAAGGCAAAATTGGTGAAGAGTTGGAGTGATCCACATCTGCTTTTTGTCATGCAGTAGAAGCTGGGTTGTTGGTGTTTTCCCCTTACTCTGTAGCGCCACCCGCTGGAATTGGCTCCCGTCACCCGAACAATGAACTCCGCCGGCCTCTTCGTGAGTTCAGCAAGTTAACAGTCGCATTATTTTCTAAGGTCAATTTATACAGCCTTGATGGTGATTTCATTGGCTCCCATTTACCTTTCTTCAGGATCCAAGGTTGCTATTTGGTCATGGGCAGATGTGTCAATAGGCCTTTGCTACAGGATTTTACAATGAAGAGATTCTCCTTGGGCCTGACATTTGGCAGGTTAAAGCAGCATCCGCCATCAGCCAAGATCTCAGGTTTTATCATCAACCCCGTTTGCAGCAAGTCCTCACTTTCCACTCACTTTGATGCAGAGTTGGAAACCTACTTGCCCACTAATCGAATGATCCAATTATATTCAACATGCTGACTGCCAAAAAAAAGAGCATACTGCAAAAACAAATTAATGAATCGAATAAGTTTGGTCACAAAAGATGCATGAGAGTCAAAACAGATCTGCTCTCCTTCCTTCCTTCCTTCCTTCCTTCCTTCCTTCCTTCCTTCCTTCCCTCCCTCTCCTCCTGGTCAGCTTCTGCTTCCTACTCTCTGGGCACATCATGATACACTCTTACAGGACTCATCATTGCCCTGAGCTTGGAGATTCTGCAGTCACTTGTACAAAGACAAATTTGAGGGCAGAGATTTCTGCAGCAGTTACTTCCTGATCCTGCCATCTAAGAGGGCCTTCTCAGCAGTGGCCCCTCACCTGTGGAACAAACTCCCACCGACGACCCGCCACGCACCATCCTTACAGGCTTTTAAGAAAGCCTTTAAAAAGTTTTATTTTACTATGACCTTCTCTTAAATACTGTTTTGCTGCTGTTACCCTTGATGTTTTATTACTAGTTTTTAATGTTAGCTCTTATTGTTTTAATATTTTACTTTTATGTTTTTATTGCTTTTAATGTGTATACTGTTTTTATATTGTGTTACTTTTATATTGGTTGTAAGCCACCTTGGGAGAGCTTCTGCCCTGAAAGGCGCCTAAGAACTGTTTTAAATAAATAAATATAAATAAATCTGCAGAAGGAGATGAAAAGTAAGTCAGAAAACATGCAAAAGCTCCTGCACCGAGATGCAAAATGTCCAGGATGCAACTGACAAACGTTGCTGCACAAAGACAATCACCATTGGATTTAGCGGTAGGCAACGCAGGCATCCGCCTAAGGCACTTGGTTTGTGGGGAGCGGAGGAGTCCCTATCATGGGCTAGTGTACATTGTTGGGGGCTCTTCTCTGAGTGCCCCCACTGAATGAGGTGCAGTAGGTTGTGACTGGTAACTGGGGGGGGGGGGGAGAGCCTCTTTGGTGGTGGCCTCACAGCTATGGGAATGATCTCCCCAGTGAGGTGACTTGCCTGGAATTTACCTAGTGCTAAGCAAAACTTTTCTCTCTCCCCACACCCAACTTTAAACATTTTAAAAACTTTTAGCCTTGAATTAGTGTTGGGGTTTGTGCTACATTATCAGTGGTTTTATTTTTTCATTGTAAATTCTTTGCATTCTTATTATGTTATTTAATGGAACAATGTGGAAACCACCCTGAAAGAAAAAAAAAGATTTGAAAGGCAGTGTATCAATGTGTGTTTCCAGACAGGGTGGTGTGGTGGTCAGAGTGTTGGACTTTGGACCAGTCACAGATTCTCAGTCCAACCTACCTCATAGGGTTGTTGTTGCAAGGATAAATGAGAGAGAGAGAGAGAGCAAGATTGACTGACCACAGCTGCAGTTCATAAAAAAAAAAAAGCATTGCATGATTAAGGTAGTGCTTTTGGCAAAAGTGATTGGAGCATAACACCATAGGTCTCCTGATGTGCTGAGGTGATAAGTGTGGCATATCTGCCTGCCCAAGACCTGAGATCTGTCGGAGGAGCCCTTCTCCATGCCCCACCAATGCGAGACATACACTATGGTGGGACATGGGAGAGAGCTTTCTCTGTGGTGGCACCCCGGCTGTGGAATGCCCTCCCCTTGGAGGCCAGACTGGTGCCGGCACTGGCTTAATTTTGACACCAGGTTAAGACATGGCTTTATAATAAAGCCTTTAATGGCTAAATCCACCAGTCTGCATACTGTCTTGTTTTAACTGGATTTTACTGTTTTAACATTTTGTATTGGTTTTAATATATTCATGGTTTAATTTGTTTTAGAATTGTATATTTATTATATTATATATGTATGATTTTATCTGTACACCGCCCTGAGATCCTTGTGGTATAGGGTAGGATATAAATGTTTTAATAAATAAACAAGTGCAGATTAGCTAGTATTGCACTTTGCACAAGAAGCCCAGTAATCGTATCCCCCCCCCAACACACACTTCCTAATGGGTTTGTTTCCTGTGCATTCTCCTGCCAGCAGTCGAGACTCTTCCTTGAGCTAACAGCCTTGTTGTCAGTGTTTGAAATGTAATTTATTGCATGCAAATATTCTGCACACCCACACCATTTGGAGAAAGAACACCAAGGTATTCCCCATGGATCCAGATAATGAGGAGGGAGCCAACTCCGTGGATGTGTGTTCGCAGCAAATGTAATTGGGAAGGCAAGACACAGAGTAAGGTAGACACAACTAATTCAAGCAACCGAAGTGCAACGTTCCAGTTCATTAACGTTTCACTTGGGGCTAAATCTTAAAAGAAGCCTTTAAAAAAACCCCGTTTCTTCAACAAGGACTTAATTCCCCCCCCCCCCCCCACTAGCGTTGCAGAAGTCCTATGATCTCAATTTTAAAATCCCAGTAGTATGAACAATAGGGCTGTGACCGAATCCGGATCCCAGATCTGGATCAGGCCCAAATCAGATCCGCAATCCAGATCCGCTCTGGGTCCATGCAGAGCCCTCCCTCCCGCTCTCCCCGCTTTCTCCCGCCCCCCAATCGCCCTGCTTACCTGCAGCCTCCTCTGCATCGACCCGCGTCGTCCTGCCTCCTCGATGCTGGCCGGCAACTTTCCCGCTTGCGCTGGGTGATGAGTCACCCGCCGCGACCAGGAAATGTGGTGGCCCACAGCGAGGACGGAAGACGACGGCAGGATGATGGCGGAAGAGGCAGCAGGTAAGCAGGGCGATTAGAGGGAGGAAGGGAGCGGGGAGAGTGGGAGGGAGGGCTATGCACGGACCCGGAGCAGATCTGGATCCAGATCCGAGGCGAATCGGATCGGGCCCACTCTGGACCTCCCAGATTGGGATCCAGATCGGATCGGGGGGTTGTGCACAGCCCTAATGAATACATACTCCCACTATTTGTAAGCCCTCTGGGTAACACTGGTGTCAAGGTTGGTCTTGTTTACACCATGTTATCCTGCAAGTAAAACCTAATGCACTGCCATCTTGGATTTGTTTACACAATGGATTAAGCAGAAATGTGTTGAAAGCAAGGAAAAGAAACCCTGGATAATTTAAGGGTTTTGACCTACCTATGTTTTATTGTGGGGGGGAGGGGTGACACAGAATTCATTAAACAGGGATGGGGAATATGCATTTTCTAAATAGAGTTGCTGTGAGTGTCCGACGGGGTCCATGAAGGCAATGCCCCCCACGTCCTGCCCTCACGGACCCAGTCGGACCCCCCAGCAGCAAGCTCAGACCATTGATCACTCACCAGGCCTTGGCAAGCGCTCAGCGGCCGCCCACGGCCACTGCCGAAATTCTGCCCTTCCGCCCTCTGTGTTAATGGCAGCCCCCATAGGTGTGAAAGCAGGAAATGCACAATTTCCGGAGCCTTGGGAAATCGTATGTTCCTCCCCACACACCAATGGGAGCCTTAAAGGCCCCATTAATGCAAGGGTAAAGAATCAGTCTTTCTGTTGTGCAAGCGGTTGCCTATTATGCTTGCACGACGCTTTGTCTGACATGTGGCACTCGCATGACCAGTGACATAAGCAGATTGCGCAACCTATTGCACGATGGATGCAAAGCAGTTGTGCAAGAGCCATGTAAAACAGCTTGCAGAAAACTAACTCCAGTTGGACTCTTCGTTTGCGCATAGTTCAGAACCTAGTTCCTGCTAGCGCAACATCATTTGTGCTAACGGGATGGCAGAGCTGTATATTGCTCTGAGAGTTGCAGTGCAACACATCTGGAGAGCACCAGGTCAGGGAAGACTGGTGTAGGCAATAGTGAGCTAGATGGACAGATGGTCTGACTCCATATAAATTCAGCTCCCCATGTTCCTAAACAGCAGTGAAATCATTACAAGTCTTGAAATGCTGCGGGGGTCAGATTCCAGCAGCAGATTCTGATGCTGCCACAAAATCCCATACAGAGATTTCTACCAATACCCACATTTTGAAAATTTCAAATGTGGGATGCATCCTTAAAAAAAGAAGTCTTTCAGAGCTACACTTGACCAGCTCTTGTTTCATGCTAAGCAAACCAAACAAACAAACCAAACAAACAAAACTCAGTTCCCTAAGATGTTCTGAAGTGTCTCAAGCTGAGGCTCATGTACTTCAAAGTAAATTGATGTGTATTAACATCCCATTTACGTGACTTCACACTTGTTTTACCGCTGAGCCTAGGGCTGACGGACAGATGACAGTAGAGAAAATTTACATTTGGGCAGGATTTTTTTCTGCACATTTTATTTAAACTTAAAACAATTCTCCCTTCCACATTCTAGTTTTCCATTAGCTCTTCTGGGTTCAAATTGATTTGAGATTGCCACAGCAGTCTTTGAAAAACAGGGCCAAGGAAATGGGCCACAGGGTCAATTTGTAATTTTGTCTTGGGGATGGAAGGGCAGTCTGGATTTCCCGCCCCACTCCTACATATATACCCTCCACAATCATATGCACTGTGCATACAGCCGAAACTCTTGATAATGGTCCATCCATCTGATAACATGGGCTCTGGTCCACAAAAGCTCATGCCAGAATAAATCTATACATCTTTCAACGCCACAAGACTCTTTGTTGTTTTTGTTCTGGGTTGGATGTTTCCCTTCCAAACTTGGAAAATGAGACCTGGGATGTGTCAGAAGAATCATCAGGTTCACACGCCCCAGTGCAATCTTTAGATATCAGAAGCTTGCACATCCTCGCAAAACCCTTCCCAATTCCAAACTGCTAAACAAACACACACACAAAACAAAACTCACTGGCTTTCTTCCAAACAATCACAGTCGATGCGGCTGAGACCTTAGCTCAAAATTCTGATATTGGCTACCTTTCTCTGTCATATTATGGGTCCTGGTTCTGTTGACAACCATGGCCAGCAATCCAGGATTTTGCCCACTGAGTGGTCTACGTTTTCCCTTACGATCCTTGCCTTCCTGCCTTGGCTGTGGGCCTACTTGACTTCTGGGCAGCGCCATCTCCATGTTTTTGAAGATCCTGCCTTAGAGGGTCTACCTTCCCATTGTCACTAGCGTCTATTGCTCCTCATCCTCTTTCTCATTGGTCCCACTTGCATCATTGACAGACAGAGAGCCAATGAGCAAGCAGGCCGTGGCATCTCCTGCTCCTCCTTCTCACCTCCACTATTAGTGAAGAGGAGGAGCAACTCCAGGGGGCTCTTGCCAGTGGGTCCCTGTTGCGGTGTGCGCCCCTGACAGGTGCCCAACCATGTCTACCGTTGACGTTGCTCCTGCTTATGGAAAACACTTAATCCCCAACTGGACTCAATGGCTCAATTCAGACGACACAATAAACAACTGGTGTGGTGGAAACAATCGTCAGTTGTATTGACTATCGTGTCGTCCGAATGCTGCCATAGTCAACTCAGCGCTGATCCTCATCCACACCGCAGTTGATTATTTATTACCATGTTGTGTGGGGAGTGCCCCCTAGCGTTAGGGTTAGTCAACCCACCATTGACTATCGTGTCGTCCGAATTGAGCCATTGGCTCAATTCGGACGACACGATAGTCAATGGTGGTGTAATAATCAACTTTACAGTTGTTCAACTAGGGGGTACTGCCCACACAACATGGTAATAAATAATCAATTGTGGTGTGGATTAGGATCAGCGCTGAGTTGACTATGGCAGCATTCGGACGGCACGATAGTCAATACAACTGACGGTTGTTTCCCCCACACCAGTTGCTTATTGTGTCGTCTGAACTGAGCCACTGACTAAACCCATTTCTGTCAGTTAGTGGCCTCAGATCCTACCAGAAAAACACCTTCCAACCAACCTGGCTCCTGACAAACCTAGCCTGGTGGAGTTTTCCCTCTTCTTATGCTACTGCCAATGCCAGAGATGGAGAAGCGCCGCCAGACTGCCCTCCATTTTTTGAATGAAAACAGTAACTCTAAACCAAAGCATTGCATAGCTTCCTTTATCACGCTGAAAGTATCGGGGAGGTCATCAGGGGGAAATTTCTCATGTTTCAAAAACTACTGGCACAAAACAGACAACTCAGCATATTTACAACAAACAAACCACAGACAACCTTCACAGACATCTTTGGACTCCAAACGTTCGTAAAAATATACAATTTATTCCTAACTGCATCTGTCCTGCTCACACGTCTGAAGCCGACAGTTCACTTGTTTATATATAAAATGCACTAGCCCTGTCAAGAATCTTCAACACAGTGGTTGTTTTTTTGCAGAAAGAAAAAAAAATCAGGTTTGGGGTTGTTCGGGATTTTGTTTAGCTTTGGGAGAACCAAGGGTGTTCACCTAGCATTGTACCGAATCAGAGAGAGCAAAATCTGTAGACGTTCCATAGCTCACTGGAAGAATGCCTGCTTGCCATGGAGAAAGTCGCAGGTGATGTGATCAGCATCTCCAGTTAGAAGGATCAAGTCGCAGATGATGTGAAAGACTTCCCCTTGAGACCCCAGTCCAAAGGAGGCAGGACTTGGCTAGACAGACCAAACCTGGCCTGGTTTCAGAGAGCTTCCTTGATCAGAGACGTCACTGCCAAGGGTCCTCCAAACGACGTTCTCAGAGCCATTGCAATCCGCCATTTGTCACAGTGGGTTTTTCAGACGTGTATCCGGGGAACCCCTGAGCTTCCTTTGAAGCTTCAGGAAGGGTTCTGCATCAGTAACAGTGGACAAGATTCCACCGGGACACTGGGATGTCTGGCGGTGTATTTTAGGACGCGCACAGTTCACACATGGTGATCTAGCAGCTCTGGCAAGCATAAGTGATATAGCTGAAATTTCTGTTCCACACCAGATATGTGAATTTGGGTAGCTTGTAATATTTGCCTCTAAACTGGCCCCAAAGTCCTCCTATGGCAGGCTTTTAATCCAAGCCACAGAAGACACTGACCTGGTTCACACATAATGCCAATTCAAGGGTTAAACACATGGATTGGCAGGGGCGCACATGAGTGAGCAGGCACACTTCCTCCCATACATATGCTTACTACTTCCACTTTCCACTGCTTTGCTAAACAACCCAGGAACACGCCATTCACGGATTGCTAGTCGTGACGTCCGAACCCAGCACTCTGGGTTGCCGAGTTAAACAGCCCAGAGATTTAACCCAACAACAAACCGCGGGTTCAAACTCTTGCAATGCTTCTGCAGCAGGTGCAGGTGGGGCCTGGAGAAGGATTTCTTGCAAGACAAGCCAATATCGTACCCTGAAGCTATGAAAACATACACAGGCAGTCTCATGCCACAGAAGGTTAATTTCACCCACAGCGCACAACTGACATTCAGCTTTAAGATGCCTTTTGAGCTGCTTTATGCTAATCTTGACTTCACCTGGGGGAGGGGGGGAACCCTTCATAGTCAGAGAAAGAATGATCAATTATTGGAAAGGCATGGTGGGAATCACAGAAAACAAACTGCTTCTCAAAGTCACGCACGGCCCATTTGATATTCGCTCCAACCTTAGGAAGACTACGTTACACAGAGAGAGAGAGATACACTTTGGGTTCAAGTCGATAAAAATACTCGCATCGTGACGAACATGAAGCATCGCATTTCTTGGCATGGAGCGACTTAGGTTTGCATATACAGAATATGGACGCCCCGTTCACACGCTGGGCCAAGTGAAATGTTACAAGCCCCTGATCTAGGCTGCTGAAAAGAACTTCCATGGAGTGGGCACAATCATGTGTTTAAAGCCTCTTTACCCCACCTGTCAGCCTCCTACAGACCGCTTCACAGCTTTAGCGGCATGTCCAGAACTTTGCATAATGATGGAGTTGACGCATATTTCCATCCTGCACCACACACATAAACCATGCGATGCCACATCAAGGCCAGCATTCATGGCCACCCAATCACACTATTTCTTCCTCCTCAAAAGAAGAGAAAGAAAAACCGTGCAAACTGGTATTGTGGACATACAGGCCTCCATGTGGTGCACTCATGAATTTTGAGATACGGCCGAAAGGCAAAACCTATGCCGGACTATTGAATTATAAGGCAGCTTTAAGGATGTCTGTACTGGGCCAGATGTCTACCAGAGGCCTGCAGCGATTAGCGTGGAGAAGACAGCCTGAGCCTGCACACACTGGGGGCGGCATTCTGCAGAAGAGATTTTAAAAGGTTATGCACGCCACAGGAAAATAGTATTTTGCAGCCTCTTTGCGTGTGCATGGGTGGGTGGGTGTTTAGGGGTAACTTTTAAATGAGCCCCTACTCCTGCTAACTATTTTGCCTGGTGGAATCCACATTCTAACTCATATAAACACAAGACAAGGGGACCAGGTACCGAGAAAGGCTAAATTTCAGCTCTGGAGCCAAACCTGCAAAGCTGTGCTAAGTCTGAAACATCAGCTGCCTGGCAAACATACAGGACTCTGAACATCAAGGTTCCCACAGCTCTGAACATCACCACCCACAGCTACAGTTGGGGAAATGTCCATCACGGATAAGAGAGCTCTTTCTGAAAAGCCCAAACTAGCAGAGGATGAAAGCTGCATTCTGAAGAAAAAGGTGACGGCAAACGCACAGACCAGCAGGAGACATTTAACGGGAAATCAAGGGGGTCGTCACAGTGACCACGTGGCCTTTGCTTTGCTTTGTTCCGCTTCTCTGGTTTTGTTGCACACGCAGCTCAGATGGCCTGTGTTAATCAAAGGGGCCACGAGGCATAAACAGACGGCACGGTGAGGCTGAGGAAAGGGTCCACCCCGTGGATGAGTCAAAGTCTTTGAGCAGAAGTGAGTCAAAGCCCTGGAGCGGGAAACACTTGGGCATTTGATTTAAAGGCCCATTTCATCTTGTTGGCACTCCAAGATCCCAGCCTGGTCAGGGTTCCGGTACTACCCACCTTCAAGGCATTGATGATCCAGAACCTCCCACCTGCATTGCAGACATGGTCTAGGCCCAGCCGGCGTCTGCATCCATGTTGTTATCTCCGAGCTCAGGTTGGAGATAACAGTGAAGATTCCTCCAGCAGTGGGGCTTGCAGACCAAGCCCTGCCCTCTGGAGGCACCCAAAGGAACTGCATGGGGAGCCGGCAGGCCCAGACAAGCTCACAGGCTATGGGTTCTGCAGCCCGCTCGTGCAAGAGTTGTTGTCTACACATCAAGATACACATGAGGCTCTGGATTGGGGCTGCATTGTTTGAACTCAGATTCAAAAAGGCAGTCAGGAAATCCAATGAAAAAGCACTTGGAATCTCGTGGGCCCTTTTTTCCTTTCCTTTTTGGTTTTGTGAATGCCTGCAAATTGCTACGTGGAAACGATTTCAGTCCTCAGTTCAACAAAACAATGAGTAGTATGTCACTCTCCACCCCATTCCCCCCCTTTTTTTCTTTCTCATCAAGCGTGAAAAACATATTCAAAGATGAAAATAAAATGTCAACGTTTTTCTTTGTTTGTTTACTATGGCAATAATACCTGATTCAATTACAGGACACAGGAAAAAACGAAACAACCTGACTATTTTGCAAAAGATTAAAGTGGCACGTCGCTCCACACCAGAAGTGTGCACATGACTGAGAATTTCGGAATTCTGACCAAAAGCAGATTTCCTAATAAATTAATAAAACAGAACAAAAATCTCATATAAAACAAAGATTTTTTTTTAAAAGTCCATGTAAAAACTTTCAGGAACTATTATGTCTCTTCATAGATATATAGATATATTTATTTATTTATCCTGAATTTTTTTTTTTAAATAAAATTTCTCTTAGGGGAAATAAAATAATAAAAAAAGCTAGTTTAGACTCTGATCCTCAGAGAACCGGTTCTTTGAGTTGCTAGACTCAGGCGACGCAAGTTCCCCCTGGGAATGAATAGAGCATTGTAGCAGCAGCATTTGGGGGAACGCGCCCCGAGAGGAATCTAATGGGCCAAGCCATTCATATTGCTCCACCTTTCCTGCTTTGGCTGCACTGCCTTCATCTCATGAAGGTCAGAAAGGGATTGCTCAGCCTCTCCTCCCTCCTTAGTCATGCCTCCATTTCGGGGCAGATCTAGACACAGCATAGCAGAGAAGTTCACGTCAAATCCCCTCCCCCATAACATGCAGTGACGGAGACACACTTGTGTGTTCTCATAACGCAGTGGGTTTCCCTCTGTGGGTGCCAGGCATCCGTAAGGGTCACCTGAGGGCTGCCTGTTCAGGTGGGCCACTAGCAGGTGTGTTGTGTGTGACCCCCCCTCCACTCCCACCTCCGAAAAGGCAGGGGTTAAGATCTAAGGCAGCAATCAGGGAACAGAAGCAGGAGATTAGAGCAGACAACGTTCCCACATCAGAGGCAAGTAGTTCAGACGGAGGCAATGAGCGACGGGAGCGAAGGCCGGGAAGGGAACTGGAGGCAAGACTAGAGGAGCCAGTACGCCAGCAAATGTCACTTGACCCCCGCCTTCCTGGGTGGGGGAGAGGACAACCCCCCCCCCCAATATCCTGGGCGTCTCCTCACCCCAACCAGAGATTGCTCAGACAGGCTGCCTCCAAACCCCAGTTTGCAGCGGGAGGGGCAGCACAGGAGGTAAAGCGCTCGAGTCTGACTGCTGGGAGAACCCCCACATTTCAAGAATCCCTCCCTCCATCCCAGCCCTTTAGAGTGGGAGCCAATGATGTGGAAGAAGAGTTGGGAAACACAGAACTTGAAGAGATCACGTCAACGCTTTGCATCATTGTGCATTATGAGTGGAGGGGGGTGGGTGAGTTTCCAGACACTGGGGGGAAAACCCTCCACGGTGTCCTCCATCACGCCAACTTCCATCCTATGATATCCAAGCTGGAGGGATTCAAGGGGTTCACCTCTGACACCCCCACAAGTTCTCTGAGGATCGGAGTCGTGGTCAACAGAAAATATCTCACAGACTTAAAAGCATGCCCAGCAAGCACAGCCTTGTAAGACTAAATAAGAGTTTGGAAAGAGAAACGACAATAACAACAGAAATTGTTACTAAATCAACCTGGTTTGAAAGTTCACAGCTGTGTACTACAAAGTGTAATAATAATTATTTCTTCTTCCTCTTCTTCTTCTTCTTTTTTCAGCCCATACAAAAATAACGTATTGCAACTCAAAAGTGCATATATATTTTTGTTTTGTTTTAAAATAAACAGTTGACTGTTTTGATTTTGTGTGTGTGTGTGTTTTTTTATCAAATAAAATATTTACACCATTTTGGTTTCCGGAGTCAGAAACGCTCTTCATGCTATCACCATGGGGACGTCATCTGAAAAGCCTGTGATCATCGGTGCTTCGTCGTCATCGTCCCCTGGGAAAGAAACACACAAGAGGCTACTGACCCAGACCGGCAGTGAGAGTCCTTGCGCTCCCGTGCGCGCACAGAGCTCTTTCGTGGCCAGATATTCCCATTCATTTCAAGGAACATGAAAAGAGGGACTTGTTGACAAGGGAGAGGGACAATCTTCACAGGCATCTGGATTTCGTGAAGGTCTGGAGTGGGCCAAGAAGCAAGGTCTGGACCTGTAACTTCTACAGACATAACCCCATCCCAACCCCAAACCCGACCCCCAAATGTAAACACCAAACACAGGTGAGACACCGTTGATTTGCTATGACCATTTAAGGTC
Organism: Anniella stebbinsi; assembly: GCA_029215795.1. NCBI lineage: Eukaryota > Metazoa > Chordata > Lepidosauria > Squamata > Anniellidae > Anniella > Anniella stebbinsi. The sequence goes on along the minus strand of JARDYH010000002.1, from coordinate 155,147,999 downwards.
TCATCCGAGATCTCAGGGAAACAGCCCCACTTACCTAAATCGTCACCCGAGGAGAATATCGCCGACCCCAGTCGGGAACTGTAATGGCTGTTGGCAAAGGCCGTGAAGCTATTCTGAAGTCTTCTATGCCTCATGTACAAGATGACAAAACCTATGCCCACAGTCACTAGCAAGATGAATAAAATCGGTACCACTATGGCAGCAACATCTGTAGATTTGCCCATTGTTGATGCAGCAGGATCTCCTCCTATGGACGGACGGACGGAAGGAAGGAAGGAAGGTTGTGAGAAGTGATTCCTAAGGACAGAACCTTCATATGGTCTCAGAACAATGTAAGAGCCATTTCCCTGGGCTGCCGAGGTAACGTTTGGAAGCCCAGAACCATATGGGCACGGGCAATTCTGGGGGCCCTCCCACCCCGAATGTCAACATGGTCAGAAGGAATAGCGATGAGGGGCCAAGGAGGGCCCAGGCGCTCGCCATCTATCCATGCCGTTCAAGGCTTCCAAGTGTTACTGCAGCGGTGTGAAAAGACTTTGCAGGGAAATATGAGCAGAACACATGGAGGGCACTTGAATCTGAGCAAGATCTTTTCTTTACCGGTTCCTAATTCGTTGTAAAGCAGCGTCGCAGGCTCGCCGCACATCTGCCCACTGTAGAGACATCTTGCTTGCACTGTGAAAGAGTAATTGTGGCCTGCCATCAAGTTGGAAACTTTAAAGACATTCTCAGTGGTGTTTCCCAGGTATGCTGTTTTATTCGTCACACTGTCAAACATGTGTACCTCATATCCCTGGAATTAAGCAAACAACAACATCTGTCATTTCAGTTGGAGTTATTGGCTAGTGTATTTATGATTATGGCCCATTCTTGGCTTTCCTGCATTGACTTGCGTTTTTTATTGTTTTACTGATCTCATATTTTCTCACGCACCGGCCGTGTTCACACAAGTCCATAACCCTAAATTCCAGAGCATCCTGGCTCATGATCGTACGCAAGCCAGTGTTGCTGTGGCACCCTGCCCAATCACTCCTGCTTGGCTCCTCCCACCAGTGGGAGAGGCTTCAATAACCAGGAACATCGCTAGCAAGGAAAAGCTGAGTGTTACATCCAACCCTGTTTCCTGGTTGGTCACTCCCAGGAAAGCCAGGAATTGTAAGCCAACTTCAAATCCTGGCTTCAGATTCAGAGTGGGGACTGAGAGGTCCATTCAGTTCTGGTGCTGAAAGCAAATTCATGGGATCAGGCTGTTTTCATTCTAAGCATATGTCTTATGCAACAGGCAGACCTCTGAATTCTAGTAAAAAACAACAACAACAAAAAGACAGAGCAGATCCCGCAAGGCTGACAACTGCCCGTCCTGCTGAAAGTTTCCTTGCTGGCCTTTCGAGCGAGAAACAGGAGAAGAAAGAGCGATGTGGGTGTAGCACATTTAAGGAGAACTCAGTTAAAGAGGAAGAGAATAGAAGAAGAAATAACACAGGCTGAAGCCAAGCGCCAAGAAACACTTAACAGGAATAGGGATGTCCGTTGTTTGAAAAATCCAGCCCTTTGGGGGCCCGGTGGATTCCCACTGTCGAGCTGCAGGGCTTTCCCCAAAATTTGGGGGATTTTGGGGGGTTCTTTTTCTCTCGTATATAGAAAGTTGCACAAATTAAGGCTGCAGTTTGTGGAATTTGCTCAAATTGCAGCTGTGATGTTCACAGCTTTTTATTTATGCGGGGGGGGGGGGGGGAGGGCGGAAAATCTGCAAGCTGGCCCAACTCAATGCACACTGAGTCAGGGCAGCTTGCGGGCAGGTCTGAGGAGTCAATGAAAGATCAGCGAACTCTACACACACTTGGATGGACAGACGGAAAGATTCCTCCGACATCCCTAAACAGGAAATGGTCTCAGAATGGAGTGCCAAGCTCCGCATTCCTCTCCTTGACGCAAATGGTTAAAACTCTCCCGGGCAAGGGCCCCCCAAAATGGCAGTTTCCTGGCTAGAACCCTAAAATGGTCTGAAGTTGTTGCACAGAGCAGGCCTTTCCCAACCTGGTGCTCTCCAGATGTGTTCGGATTGCAATTCCTAACCCATCTGGAAGGTGCCACGTTGGAATAGAGGAATACAGTTCCATGGGCCCTGGTGGAGCAGGGACAGGGGGGAGAGACCTCTTTACTTTCCCAGACTTTCAAAATCCTCTGCCTGCTATTTTTATGCTTCTTGGAGCGTGTTTTAACTCCCCTGCTCGCTTTTACGCTGGCATTTGGATGTCCTCGTTATAATTATTTTTTGTTTTTAATAGGTTTTTTTGCATTGGAACATTTCGTTGGCGGTGCTCAGAACCTCTTGAAGGGCAGGGTAGAAATCCAAGGAAGAAAAGGGAGCGCTAAAATGCGGTTGTTAACTTACCCGGCTTTCGCTAAAATGATGTTCTTTTAAGGCTAAGCTTTTCCAAAATAACAAGACATGGTCATTCTCTGCTATAATCTTTAAGGCGTCTGGTGCCGCCAGGGAAACTGCAGAAGGAGGGAAGGAAGGAAGGCACTCAGGCAAACACCTTAGCAATCTGACCACCATCTGTCCTCGGTTCTTTTGAAACACCTAAAAAACAGCCTTCCCTAAGCTGGTATCTGCCAGATGTTTGGGACTCCAACTCCGATTGACTATTGGCCATGCTGGCTTGGGCTGACGAGAGTTGGAGTCCAAAGCATCTGGGCTTCAGATCCTACGCACGTCTACTCTGAAACAAGCCCCACTGACTTCAGCCGGTCTTCCTCTGCCAGCCGCTGGCCAAGAAGGGAAAGAGGGCCGTACAAATTCAGCACAATGCTTCAATTCCGTTGGGTTTTCCCCAGAGAGGTTTTCCCGAGCGCCGCCGCGGCTTACCTGTGCTGAGTTTCACGCTGGCTTCTTTGCTCATGTTTCCCAGCTGGACAATGATATGGTATTTCCCTCCAGGGTCCAGCTTCTTGATGGTGTATTCCACAGTGCTGTTACGGGTTTTCACCTTGTAGATTCGGTCTGTCTTCTTTATTAAATCTTTCACTGCCACGGCATATAACTGAGGGGAGCAAAGTTGTACCCAGTGAATGCCAAGAGCTCTTTTCCACCTACCCATCCGTTCCTTGCCAATGCCCAACTTCTCTTGTTGAATGTTTGGAACACTAATACCTGAGAGAGAACCTTCTCCCTTACCAACCTGCCCGGTCACTGAGATCATTGGGAGGGCCTGCTCCTGATGGTTCCACATGAACCTTTGGCCTGACTGGAGTCCACCAGGAGAAGAGCCTTCAGTGTGGTGGCCCCTTCTCTGTGGAACTCCCTGCCCCTAGAGGTCAGGCAGGCACCAACACTAGGCGGCTCCCAGCCCCTCCTGAAAAAAACCTCTTTTCCAGGAATCACTACTCAAATGACCAGCCACTGTATTTATTGGTACTTTGCTTTAAAATGAACGATTTTAATTTGCTGTTTTTAATCTTTTTTCTGAGTACGCTGATGGTATTTGTGGTGGCCAACACACATTTTATATGGGGTTTACGTTAAGGTTTTATTGTTATATTCTTTTAAATCCGGTTAAGGTCTTTTATTAGAATTATTGTATTTCTTGCACGTTTGTAAACTGCTGGCCTATTTCATTTCACGTACAGGGTGCAAAATCTTTCATAAAAGATGCAAATGCATACGTTTCCCAACCAGAATTGCATAATCATCTTACCATATCCTGGTCAGGAGAATCATACGGCGATTCCCATTTAATGACGGCAAACGTTTTTGCCAGGTGCACAGAATGAAGATGTCGAGGGGGAAGGCGATTGTCGGGAATCATCTTCACCACGATGTAATCGGAAGGTGGTCCGTGGTATGGAGAAACCACACGTACCTAAAGAAGGTCAGTACTTAGTAGTCATTTATGCAGCTGTTGTAGTGACTCTCTCTTTCTCCAAATACAACCCACGACATAATGGAGGAATACTACTGCTGCCAGAAGCCCTACCTAATGCAGCAGTGGAAAGCTCCAGATGGGGCCAGAAACAGGGTATTCCTGGGGCATGTCAGCAAAGCCACAGATCTGCGGAATCTGAAGCCCCCTCATTCCAGTTACATGCCCCAGACACAACTCAATCCTAATATAAAAATCCAGCAGCAGGAACCCCCTCCGGTATAGGAAGGTCTTCATCCAACAACAAAAACTGGTGAAGGAAGTGATTGGGTGGGTCTCCCCAGCAGCAAATTCAACAACATGGGGGCCACGAGAGAGAAGGTCCTGTTCCTCACTCTTACAGTTTTTATCTGCCTAAATAGAACACATACAGGACCTCTCCAGAAAATATTAAGCGATGGGGACAGACACACCTTGCATGCAGTGTATGTTGCATGTGACAGAGCAATCCGAGCAAAGAATATATAATCTGCCCCAAGGAGCTAACAATGCAACTTCTGAGATCATCTCCTACGTCTGAATTGTCAAACAACGGGCTCAACTTGTATTTGTTTTGAGGAGGGAAGGTGAAAATAAACTCCTTACCAGAAATAAATATTGCTCATCCCTGTTGACGATGACCGTGATGTTGTGCAGTGTGGTGGTGGCATTGTTAGGATTCCTGTAGAGCTCTAGGAAAGATGTGGCATAAAATATGCCATATACCTGTCCCATCCCGGGGGGGGGGGGGGTGCAGTAGAGGAGGAAGCGAGAGAGAAAAACAAAACAGTATTTTTCTAAAGCTTTGCAAACAAATCAAAAACATTTTATTTTCCCTTGGCCTTCGCATGACGGGTATCATTGTTATTATCGCTGTTAAGGTTGATCCTCCTGTTTTTATTGTTGGTTTTATCGTTTTAATTTATGTTTTATTGCTTTTAATATTTTAAATATTTTATTGCTTTCAATGTTTTATGTGTTTTCCTGTTGTAAGCCGCCTGGCGAGGGCTTCCGCCCTGAAAGGCGGCCAAGAACGGTTTTAAATCAATCAATCAATAAATATCCACAGAATTTTCTAGACCATGACAAAGTTTTAGCAGCCATCCAAGCCCAGGGATCCCTGTGCTACCCTTTGCGGCAAACAGAACTGATGGCCTGAGATGTAAGAAGGAACCAGCTCTCTTTAAATGTACAGGACTTTTTATGTCTGGCTGCCAATCAGTTACTCGTCACAGGCAACCAAGCAAGGGAATTTATCACTTGAAACAGGCCGTCCCCAACTCAGTGCGCCCTCCAAACGTGCTGAAATGTAGTTCCCATCTAGGGATGTCGGTCACTGGGAAATCCGCCTCTTTTTGAGCCTACTAAGATTTCCATGGCACCCCGGACTTGGATTGCAGTTACAAGCCAAACGGGGGTTTCTTCCCAAAATCTGGGAACATTTTTTTTTTTTAGTTTGTATAAAAAGCGATTTGCCAAACTGCAATTGCAATTTGCAAAAATTAGGGAAATTTCGGCCGCAATTTTCGTGATTTGCATGAATTAAGGCCGGAATTTGTGGAATTTGTGCAAATTTGTATATGACTTGTACAATGCAGATAGAAAAAGCGAGCCAAAGTCCAGGGGGCTGAGCGGATCAAAACCTGGTGAGCTTCACCCACTGGATGGAGCCCGCCAACATCCCTACTTCTATCATTTGCAGCCTGCATGGCAAATGGACCGAAATCTAGGCCAAACCTGCCTCTTAGCACTGCCAACTTCCCATGGTCATTGTGAGGCTAAAATACAGGAGTGAGTGGGAGGTAAACTTAACACAAAGTCACTGGAAAAAAATAAACCTGTCTTTTCTTGATGGAAAAAGCATTACCTTTGGGCCAAATCAGACATGACTTTAAACCCGTATGTAGCAGCTATGCCTTCCTCCCTCCCATTTTTACTCTAGAGTAGGCATTGGGGGGGGGGGGAATCTGGATCACGACCCTAGCATGGGTGTTTTATTTTTAAGATTTGGATCGGGAGCCTACTTTTTCAAAGTAAAAAAGAGAAAAAAAGTTGTTAGATATAGCTTTAAAGTAACATCTGTTTTTGGCCCTTTGATATTTGGAATAGGTGACGTCATTTGCACGCAACTCTGCTATCAGGGACTGACTGCGATCAATGCATCGTACTCCATGGAAATGAAAGACGAACACTTAGAAAATGGATTCTTTTCACCAAAGAGAGAGGAAGGAATCCATACCACGTTCTGTGGGCCACTCCAGTTACATTCGACGGCGGTCTGGTTGATAGCTTTGGCTTTCAGACTGGGAGGCAGTGGCCTCGTACCGCTGGTCACCACATGCGCAAAAGACAGAGGACTGTCGCCCAGTTCAGTCTTGGCCCACGCAGAAATCTCGTACGGTGTCTGAGCAGTCAAGTTACTTACTGAAGAAGAAAAGAGTCAAGACAAAGTAGGGATGTGCCGACAGCCACCGCTCACCCTCTCGTCCCCGGAAAGAAGAGGTTTTATTCATCAGATCTAGTGCTGAGCCCAAATGGCCTCTCTCCCCTTTGCCACCCAGTTTACTAGCTGAGTTTCACTTATTCAGCATGGGGGCCAGCGGTGTTCGCTCCCTCTTTCACAAGTGTCAAAAAGAATTCACATTGTTCAGTTTGGCACAGAACGTTTTAATTTTCGTTTGCTTCCCATGAAATTCCACAGGTGTTTCATCCACATGGGAACCTCCAAACGAATCTGGAAATTTCAGATTAACGAAGAAAACTGTTGGGAGCTAGAGAACTCTCAAGGCCAGAGCTAGCTGCCTTTTAGGCGCCTTCGTTATTTATTTATGTCCAGGATTTACAGACTGCTTTAAATCTAACGAGATTCCTGAGCAGTGAATGGTAAAAAGAAAGAAAAAAGAAATCAAAATGCAGAATTAAAAACTCTAAAAACAAGTTTTGCCAATAAAACTGTGGCTGGTCAGTCAAGGAAGGTTTACTTAAATAAAAATGTCTTCAGCCAACACCAAAAGTGCCTATCTGATATCAAGAGGCGGGGAGTTCCACAGAGAGGGAGCCAGTATACTGAAGGCTCAACACCGAGTGGACTCCAAACAGACCGCAGGGCCTTACAGAACCACCAGCAATGCCTCATTGGATGACCTCAGGGACCGGGCAGGTTAGAGAGGGTAGGGATGTTTTGGTAGCTCACCTGCCACTCAATTTGCAAATGCTAGCCAAGTCGGGGGTACTGTGGGGGATCCATCAGGCCTAAAAATGACCAGATTTCCCCATAACGGACAACCCTAGTTAAGGGGAAAGGTACTTTCACCCATTCCTTTCTTACTCTTCAGATGTGCTGAGCTGAAGTGGTTATTCTCTCCATAAAACTTACCAGTTTGTGCTGATTTCCCCCCATCTATGAACAACGATCTTTTTTCTTGTCTGTGGGTGTCAAAAGTCCAGAAGATTTTCACAACATAGCCATTCACCTGTTGGCCATCAACACAGAAAGTGTTGCCAAGGGAGAGGGATCCATAAATACATAAATACATGTTCAATTGGGTGGACCTTGTTATTTAAAAACAAAGAAAGAAAAACGCTGGGCTTGATGGACTAAAAGCTCCCTGCAACTGGAAGACAGTCTTTACAAATGACACGTTGCACAGTTGTTAAGGGGTGCGGAAAATGAAGCTGCAAATGGAACCAGCTTCTCCTTCCCCAGATGGCTGACAACAGTGTTGAGGGAGTTAGAGGTCGTTCATTCATGGCAACTACATTTGCCCAAGGTGTGGGCCGGCCCCGGAGCATACATAAAACTCTGAAGAACTTATGCAACAGAATCATGAAGGATCCTGGCTAACGAAATCAGAACCGGAATACACCCTTTTATTTTTGGCACTTCAGGGAGAGGCTCCATCGGGCAAACTTCAGCACCAGGGATTTCATTATATTGAAAATTCAGCATAACTGAAGCTACCTCTGGCCAGGAGTTGCAAACCCTCTAGTGACATCATGAATATCAAATCGCAGATAAAACTTCACTGCATAATTTGTGCCCCCCTCCCCACATCGCCCCCTCTCCCCCGCAAATCCACGATTGCCGCACATCTTTGGAAACCTTTCCAAAGTGTGCCATTTAAACAACAGGCCACCAATTATTGTCCTCTGGCTGCTGCTTCTGAGCTGGGAATAATAATAATAATAATAATAATAATAATAATAATAATAATAATTCCTGAATCTGTAAAAGACAGCATGACTTGGCAAAGCCCAGCATGTCCTTCTAGAAAAACCACCACGAGCGAGAGATGATAATGATAATGATTAATAATAATAATAATAATAATAATACCTGAATGTTAGCTTCCAATTTGAGGGTGAAGCTTATGGAATCGTCATTGTAACTGTCGATATGGATAGTTGGTGGAGGAATAACTGAGGCAGAGATGAAACAAAGAGAACAGGCATCAGCCACTAAGGTTGTCGCAGGTGCCCAACTGCGTCCGGGAATCCAGTGGACTTCCTCACGCCTGCCCCCTAGGACCCACCTTGCTGGGTCACAGCCCATTCATGGGCCCTGCACTTCGAGCACCCCAGAAGACCACCCAGCCTCGTCCACTGTGCGCAACAAAGGCGGCTCCGGAAATGGCGTAATTCCGAAGTTGCGTAAATTATTATTATTATTTATTACATTTATATACCACCCCATAGCCGAAGCTCTCTAGGCGGTTTACAAAAATCTAAACTTTGGACATTAAAAATCGACATAACAACATTTAAAAGCATAAACAGACAACATATGAAGACAGTATACATTTAAAACAACTATGAACTCTCAGCCAGGCCTACATATAGTTCTGTGGTCAATTAAAACCTCAGCATATGCTGTTGAAGGCCTGGGAGAAGAGGAAAGTCTTGACCTGGCGCTGAAAAGATAACGATGTTGGCTCCGGGCGGGCCTCGTAGGGGATATCATTCCACCATTGGGGGGCCACCACCGAGAAGGCCCTCTCCCTTGTTGCCATCCTCCGGGCTTCCCTCAGAGTAGACACCCGGAGGAAGGCCTTAGGTGTTGAGCAGCTGTAAAGGCCCCATTCATGCAAGATTAAAGGCATGTGTCCTGCCAGCCAAAATCCCATATAGTCAGTGAGGGGATTGAGGGATCAAAAGATGTTATGAGCAGGGAAATTAAGCTTGGGAACACAAGTATAGGTGTTTAATGTAGCAAGCTATTATTATTTACAATAGGGGCAGAGTCACTGTGGATGGCTTTGTAATTGGAGCACTCAGCCTAGGGAAGAGAACAGTGTGTCTCAAGGCTGCCAACGAATATATTAAGACTAAAATGACAATATGCGAGAAATGAAACTATTATTAAAGTTCAGAGTTATTTAGAATTTTGGCGCACGCACATACATGCACGCCAACACACGCCAAGCCCCCACCCCCCTGCGCAGTGAAACAAAACAAAAAGGTAAAAAGAATTCATTCCTTTAGGGTCTACCTTTGCCTTTTACGGTTCGTATGGACTTGGAATCGCTCCAGTTCCCCACTCCACGGCTAGTTACCGCAGCAACCTTTGCAAATCAGAAGGCTAGTTAATATGCAAGAAGGCAGGGCATGCTGGCAATTTTATTTTCAAAAACAATGGCTTTTTAATGAAAACGAGGCAGGATAAATGCAGGTTGCTTACCTGTAACTGTAGTTCTTCGAGTGGTCATCTGTGCAGTCACACACTATGGGCTCGCGCCGACGCCGAGCCTCACTCGGAAACTTCTAGAGCTTAGAAACTATTGGCGGGAACCCCTCCCCCCACCATCTTACTGCGCATGCCTGGGTTCCCGCCTACCTCAGTTCTATGAGACCGCCTTATGCGATTTCCGATGAGGTAGTAAACGGTAATAAGAGAATGCATAATGGCATGGCTAGTACACTCATAGGCCTTCTAGCGAGGTCTAGAGGGGATGGTGGGAGGGTTGTGTGACTGCACAGATGACCACTCGAAGAACTACAGTTACAGGTAAGCAACCTGCATTTCTTCTTCGTGGTCTCTGTGCATCACACACTATGGGCGAGTAACCAGCAACACTTACCGGAGGGGGGTAGACTCGCTGAAGGGATGTCATTGAAGGAGCGACGACAACACCGCCCGTCCAAAGCTTGCGTCGTTCCTCGCTCTGGTATCCAGCCTGTAATGCGACACGAACGTGGAAGCTGAAGACCAGGTAGCCGCCCTGCAAAGGTCGGGAATGGAAATCCCCTTGCTCAGCGCTGTCGAGGTAGCCTGGGCCCTTGTAGAGTGTGAGCGCAAGGCAGCTGGGACTTCTTTTCATGCGAGCTGATAGCTAAGGGCGATAGTACTGACGATCCATTTTGCAAAACGCTGAGCCGATAGTGCCTGGCCCTTTGTTCTGCCGCCGTAGCAAACGAAAAGGCGTTGGGACTTGCGGAACGTTGATGTTCTGTCTTTGTAGAACGCCAAGGCTCGCCTTACGTCTAGTGAATGAAGTCGTGTACTCATAGGATCGGAAGCGTCCTGAAAAAAGGTGGGTAGTACGATTGCCTGATTGACGTGGAAGTCCGAGATGATCTTTGGCTTAAAGTCCGGCCCTGGACGTAGGACAACTCTATCCCTATGAAATTGAGTGTAGGGAGGATCGATCATCAGAGAGCACAGCTCTGAGGCCCGTCTGGCGGATGTGATTGCAACTAGAAAGGCTACCTTAAAGGAGAGCAACCGCAAGTCTGTGGTAGCCAGTGGTTCAAACGGTTTATTGGACAAGGCTGCGAGGACCACCGACAAGCTCCATTGGGGGATTATGGGTCGTACAGGCGGGTGGATGTTCTTTAAACCTCTCATGAAGCGTTTGGAAAGTGGGTGAGAGAAGGCCGAGTAGCTCTGAATGAGGTCGTGGTTCGCCGATATGGCCGCCAAGTACACCTTAATAGAAACATTACAGAGGCCCGCCTCGTGTAAAGAACTGAGAAAGGATAAGATGACTATGATCCCGCAGGAGTGAGGAGGGACACCTTGTTGGGTAACGAAAGAGGTGAATTTTCTCCATTTCCTTTCGTAAGATAGCCTAGTGGAAGGGCGAATGGCTTCGCTCAGTATCACCTTCACCGGAGACGGGAGATGGAGGTGCTGCCATCGCGCCGGATTCTCCATGCGGTTAGCTTTAATTTTTGCAGGTCTGGGTGGCGTACCAGACCCTGTCCCATGGTGATTAGGTCTTCTGTCATCGGTAGGTGGAGGTACTCTCCCCTGGTCAAGCGAAGGAGAGGGGTGAACCAGAATTGACGAGGCCACCAAGGAGCTATTAGAATGGCCTCCGTTCGTCCCAGCTGTAGGATTGAGATCACCTTTGGGATGAGAGGAAATGGGGGGAAGGCATAAACAAGATCTGACCCCCAGGAGGTACTTAGAGCGTCTCCTAGAGAGCCCTTTCCGATCCCTGCTCTTGAGCAGAATAGTGTGCAGACTGCATTTTCCGCAGACGCGAAGAGGTCCATTCGAGGTTGCCCCCATCTGTTGAAGAGGAGCGTGAGTGCCTGGCTGCAGAGGGACCATTCGTGTGTGTCCGAGAAATTCCTGCTGAGCATGTCCGCGTGGGTGTTGTCTGATCCGGCTATGTGAGTAGCCGACAACCGTATGCCGTGGGGGATCGCCCACTCGAAGATCTCCAGAGTAAGACTGAGCAGGGTTCTGGACCGAGTCCCTCCTTCTTTGTTGATGTACCAGACCACCGACATATTGTCGGATATGATCCTCACGTGGTGGCCTGTTACATAGTCTCTGAATGACAATAGAGCTTTTTTCACTGCGATTAGTTCGAGGAGATTGATGTGATGTCGTCTTTCCTTCGAGGACCATTCGCTCTGCACTCATAGGTGATCGCAGTGAGCTCCCCAACCCAGGAGGGAAGCGTCCGATGTTATGGAACGTGTTGGCTCCTCTTGCAAGAACGGGAGGCCCTTTTGAAGGTTTTGAGGTATTGTCCACCAGCGGATGGATTGGCGCAGTGAGAGAGGAACGGTCACTCGGATAGAATTTGGGTGCTGACGCGCATCGTAAGTCTCCAGAAGGAAACGTTGCAAGGGGCGCATTCGTAAACGCGCCCACCGGACTACAAAAACTGACGAGGCCATCAATCCTAGCAGCTTTTGAAACGTGAGCGCTGTGTGAGTGGCGGTAGACGAGACCCGAAGTGCCAACTGTTGGAGGCGGGCAAGTCTCGGGGGTGGAAGGTACGCCCTTCCTGCTTCTGAATCGAGGAGGGCTCCAATGAACTGTATCGTTCGAGTAGGAGACAAGATAGATTTTTCTCGGTTCAACACTAGACCCAACTCCCGTAGCAGGGCCGTTGTAAGTTCGACATCCTTCGTCGCTTGAAGTTTGGTTGGGGAAACGACCAGCCAGTCGTCGAGATATGGATAGAGTTCCACGCCCGACGAGCGGAGGTGTGCGCAGACGGCGGCCATACATTTTGAGAAGACTCTTGGTGCTGTTTTCAGTCCAAACGGGAGGACTGTAAATTGGAACGCTTCCTTCCCGACGATGAACCTGAGAAATTTCTGATGGTCGCGATGAATTGGGATATGGAAGTATGCGTCTTTTAAGTCCACTAGGGTGAACCATAGATTGCGGCGGAGCAGGGGGAGAATGGAGCCAAGAGTGATCATCCTGAATTTTTTGGTTTGAAGGAATTTGTTGAGGAACCTCAAGTCCAAGATCGGACGGAGGCCGCCATCTTTTTTCTGGACCGTGAAATAACGGGAATAGAACCCGTTGTCCAAGTCTGTGATGTTCACTGGGATGATGGCTCCCTTCTGTAGGAGTGAGGCAACCTCTTGTTGTAGTACGATGGAGGTTGGCGTATATTTTAGGTATCCCAGGCGTGGCAGGGAAGCGAATTCCATTTTGTATCCCTGGCTGATGACAGTTAGGACCCAGTTGTCCGTTGAAATCCTTGACCAAGCGTCGTAGAACCCCCGGAGTCTTTGGCCAAAAACTGGGGGGCGTGTTGCGCCAGTGGTGATCAAGTCAAAGGCGCTGTTTTGGCCCTTGGTCCCCTCGAGGGCGCTGAGGACGTGCTCTGGACTGGGGGTACGGCCTCTGTTGGCGAAAGGCAGGCTGCGTGGGCTGGAATCTGTGCTGCTGCTGCTGGTGTCTAAATTGTTGCTGGCGGCCCTGATAGGCGTGTTGCCTGGACCACCTCCGTGGTCGGTATGTCTGCAAGGCTTGGGTTGGGTAAAACCCCATCTTTTTGGCCGTCATTTTCGCCTTCTGGATTGTATCCATCTGCGAATCGGTGGAAGCATTAAATAGGCCTTCCCCATCAAAGGGGAGGTCTTCTATGCGAGTCTTAGTCTCCTGGGAGAGGTTTGAAGAGCGAAGCCAAGCATGCCTCCTCAATGCCACCGATGCAACCATCGATTTGGACAGGCAGTCCGCTAAATGGCGCGCGGTGGAGAGCTCTTGTTTAGCCAGCGCCGTTGCCTCCTGCTGGAACACCTGTGCCGCCGTCTTAATCTCATCTGGGAGATGGGCATGTAAAGCTGACACCTTCTCCCATAGGAACAGATGATACCTGGCCATTAGGGCCTGGTAATTGGCTATTTTGACTGAGAGAGCCGTAGATGCGTAGACCCTCCTTCCGAATGCATCTAGTTTTCTGCCCTCTTTATCTATCGGGGCCGAATGAGACCTGGCCGTGCGGCCCTGGGCTGACTCAACTATAACCGAATTAGGTTTCGGATGTTGAAATAAAAATTCAACACCCTTCTCCTGGATCTTATACTGGGCATCGACTCTCTTCGATACCGGACCCGTGGTCGCGGGGGCCTTCCAAGATTCCTTTAGGGTTCGCAGGATGGTTGGAAGGACGGGCATGGCTAACGTGGTAGTCGTGTCCCCGTACATCACGTCGTACGCGATGTCTTCCACTTGCTCCTCCGACTCTGGAACTTCGATGCCTAAAGACTGGGCAAGACGTTGCATTTGATCTAAGAAAGATACTACTTCAACTGATGGTGACGCGCGCTTGCCAGTTCCCAGCTCCTGCTCCGGAGAAGGCAGGGAGGGATGGATGTGAGCCGAGACCTCCGACGAATCTGAGGGATAGTCCTCGTCTGAGTGAGAGCTAGGTGCTCTGACAGCCATGGGACCGAGTGGCGAGAGTGGAGAGTCCGGTTGGTCAGCTAGGCATACCGGAGCAGACACAGTGGCTGATGGTGGGCGCCTGGGAGGGACGGGTGGGACGAAGCGGTCTTCCTCCTCCTGCAACCTTTCCCCCGTAAATTGATCGAAAAGAGGTCGCCTATAGGTTTCCTCTGTTTGATAAGCCCATGAGCCGGTAGAGTGGGTGGAGAGGCGATCCCAGTTTTCCGGTTGCGGTGATGTAGGCTGTGGGGAAACTTGACGAGGGGAAGGGACCCACTGAAGATCGGATCGTCGGTCTTCCATCTCCGACGCTGACGAGGAGAGCAAAGAAGCTGGTCTGGATAAGGATGCGGGGCGTTTGGGGTGCAACTGTTTTGGTGCTTTCGGTACCGAAAAACTGTGGTCTTGACGCGTCGGTATCGGTGTCGGAGGCGTTGTTACCGAGGGCCATGAGATTGGCAGTGAAATAGATGCTGCAGGTGAGAGTATTGGCCGGGCCATCGGTACCGGAGAACTGGTCGGTACCGAAGCCGGCTTGGTTCCCGACTTCGTTTTTGGTCTCGACATCGGTTCTGGTGTCGACGATGGCTTCGGCGTCGACGGCGGCTTCGGCGTCGACGGCGGCTTCGACACGGACGACGGCTTCGGCATCGGTGCCGACTTCCCCAGCGCCGATTTATGCACTTTCGTCGGTTGCGCAGAAGCTGAGTCCGGCATTGACTTTGCGTCTCGGGTTCGATGCTTCGTTGGCTTGGCGTGCTTTGTTCTGGGAGCCTGAGCATCCTCGTCCGCGCTGCGGTCCCTCTTGCGCCGCTTCGCCTTGCCCGTATCCTCGGGAAGGGAGGGCTTCGAAGTCGAAGGAGGACTCGGTACCGAGACCGGTACGTCGACAGCCTCTAGGGCAGACTTCCATAATAGTGCCCTCAACTTGTTTGCTCTATTCTTGCGCGTTTGCCTTGAAAAATTCAGGCAGTGCGCACAAGTGTCAACTACATGGGCCTCGCCCAAACAAAGGAGGCACTTGGAGTGTCCGTCCGAAAGGGTTAATTTGGCCCTGCAGCCCGTGCAGTTCTTGAAGAGGGACGCCATTTTGTACGCCGCTACAAGGCGGGAAAGGCTCTCAGTACTCCTTTCTTCTGGTTCCCGTCGAACGGGAACGCCGCCGCGGTTACGCCTCGCAGAACCGCTGCCTTATATATCTATATATCTATATTAACTATCTATCTATAAACTACAATAATTAATAAAATTTTTTTTTTTTTTTTTAGAATGAAGAGAAAAGAGAGAGAGAGAGAAAGAAAGAAAGAAGATAATCGACGAAGAATTAGCAACAGTAAAGTTGGAATAAGATAATCTAAGCTACAAACTATTTGGAGAAGTTCTCTGTGAGGCAACCAGCAAGGCGGTCGAAGAAGAACTGTGGTAGGCGGGAACCCAGGCATGCGCAGTAAGATGGTGGGGGGAGGGGTTCCCGCCAATAGTTTCTAAGCTCTAGAAGTTTCCGAGTGAGGCTCGGCGTCGGCGCGAGCCCATAGTGTGTGATGCACAGAGACCACGAAGAAGAATAAGGGATGGGGAAATGGAGCTCCAGGTACTGGTGCCCCTCTATTCGGCACTGGTTAGGCCACTTCTTGAGTACTGCGTCCAGTTCTGGGCACCACACTTCAAGAAGGATGCAAACAAGCTGGAGGGGGGTTCAGAGGAGGGCAACAAGGATGATCAGGGGTCTGGAAACAAAGCCCTGTGAGAAAAGACTGAAAGAACTGGGCATGTTTAGCCTGGAGAAGAGAAGACTGAGGGGAGACATGATAGCACTCTTCAAGGACTTGAAAGGTTGTCACACGGAGGAGGGCCAGGATCTCTTCTTGGTCATCCCAGAGTTCAGGATGCGGAATAATGGGCTCAAGTTACAGGCTGGACATCAGGAAAAACGTCCTGACTGTTAGAGCATGGAAACCATGGAACCAATGACCCAGGGAGGTCGTGGGCTCTCCCACATTAGAGGCCTTCAAGAGGCAGCTGGACAGCCATCTGCCAGGGATGCCTTAAGGTGAATTCCTGCATTGAGCAGGAGGTTGGACTCAACGGCCTTATAGGCCCCTTCCAACTCTACTATTTTATGATTCTATGATAAGACACAACTTGTTCCTGTTACTCTACAGGAAAACGGCGCACGTGTGGTCAGAGATGGGATCCCCAATTCACGCGGGAGCCTGTGAATACAGTTCGAGAATATGAGAGGGCTGCCAATGGATGCTCTGGAAACCTGCAGAGATGGCACTTCTAACCATCCCTTGCTGTTGCTCCTGCCACCTGCCTCCTGCTCATTCTCCCTTCCTCCCTCCATCCGTGCCCGACTCCTTCTTGGACTCAGGAGCAGAGAGGAGCATGGAAGCTTCTACTTCAACCCTCTGGTGTTACCATCGCAAGCAGCCTCTGATATTCAGGGATGTTTCAAAAGCGGCATAGTGGGCATTCAGGTCTCTTTCAAGGCGGACAAGCAAAGATCCTATGGATCTTATTCATTTATTTAAAATATTTCTATTTTAATATTTTGTTCCCAAGACAGCTTGCAACAATAAAATCCCGTAGAATAAGAAAGCAAAAAATCATAATAACAACACACACCAGCAATAAAGCATCTGGCCTAGCTAATACTAAAATGGGGCAGGTGGGATCGGTCTAGCTTTCTAATAAAGTGCTTGGAAAACATGAACTCACTCTGAACATGTATAACGTGTCGACCTGCAAACTTTCAATTTCTGAAGAGTTGCTGGTGGCTCTTACAGATGACCACTCCTTGGAACCAGCCCTGCTGTACTCCACCTAAGAGGATAGCAAAAACAGGTAGGCCCAGCTTACAAAGTTCAGGCTCTGCACCTGGCAGAAATGAAATCTTTGATCTGATTTATTGGGCTCCCCCTGCCCCAAGAAGCACAAGATTCTGCAACCAGATCGATTGCCTTCTGGTCTCATGTCAATTGCACTGGCTTCCAATTCGTTTCCAGGCCCAGTTCAAGGCGCCTGTTCTTGCCAAAAACAGCCCTAAGCTGTTTGGGACTAGGATATCTGACAGATCGCCTCCTCCCATAAGGACCTGGCCACAATTTATGGTCTCTTTCAAAGGCCCTGTTATATGTCCCAACACCAAGTGAGGCTACGTTGGTGGGAATGCAGGACAGGGCCTTTTCTGTGGCAGCACCGCAATTGTGGAATTCCCTCTTTAGTGAGTTTAGATTGGCCCACTCGTGCTCAGTTTTAGGTCTTTAATCGTTCTCAATGATTCTGCTCTCTGGGACATTTTACAGAGAGCTCAGAGGGGGTTAATTTGCTTGTTGTAAGCTGTTTACATGTTTATTATGTACACCAAGAGAGAGAATAGTCTCAAGATGCTATAAAAGAGACAATGACAATAGCCTAGAAATACTTACAACATACTCTCTGATCAAGCCATGGGCATTCGCCGGTGGCGCCCACTGGCACACCACGTCAACTTCAGCTCCTCTCTTCAGTGACAACTGGAGATGGCGGGGAGGGTCAGGCACTGGCAAAATAAGGGGAGGGTGATATGGTTATGATAACCTGGTCACAGATGCCTGCATTGATTCAGTCACACCTGACGCAGGAAATCACAAGCACACAGACTGACACACACACCTCAGCCTGGGCATGGTAACAATGATGGATCATGCAGAGACACAGCAAGCCGCCTCTGCAGTCAACAGGAATCCTGGGCTCAACCAGGCTGCCTTTAATGCAGACTTTCATTCTAAGCGTGCCACGAACGGCCGGACTGACTTACGTCCTTCTGGGGTGCGCAGGGTGATGAAGTCGTTTGTGTTGTACGCCTTGCTCAGGCACTGAACTTGGACCTTGACCTGATATGTGCTGTCTGGCTTCAGCACTCTCAAGACGTTGTTGGTTTTGTTGCTGTGAGTTTCTAAGGATTTCCACATGCTTTCTCCAACCATCCTGGATTTGGGAGTTCAACAAAAACACCCATCACCACATCGCTTGGGAATATGGGAAGGCCGGGCAGGGGACATTGAAAGCCAGACCACTTTGCGGCTCCGACAATGGTACCATCAACCGGACAGTGCGGCATGGTCTAAAACAAGGGTGGGGAACACATGGCCCTCCAGATGTTACTGGACTGAAACTCTCATCAACCACCCAAATATTTGTATGTTATTATATCTTACCGTTAGATTTTGCACTTAAAAATCTTATACAGTGTTTATATTCATTTTTCTCCTCAAGCCTGTTTTTCAGATGCATGTTTAGACAGAAAAAAAATCCAACAATGTCCAGCATCCCCCAATCACTATGCATTTTTGTGTCTAAGCATGCATAGGATTGTGGGATTTCTTTGTCTCAAAACGTATGGGCAAGATTGCATCCAGTGTGTTTGTACAGCATGCATACACATAGCCTAATCTTAGCCATGCGGCCATGCCCTACTGATGTCACCACTTCCTGAGATGCCAAAACGGGCCAGGATACCTGTAATGGATATTGTAGACGCAGGATGCAGGAGGCATCTTCTTAGGCCGGGTCCAGGTTAAAGTGATGTTGCCTGAAAAATCAGCTGTCCATTGGAGGTTCTGTACTTTATAGACAAGGGTATCATCTAGGAAAAAGAATGCAAAAATTCTGGATTTGATAAGGGGATTAGACATCTGGATCCAAAGATTTGTAGCAGACTCAATGGCTGGGTTCACACGGCACAACAATGGCTTAGTTCGGACGACATATTAAGCAATGGAGGGGTAAATAACGTACTGACCATGCATTAGGCAGGAGGAGCTCCACAGACGACATGCTGCAGCCAGTGCTGCTCGGCACCGGTAAACGCCCCGGCTGCTACGAACTTGCAGCGGCCATTTTGGTTGCAGCCTCTCCTCTCTGTGTCCTCCAGCCATATCCCAGCAGGCACCGTGAGTTCTGCCGGCTGCATAGAGCGACCGGGGGTTCTGGGCTGCTCTAGGCAGCAGAACTCTATTCTGAAACGGAATAGTCCACGGAGAGAGGGGGGGCTGAATTCGGACGACACTTTAAACAACTGGGCTTTGGGCTAAACAACATGCAAGCCCGTTGTTTCGCTCCATTGTTTAAAGTGCCTGATTAACGAACTGTCAGTTGTGTGTGCGTTGTGTGTTGCCCTCCAGACGACACAATAAGCAACACAACTGACAATTGTTCCCCCCCCTCCTCCGTTGCTTAATATGTCGTCCGAACTGAGCCATTGTCACTGAACCATGGGTTGTTGCTGAACTATGGGTTGTTCTGTTGTGTGAACCCAGCTGCCCTAACAAACCATGGTTTGTTAACCCTGAACAACCCATGAAGAAAACACATTGGTGTTGGGTTGTGAACTGTGGGAAATTTTGATGTCGGGGGGAAAAACAGTCAAACACACTGTCCAGTCTCAAGTGATCTGCGCAGATCAGCTGAAAGCGTCTCCAAACATCATGAGAAGGTGCCAAACTCTCTCAACGGCTGCTCACACCTGCAAGGACGATGCACAAGGGCGGTGTATTTCTCCTTAGAATTTTGGCCAGGCTGCAGGTCTCACAGGCCTGGTGGATGAACAAAGCGCCTGGGCAGCAGCTTCCAAATCAATATTTAATTAAAGAAGTAAAGAGCTGATAGATGCTCAGTAGCCCTCTGTGCTTTTTGAAGAAAATGGATGGAATCCAAGGTGAGGATGGGCACAGCAGGAAAGAGAGGTGGCAATCGATCGCTATTAGCGTGAACATGATCTAAACCATAACGAATTGCGGGCCAGGAATTTTGCTGGTGGAACTGCAGGGCTGGTACAGAGGAGGATGGGAGGAAGAAGAAAAACCTGGAGAGAGAGAGCATCTTAACATGCTTCTCTGAGCTGTGGCCCACACGTGAACTGCCTGTGCTACTTGAGTATGCAGGCATGCGAGTAGGGTGCCATTATTGATCGCTGCCCTACGTTTAAAAAATAAAACGACCCGCAAGGAGAAGAAAAAACCCAGCATGTCAGGGAGAGAGCTAGGTTAGAGCCTTCCTTTCTGAAGTGCTAGATTTCTACTTGCAGAAAGCTGCGCATGTCGAGAGCATTACAGATTGCCACCCCTCCCCCCCAGTCCCGCCTGCAGTCTGAAGTGGTACAATTTCATTTGCCGTGTCAGGGCTTTCTCATCTTATCCTTACCTCAGCATGGACCTTTGTGATTAGGGAGATGGGAAGAAGGAGAGGTGAGATACTGACCCTGAACTATTTCCATCCCAGCTAGTCAGTATACGAACTCTGTAACTTTAAGAATTTGTGCTTTTTGCCTCTTGGCGAGTCTTTTATATAGTGAACCTGCAAGAAGGGACTAAATGTCTCGTTCTTTGGCTGAAATGCGACTTTTTGCTCTTTTGCTTCACATTGCGATGGCGCTCTAGGCCAGTCCTGAACGAGGGGAACCACAAAGCCAAATGCAGGTCTCTGGCTGCGGATGATGGCTCACTTGAGGCCTCATGAGCCCCCTGCTTTTGCTGACTGCCCTGAGAGGGGGCCAGCACTTGGTGGGCCATGGTGGATGGCTGGTGGGTGGCATTTGGCTTGGAGGATCACACGTAGTAGATGCCTGCTTTAGGGTCAATGACCCGTGTGGGATTATGCTTTTTCCTCATGGCTTCCCTGATCAGCACTGAGTGTCAATCCTCCATGCCCTCAACCTTCAGCACACCATCCATTGGGGAGGACACATCCCATTTACTGAAACCTGCAAGCCTTGAGCTGCTGATCTCATTGGGAAAAGCATAAACAACAATTGTAATTAATTAGAGTGTTTTCCATAACGCCCAACTTCTCAGCAAAACAACAGAGAAACTGACTTGCCCAGGGCTGTGCAGAGAGCTTAAGGACTGAGCCAATACTTGGAATTGACATCTCTCTCAGCTAAACTCAACACTAATTTGATTTGTGAATGTATTTAAAATATTTACAGCCACATTTCCACCCACAAGGATCTACAAGAAGGCTAACAAGATCAAACAAATCACAGAAGTGGCAAACAATAAAACAAACAACAAAGACCTACAGAACAAACAGCGAGAAAAAAGAAAGTCTGAAGAACTGCTTATTGCTCAGTTAGCCCAAAGAGTCCCTGATAGAGCATTGTCTTAATTTGCCCCAAGAGCTCCATCACCCCAGCGATTGAGTGCACTCTCGCCATGCCTGGTGTGCAGATTTGCAGCACGGTACTCACATGACGCCGTGCCTGTCCTGCTGACACCCCACCTCTTCCCTAGCCTTTCCTAGAATGCTAAAAGTCTGGATTATTTTCCCTAAGTGCATTTAATGCGCCCTAAGACTCCATGTACTTTTAAAGGAACGGGGGGCTTGAAAGGATTGCATCAGGTCCCGGCAGGGAAAAGCGATCTCTCCCAGCAGCCGTCTCCAAGCCTCAATATAAAACCCAAACCTTGCATCCCAGGCTCCAAAGCCTTTTTAAAAATCATACAATGCCTGAATCTCTGCAGAGACAGGATTGTACTCCCTCAATGCCCCCAAAGAGCCAGGCTAAAGGGTTGTTCCACTTTTGCCCAGCAGAAAGGCGGTCTGGTTGAAGGAATCATCTGCAAGGACCTGATTGGAGGGAGCAAGAGAAGGGGAGGGGTGGAGTGGAGCTGAAGAGCAAAGGAGCCAAGGAGGGAAACAGCAGCTATTCAGGTGAACGGGATTGTAAGCTTGAGGCGCTGGTAAAAAAAATGCGGAGGCAAACCAGGGGGGAAAATTAAGTGTGATGAAGGTCTGAATCTTAATTACAAGGCCAAACGAACCCCATCCCGAGTGGGAGTTCCACACCCTCAGCACCACCACAGAGAAGGCCCTGCTTCATGAGGACATCCACCACACCTGAGGTGATAGGGGTACAAAAAGCAGAGCCTCCAACGCTAACCTAATGGAGTGAATATGTGCCATTAGGAGAAGATGAAACTATTATCAAATACAGTCCAATTTGGACATTCCTAAACACAACCCTTGCACACACAAAAAAGGATGCTCTTCAAAGGGATGGAAAGAAGGAAAGGAAAACATACCTGTCTCTCTACCCTGGAAATACTTTCCTCCGTAACTTACCAGTGCAGTTTCTTTCGTCACTGCTATCTGAGCAATCCAAGAAGCCGTCACACCGCTCTGTCATCATGAAGCAAGCCTCCCCGTCTTCGCACTTGAACCCATTAGGGCACAACAAGGTGCTGTGTGTAGCTGGAAAGATGAAAGTTCATTGGGACTCACCCCCAGGAAAAGGTGTAGAGGACTGCAGCCTAAAGCAATCTGCAGCTCCGATTAAAAGGTCACACTTAAAGAGCAAGAACCCAAGGTTGGTTTTTTTTAAAGCACATGTTTAAAAAGCCTGGATGAATTAAAACACCTTCACCTTGTGCAGAAAAGTTAATAAGGTAAGTGCTGGAGTGGGACTGCCTTACCAATAAGGCCTTTTGCAAGAAAATGCAACATTCACTCATTAAAACCTCTACCGAGACATGAGCCGTTGTTCGGATATCCACAAATATTTGCAGCCATCACGCAGAAAGGCACAAAGAGCCGTAGAAATCTGATCAAAATGACATCTATGATGGTCTCATTATTATTATTATTATTATTATTATTGAAAATTTAAAAAAGGCATGGGGGGGCGGAGGAGCCACAACGGTGCCCGCCGCCGTCCCACTAAGCACTCACGGCAGTTCTGCTCATCTGTGCCGTCCTGACAGTCTTTCAAGCCATCGCAGCGCTTCCAATTCGGGATGCACTTCTTCATTTGCTGGCACTCAAACTCAAATCGGCTGCAGTGTCCGGGGAAGCTGGCGGATGGAGACGTGGCACCGACGGCTGGGCAGCAGGAAAAGGAAACGGCATCAAAAGGTTAGAAGCAAAACGGGACGCTGCGTCTTTAGGGCCCCAGACCGTCGCCCTGTTTTACTACGAATTCCAATGCGGTCCAGGAGCGTTGTTTCTCTCCTGCCGTACCACCAGATGGCAGCCTCAGCCTGTTTTAAGGGAAGAGGACATCTACAGCAGCCGGGCCTTCCTCTGTCCTGGCAATGCCCTTTAGATCACGGATGCACCCGAGAGCTTCTGCCCCAGCTACCCCGGCAGAATCCTCAGCTCCTGTTGCCTGCTGATTCTCCCGTAACTCAGAGGTTTTCAAGTTTCCTCTCACTACGCAACACTTTCTGCTTGAAGAATCCGTGCCCGGTTCCCAAAAAGTGTCCTAAGACGCTCCCTCTGTCTCTATGGGGTGCCAGCGGTGGTGAAATGGAGCCAGAACTCACGGCGATGCAGGGATGCTGCCGTCACCTCTGCCACCCGGCTCAGGCTCCTGCGTTCCTTTCGAGCTAGGTCGCAATCTTCACGGTAGCTGGGGGAACGAATTTCCCCAGCAACAATATATGGCCCTCTTTTGCATCTCAAATTATTCTGGGGATGGGTCCGTCTTAAGTGGGCAGTTAGGAACCGTACGCTTTACAAAAGACCTGCTCCTGCCGGAGATGAAAACTGCCAGAGCGGGCTTGTTGAGATGGATCGACACGGCTGCCTGCATTTTTGGACTCTCCTTTGGGGGCGTGGCTGTGGGGGCTGTCATGACGAGCGCCTGCAGTTCAAAACCTACCACCACACCTTGGGGCGTTGGCCGCCTGGATGAACAGTGAATCCTAGAATGTGCCCGAACAGCCTAAGGCTGCAGGGTACAAGGGGTAAGTGGAGCGTTTAGGGAAGCTACCTAACTTCACCTTGAGGAACCGCTGACAAGAATCTCAGTAATCCCAGAAACCCCTGCATTAACCAATTTTCATTGCTCCCTCCACCCACCCTATCCCGGCCTTTCTCTGCTCCCTTCCACCCCTTCTTTGGGCAGAAATGGCTAGGTGGATCTATATAGAACAAGACTGAAGGAGCAAACATTGGCAGGGGACCCTTACGAGAGGTGGGGCAAGCGTCCTCGTCGGAGCCATCCGCGCAGTCGCGGTAGCCGTCGCAAACCCAGCTGTTCATGACGCAAGCGCCGCCATTACATCTGAAGTGGTTGGGCGAACATGTGGTAGGGGCCGATGTGGTAACCGGAATGATTGCCGAACCTAAAACGATACCAGAAAGGTTGTGTTGTGCTACAGGATCAGAGCGCGGGACCTTTGCCCAACAGCAGGCTAGACAGGCTCCTTGAAAAGCGAGGCATGATGGCCACAGCCCTCTCCCTGTTATTTGCCCCCAGAATCAGGTCATCAGAGGTATAGCACCTCTAAACACAGAGGTTCTGTTCAGCTGTAATTGTCTGTAGCGGGGGTGTTGAGCCTCAGGCCCGTGGGCCAATCTGGCCTGGGTGGAGTCCCAATCTGGCTCTCCAGGGTGTCCCATCTGGCCACACCCCTTCCCCAGACTCCACCCCCTTTCTCTCCACCCATGGCTTGCCAGTTTGCCAGCTTATGTGCCGTTTTCCCCCGTTCTGGAAAGATGACATGCGTCTCCTAAATTACTTAGTTAACTTCAATGGTGGGGAGATGCGGCAAGAAGATTTCTGCAACATCCCAAGGCTCTTACCTCCACACGCCTTCTCATCAGACCAATCACCACAGTCATTTTCCTCATCACATTTCCACCTGTTGGGGATGCAATGCCCGTTGTCACACTGGAACTGGTAGTACCGGGAGCAGTTTGGGGCTTCGGTTGGGTTTTCTAGCAAGACATAATGTTCCAGTTAGGTACCTGCCTGTTCAGCTACTACGAAAAAAGGCCTAACTAACTAGGACAACCTTCCCTAACCAGGTTCCCTCAGGATGTGTTTCACTACAAATCCCATCACCACCAACCAGCATGGGCATTTGGTCCAACATACCCAAAGGGAACCCGGTTGTCATTACGGGGGAAGGCTGGGGGAAGGATTCGTAGTGGCGGTTGACCTGTGTCTCCTACATACATCTTCCCCATGAAAGAAAGACGCCTCATCAATGCGACCAGGTTCCCAGCCCACTACAAACCGCAATTAATTTCAACAAGCAAAACACTGGACATAATGGCATTACAAGTTTATTTCGCTAGACCAGAACTGGATGAATGTGGAGGCCTCCAGACGTTGTTGGACTGCAACTCCAATCAGCCATAGTCCTCATGGGACATACAGTCCCAACAACATCTGGAGAACCATACGTTCCCCATTCTTCTGCTTACTCACACAGCAATCAATCCAAACAACATCTCGTTAGGTTAGTTTGTCTTAAACACCAGAGCAAGGGATTAACCCTAACCCTGAAGTACCACTGAGACGTGCCTTCAGCCACTATAAGTCAATGTACAAGCTGTCCTGGAGGCCCACTCACCCGCTAGGCTCTTCCATGGCCTCAGTTCCTCCCTGGGGAACCGTGCTGCCTCAACCCTAGCCCTAACCTGAGGATTCACCCTAACCCTAAAGTACCACTAAGAAATGTCTCCAGCCACTAAAAGTCAGTGTGCAAGCTGTCCTGGTGGCCTACTCAGTCTGTCTGGCCCTGCTTGGCTCTTCTGTGGTCTCAGTTCCTGCCAGGAGAACCTTGCATCCTCTTCCCTCACCCTAAAGTACCACTGAGACATGCCTTCACCACAAAAAGCCAGTGTGCAAGTTGTCCTGGAGTCCCACTCGGTCTGTCTGGCCCTACTAGGCTCTTCCATGGGGAGTTCCTGCCTGGGGTGCTATGCCTCCTCAACCCTAACCTGAGGATTAACCCTAACGTCCCACTGAGACATCCTTCCAACGACTCATAGTCAGTATTTCATGACCAAACCACCATTTGAAGAATAGCACATACAGGCTGAACATCTTTAGGGATGGTGCCTCAAAGGAACTCACCTGCAACCGTCTCGGCTGTTATTCTGGTGTCAGTTATAGACTTAAAAAAAAAAAAAATCCCAGGCATTTTACGTCTGAGTTTTCTCTGTCGCTGGTTTTATGATGCTCTGCCACTTTACCAGCGATTCAGTTTTTGCATTCTTATAACAAAAAGTGTGCTATTGCCTTGATTATATTATGTAGGCCACCCTGGGAATCTTTTGAAGAGCAGAATACAATAAACAACCAAGAAAACAAGGGGAAAGGGCTTGAGCTGTTCCCCTTATTATTTATTTATTTTATTCCATTTATATACCGCCCCATAGCCGAAGCTCTCTGGGCAGTTTACAAAAATTAAAAACATTGAACATTAAAAACAGCAATATACAAAATTTAAAACCATAAAGCATAAAAGCAAGTTAGAATTACTATGTCCTTCTCGGTCAAAGCACAACAACCACACAAAACCCTCATCATATGCTGTTAAATGCCTGGGAGAAGAGGAAAGACTTGACCTGGCGCCAAAAAGATAACAATGTTGGCACCAGGCGAGCCTGGTCAGGGAGATCATTCCACAATTGGGGGGCCACCACTGAAAAGGCCCTCTCCCTTGTTGCCACCCTCCGTGCTTCCCTCGGAGTAGGCAACTGGAGGAGGAGCTTAGATGTGGATCGTAGTGTACGGGTAGGTTCATGTTGGGAGAAGCGTTCCATCAGGTATTAGAAAAAGGTTAGAAAACCCTTAGAAAAAGGTTCTTGCTTCATTTGGCAAGGAAGCCCACCTGAAGCAAGCTTGGCCGTGACAGGACTGCGCCTCACACATTCCTGCGGAATTATAACAGAAAACTAGAGAAAAAAAGAAAAGAAACAGAAATAGAGGGTATTGCCCAGGGGGGCTTTAATTTTCTATTTTAGAGAGCCGGTGTGGTATAGTGATGGGAATGTTTTATTGGGTCGTGGGAGATCCGAGTTCTAATCCCCACTCAGCGACTTTGGGCCAGTCCCTTGACTCTTAGCCTAGCCAACCTCACAGGGTTGTTGTGGGGATAAAATGGGAAAGGAGGAGGCTTGCGTGAGCCCCCTCGCATTGCTTGCAAGGGGACGAAAGGCTGGATAGAAAATGTAACGATAAATAAAATAATAAGCAAAAGCCTTCCATGCTCACCACAGTTTGCCTCATCAGAATAGTCCCCGCAGTCATCCATGCCATCACATTTCCACACCAAGCTAATGCAGACGCCGTTCTGACAGCGAAAGCTGTACTGGTCACAGGTGTTGTAGAACTCAGGGTATTGGGCTGCAAGGGAAAGAGTGATTGTAACAAAACAGAAAGTCGCATAACCCAATTTTGTGTCTCTCTGGTGAATGACTGTGCCCCCGCCACCCCCACCCCCATACAGAGGCCAGACTCACATTTTTAAAGAGCCACACCGCCACTGTCTCCCCCGCAAATGCTCAGATGGGCAAGGAAGCCAAATGCCTCTATGGGAGACACAATTCCACCTGCTTCTTCCTGCGTGGGCCTGTATGGGCCTCCTTTCCCTTCAGCCTCAGTCAGGATCTTACCCCACAACTTGCCCTGAACGTATTACAGGATTCTGCCGTCCCATCACGCAAGTGCTGAACTGATGGCGGGAGGCAGGATTCAGCACCCAGGTCATTTAATTTATAGAGCGCTCTAGAGGGTTCAAAGTACAGTATCTTCTTCTATTCCTTACAACACCTCTGCAAAGTAGGTGCATATAACTCTCCTCATCTTGCACTGAGAGGGATTGAGGCATAGAGGGAAACAGAGAGAGGCTATATTATTTTCCAGTATAGTCTCTCTCAACCACCATGTTACACCAACACCCGGTCTCAGTTCCTCCCCCCCTTTCCCCCTCTTTCCAAGCATTACGTTTCTAGCCCCTAAGACAGGCTTGAAAAGCCCGTGGGCCAACCATTAAGGGTTTTCAGCGATCCTGAATGAGGCTAGCGAAAGTACAATAAAATTTGGCAAAATAAGCAAAGATATGCGAACGGACATCATTTGCACGAAGTCCTGGAGAACCCAGCTTCTCTTGGAGCATAATTAGGGTTGCCCTGGCACAGATTTTTGATTGGTTCATTGGTTTTAATGTGAATAGATGTAGGTGAAAATAGAACCCAGAAAATAAAGGGGGGCAACGATTGGGGCAAGACGCAGCCAAAGAGATGGCATTGTGCAGGATGAGCGAGTAGCCCTCTCTGGCTTGAACTGGATGGGTTCAGGAATACACCAAACCCCCACCTCAAACAAATCAGGAAACAGCTTGGTTTACTTTTGAGCTGATCTTGGTGCCCATGGGGAAGGACCTTTTCCCCAATGACTCTGGACATCGCAGTAGCTCTTGGGAAAACTACAGTTCCCAGGGCCATTTTTGTGCCAGGTATGCTGACAAGGAGGTTGGGAGATGAAAAGGTTGTCTCTCTCCAGTATGGGTTGAAAGATCCTATTGCTCCTATTGCTCTGTATAAATTGTATCTCTTTTTATTGGCCTTTTGGCCGCAAATAAAATTTTCGTTTCGTTTAGACAGGTTTGGGGATTGTAATGCTATTCCGGAGACTCGTCTTTTTTCTTCTTATTATGACCATCGCCATTACTTATTATTACTTATTTTATCATTACCATTACTATTATCATCATCATCTACATTTTTATCCTGCCCTTTCCCCGAAGAGCTACGGGTGTCATACATGCTCCCTTCCACCACCACTCTGGCCCCAATTTTGCCCTCACAAAAGCCCTGTGAGGTCGGTTGGGCTGAGAGACCACGACGCGTCCCAGGTCACTCAGTGAGCAGTACGGTTCAGCGGAGATTTGAACCCAGGCCTCCCCCAACTTAATCTAACACTATAACCTGGCCTTTCCCAACCTGGCACCTGCCAGACGTGCTGGAAAACAACTCCTATCAGCCCCAGACAGCAGGGCTATTGCTTGGGGGTGGGGGGCGTGAGGTTGGGGAAGACTTCTGTACAGAAGAGGGGGAACCATAGTGGAAGCCTCCATGAGCCTAGAACGCCATGTCTTTGGCCAAACACATTTTGAATCATGCGCTGCCATATCTGGAATCTTATTTGTTCAATTAGCACTGGGGAGAGCTGTAATTAGCACCAGGCTGTGTCCAAGACTCAGCCTGGCTGTGCCTTGGAGCACCCCGGAAGAAGATTCTCAAAGCACACTGGGCTCCATAAATAACTTTCTATTTAATAATAAATAAATTCCTCCTTTCTCCCCCCGCTCTAACCACTACAGCATAGAACAGCCTTCCCCAACCTGATGCCCTCCAGTTGTGTGGGACTATGATTCCCATAGTGCCCCAAGCAGCCAGAAGGCTGGTCTACAACTAGCGGAGGGTGGTGAATCCGCTCTCAGATTCAGACGGAACCGGTCAGGACTCTAAAAGAGCGAGATCCAAGGTGGTTTCAGTTCTGACTGAAATCCCGAGCGGATTCCCCATCCCACTGACATCGGAGTCACCGGTCTCCTCTGCCTAGACCCACGACAGCCCAGAAAGACGGGACTTGGCCATGTCTCTGCTCTTGTTTAATGAGAAGCTTCTCGGTCCCCTCAGTTTCCAAGCGTGGAGTTCGTGAAGAACAGCTGGGCCCATGAACATTGAGCGACGGACGCTGCCCCAGCCCGAGGAAATCACATTTTCGTGACGCCGTTCTCAGCCGCTATGCTTACAGCACCCGGCGTAGGCGGGGTCTTCGTCCGAGCCGTCTCGACAGTGCACCGTGCCGTCACACACCATGGAGCGCAACAAACACTGTTGCCGGTTCTTGCACACGAAATCCATGTAGCGCGTACAGAGGGGCTCTGCAGGGCATTGGAAAAAGGAGGAGGGAAAAAACAGGGAGAAATGAGTGGGGAAATGGGGGCCGGGGGGAAAGGGGGGGTTGTCCCCCCAGCGTATCTTGTATCTCAGTTATCTCCTCTGGATTTCTTTGCATTATCACTTGTATTTTTTTAAAAATAAATTGTTCGTGCATTATTTCACTTAGTGAATGTGTATTTCACCTTCCCGGATGAAACTCCCAAGGGGGCGCATACATCACGATAAAATTCAGTACTTTCAAAAAATACAGAAAGCAGCAACCCATGACAGATTGACAAAATCCAGCCCTCTATGCACAATACAAAAGAGATAACAATACTCTGCATTTGCACTTCAGGGTTTTTGTGTAGTTAGCACTTGAGGTTTTTTTTTTTTTGTAATTTAGAATCATAGAATGGCAGAGTTGGAAGGGGCCTGTAAGGCCATGGAGTCCAACCCCCTGCTCAATGCAGGAATCCACCTTAAAGCATTCCTGACAGATGCCTCTTGAAGGCCTCTTGTGTGGGAGAGTCCACCACCTCCCTAGATCATGGGTTCCGTTGTCATACTGCTCTAACAGCAGGACAAGGAAGCATCCAAATGTCAGGGGATGGGGGGTTGTCACTTTAGAGGCACACTCAACATGTTTTGTTCATACATACAATCGAGGCGGGGTTGTGACAGAATCTGGCTGTGTACAGCGTTGATTGGTCCGGAGATTGTGACATCACAAGCGGCTGCGTTCTTTACCCGTTGAGTTGCCTTTACCTCCGCCCCGCATTAAACCTTCACACTCCACAACGAAGTGGGAGATTCAGCAAAGGGGGGAGATGGGTGGACAGACTTCAGCCTTGCAGAAGAACCTGCTTTGTTTTTTACTATAACCCTGAGATGCATAAACCGGAGCCCGGATGCAAAAGACGCACAGACAGAATTAAACGATTCTGAGCCCAGAAATCTGTTTTCAGCAGCGGAACTGAAAGGAGCTCAGAGTCTTTCCAGCCAAAACTCCACTCCTGGTTACTCCCAAGCATTTTTCACTTCAGCAATATAATTTAGCCCGGGGGGAGGGGGAGAGTCTACTGCAGATCACCCAGAGATCTACCAGTAGATCCAGATCTACCTGCAGCCCACCTTAGTATGCTGAAAATGCTGAAGAGGACATGGCTATTGAGTCTCCCGTTTCATTGGGAACTTTCAAAGCTTTAGCGTCCATCTCGCAATGCTAATCTGGGTAGAAAGAAGTGACACCGTTTTCTCTGCCTGGAGATGCAGATTGACCGATGACCACCCACCCAGGCCGCTGCTGCTGCCTCCATCACCCCCACCACCCCAGGGGTGTACTCACCACAGTGTTGCTCATCAGAGCCGTCAGAGCAGTCGCGCGCCCCGTTACACCGCTTGCTGGTGGGGATGCAACTCCCATTCGGACATGAGAAGCCATTGCATTTCGCTTCTGTGGTTCAATCCGATTTCAAGAGATAGAAAAAACACGAAGTAAATCTTTCAGCTGCGTAGCATCATCCGGCACATCTGCGTGAACATCCACCAGGGCAGAATTATGTGGCCCATTTTAAGAACGAGCCAAAAGCAAGACCGGAAAGGCACTGCCTGCTTGAGAAAAAACGGGAATCCCCTTTCTCCAAACAGGGGCAAATAAAATAAGTGAAGAGGGCTGACTTATCCACATGGCCCATTCTCCATCTCTGGGACAAGAGACAACATGGGAGGTGGAAGGAAATTAAAGAGTTCTAGAGGGTTTCTGAGAGGCAGAAGTTAAATGGATGGGCAGTTCTGAACATGCCCCATCTCTGAGAGCAGGCAGGACCAAATCTGGGGTAGGGCTCCTCCCACCGGAAGGGCCCGCCCCTCAAAGATGAAGAGAAGCCACAGCAAATGGGAGGAGAAACCAACCCCAGACAGGCTCCCCCACTAATGGAGAAGCGATATCCCCCCCCCCCCCGGCCTTGTTTCTTCCCTAGGCAAAGATGAGACTGGGCTCTGCAAGAGAAAACACCCCGGCAGGGACGGAGACCCCAGCCTTCCTGCTCTCCTTGAGGATGGGGGATGCCACCCTGTGCCAGGCTGCCCGCTCAGGGCCTGAGCCACGTCCCCTTCCGCAGCCACTGGTGGCTGGCTGGTGTTTCCCCTCCGCCCCGTTCTAAGAGGTTCAAATGCCCCCAAGACTGAGTGGCTGGCAACAAGATCTCCGAGACTTTCTCTGACACTGAATTGGCCCTTTGGTCCCCACCCTTGTTTAGGCGAAGGGTGGCCCTCTCCCCACCCACCCCCACCCACCCGCCGGCCGAGAGCCTCCCCCGTACCACAGCTGGCGGGGTCTTCGTCGGATCCGTCCTGGCAGTCGGCGTCGCCATCGCACGCCCACCTCTGGGGGATACAGTGACCGTTGTGGCACTGGAAGCTGGAGGCTTCGCACGTGTGGTAGACGGCTAAAAGCAAGGACAGCAAAGGGAGGGCTGAGACATCGCCAGGCGTGCCAAGAACACAGGCAGCTGCTTTTCGGCTGAGCCGGGCGATTGGTCCATTTGGCCCGGTATTGCCGACACGACTGGGCAGCAGCGGCCCTGCAGGGTTTTAGGCCGGCTCCTTTCCTAGCCTTACCTGAAGATGCTGGGGATTGGAGCCGCATGCCAAGCAGGTGTTCTGCCACTGAGCTGAGGTCCCTGCAAGCCTACAGCACCTGGTGCTCTCACAGGTGGTCTCCCATCCGAGTGAGAACCAGGCCTTCGCCTGCTTAGCTTCCGAGATCAGATGAGACATGGCGTGTTAGGGTCGGATTGGGAGGACTGGGAGGGGGTGAAGGAAGATCACAGGAGTGGAGAGCAGCATGTGTGGGAGGTGGGTGGGGGGAGGGAGGGATATACTTGTTAGAGTGGGAACCAAGGCTTGTTGTGGTAAAGCAACAAGTCTCAGCTCAGATGCAAAAGAACTGAGATCCAACAGATGGGATAGACCCAATGCTCCAGTACAGGGAGTAGGCAGACATCAAGGTCTGAACAACACGGGACTCACCAGCCCCACATACAGAGAACGATGCTTTCTCTGCAGTAAGGAAACGGGGCATCTGTCTGTCCGTCCGCCAGCACCAAGACCATGACACCTAGAGACCTGATACTTGGCATGCAGACTGTGAAGAAGAGGTGTGCACAACGGGGATATTTTGTTTTTTATATGCGTTAATTAATTTTAATTAAGGCAAATATGCCCCTGGGGTTGAAGCCTGCAGTAGCATACGCAGCCACTAAGGGCAGGTGTCCTGAACCTGCACATAGCTTTGCAATCCATACTGCTCGAAGCGAGGGGAGATTAGTAGGCCGAGGGAGAGAGTTATAGGCCTGCCTCCTCTCCTGCATTGTGGGGCAGCTCCCCCCACTCCAGAAACGGAGTGGATGGACCCCTCAGGGGTGCTCCATGGCAGAGGCTGTGCCTAGGCATACCAGAAGGCGTGGCCTCATTCAGACAGGGCGGGTACAATGTGTCCTGCTCTGATCGTTGTGTAGGTTTGCTTGAAGGCTTTGCTGTATCAAACACAGAGCTATTCCAAACTGTTTGCTAGCAATAAATAAGTAGAACAACTGCCCACCAGCTATGTATGGTGGCTCACCAGGCTCTTCACAACCCCTGCCCTTAAATCTGCATTGCCCTTAAATCTGCATGATCAGTTCTGGGAGGGGGCAGCTTCTCAAAACGCCCAGAAGTGCAAATTCGTCAGTGCGCAAGCGGCGGGGGGCTGCTTGCCCCATGGAATTGGCAAGGCTGGCCATGCATAGCACAGAAGTGGCGGTGGAACCTGCGCATGGACAGGCAGGATTGGATACTGCCCCACAGTTCGCAGGCACGAGCCTTTAAGGAGTTCCTGGAGTCAATGGAGGGACAGAAAGAGACGTATTGAAGTTTATCTGCTGGAGGTACAGACGGCGCTTGCCCTGGCTTTCACGCCAGTCACATCTATCTCCTTTCGACGCACCTTCATTTCCCCTTTTAAACAGATCCCTCTTCATCAGGAAGGAGGAGAGCCAAGTTCAGCTTAATTGAACTGCATGCTACTTACTGCCAACAAGCGAGTGATGCACTTCCTGATATCCTAAGCTACTTCACTCTTCCGGCCGTAACTTTCTATTAAGCATTCACTGTGAAATGTAATTATTTTCGATAAGAGGCATAAATTCTGCAGAGCCACCGATGAACTATTGCTAAAATAACTGTTATCCTCAGATAATTTCAAGCCAGGGCTTAACCAAATAATATATTTTAAAAAATAAAATAAAGCAACAGGCTTTTCGGAGTTGGTTCCTGTCCTATAATTATTTGCTCCTGGAAACCCGCAGGAGAGATAAAGCCCCTGCAGTAAATCCACGCCACCAGAATACCAACCGCCCCCCTGTGAAAGCCGTCAGGGTCTTGAACACAAATAACAGCTAAGCAATGCTGCCCGCCCAGGGCCAATTTAACTAAACCGCTTCATGGGGTAAAACACCTGCTTGTCAGCCAGAAAAGTCTCGGCTTCAATCCTTAGCATCTCCATATAAAAACATGGCTGCGCTAACTTGACATTTTTCAGAGAAAACTTCTGAGATGTCCCTTTTTTCCTTCCCCCCCCCCGATGCCTGAAAAAGGCCACTGCGGGATTTTCTCTGAATGTTCTCCAGCACCTTTTCCACGCTTGCCGCTCCTGCACCGTCCTTCCCCGCCCCGGGGCAATGGGGAGGAAGCAAAATACAGAACTAGCTGACAACACCGTTCATGTTTGCTGCCGCCACTGCCACTTACGGTGTCCGCCAAAAGGAAATAAAAAGAATGGGGAAGAAGCTATACTAGTTCCACGCTACGGGTGAGCCGCACCCCGCAAGAAACTGTTGGGAGAATTTCTCCTCCCCTTGGAGAAATGATGAGAAACGGTCCCCCCAATTTCTCTGCCCACAAATAGAGGGGGGAAAGGAAGGAAGGAAGAAAAGAAGTACCTAGAGACTGTGGAAGAGAGAATCAGGAAAGACACTTATTTGGAGCAAACCTGACAGGACCTGAATGTTGGATTTTAGCCTTAAGAACATTATTTCCCCAGCTTTGATCTCCTATGCCTTGTGTGTGTGTGTGTGTTTGTGTGTTTATGTACATATTACATCGTAAGTTGGCGATGGAATATTCCATGGCTTGCCTGTAAGGAGATGAAACATCCCTCTTACTACTCAATAATTCCCACTGGCCTTAAAAAACAAAAACAAATAAAAGGTGGTCAAATCAATGCCAAAGAAGCTGCAAATGTTCACAGGAGATGACATCTAGTCCTCAGCCATTCCCAACAAGGGCGCATGGATCTCATAAATTAAAAAGAAGAAGAAGGGCTTTTACCGGTGCAGTTGGCTTCATCTGACCAGTCCCGGCAATCGTTATCGCCATCACATTTCCACGAGAGACGGACGCACATCCCGGAGTTGCAGCTGAACTCATCCTTCCGGCACTGGTGGGCTTCTGCAAGCACAGGGCGGAACAGGCCCAGGGAAAGGCGCAAGTGAGGACATTCAGGTGCATACGCCTCAGCTAGAGGCTCCTACTTTGCTTTGAAGCAATCCCAGCTGCCAGTGAGAAAATATTCAAAGATTTGTAAAATGAGAATTGGGAGGAGAGGGGTGTCCTGGCAGGCACCAAGGAAGGGGCCTGGGGGCACCCTGTTTCCCTCCAGGCACTATGTTGCCTATTCCTGTCCTACAGAGCCATCAGGTGAGTCAGGGAGTGTGGAAGGCCATAGCCCTGCTTCTCTTCTTTCCACCTTTGGGTGGAAGACCTTCAAGTAAACCTGCAAGTTACGCAGGAAGGGGTGGCAGCTGCCTGATCTAGCATGGCCCATACAATCCACCATGGCAGGAGTGGTGCTTGAAGCCTACAACTGTCCCTGCTTTTCCATGGTACCAGTTGGGATCACTCCCTGTGCTTCCGCTCGGCTCACTTCCTACACTTCCGCTCAGCTCGCTTCCCGTGCTTCCGCTCGGCTCACGCCCTACGCTTCCGCTCGGCTCCCCTCCTGTGCTTCCACTTTGGTGTACAAGTGCCCAACTGCACTGCTTTTGCCGTGTACTCATCCAGATTTCACAACACACAGATCTGGGCATGCAGATTTCACAACACACGTGCAGAAAATTCAACATGCATCAAGAGACTCTTAACACATACGGAGTGGTTGCGCTTACCGCAGTGGCTCTCATCACTGTTGTCCCCACAGTCGTCCTCCAGGTCACACTTGTAGGAGAGCGGGACACAGGTCCCCGACTCGTGGCAGCGGAACTGGGTGTCAACATCACACACGGTTGTTGCTATTGGGAGAAAAGCGAGAGAGGTTCCAGGGCATAATGAAGTCATCCTGAGAGGGCAGCAGCTTCATTCAACTAAACTCAGAGCAGGCCAGATGTGTTGGACTACAGCTCCCAGAATCCCCCAGCCACTGTAACCTGGAGGACACTAAGTTGCCTTAGATAGTCCCCCCCCAAAAGAAAAAAAGCTGAAACGGACCAGTTCCCCCTTGCATCTCCCGTCCCCTGCCTTTTGTTGAAATTCAGGACTGGAAGCTGCTCAAGGCTGGGCGTGGTGG
Source organism: Anniella stebbinsi (assembly GCA_029215795.1). Lineage (NCBI taxonomy): Eukaryota > Metazoa > Chordata > Lepidosauria > Squamata > Anniellidae > Anniella > Anniella stebbinsi. Next base: position 155,111,674 of record JARDYH010000002.1, on the reverse strand, counting down.
CGCTTGCGCAGCGCCGTGTGTCCGCAGAGGGGGTTACTGGAACACGAGCCGCTCACGGCACTTACGGCAATTCTTCTCGTCGCTCATGTCCCCGCAGTCGTTGTCGTTGTCACAATACCAAATGCTGTTGATGCAATTCCCGTTCGAGCATCTGTACTGGTTGGAGAGACAGGTGTTTTCTGGTACACACAGCAGCAGAGAGGGGGCAGGTGAGGGAAATGGCACAGGCAAAGAAACATTACAGAAAAAGTACAACCTGGGTCCAATTAACAATGCAGAATCTGCCTTGCAAAAGAACAACAACACGCCCAGCTCCGAGCGTCTCGTTAAGGTGACCCAGAAAGAGGACTCCAGGATTACGGAGGTGGGGGATTATCTCAATGGCTCCCAGGGCACATGGTCTGCAACCTCCCACCACGTCATAGATGTGTGCAGCACATTTTATTAGGGTGTGCACCCAGGATATTTTAAAATATATATTTTTAAAGGTGAGCATTTATTGAATACTCAATCATACAGGCCATTATTTTTATTCATTTATTTATTGAATGCTGTAGACACTAATGTCCTATTCCCTGTTCGGCTTGTATGACCACGAGAGGGCAGTTGCAGGTTGGGGGATGAGGAGACACTCCATAAGCCCCAGCATTGGCAGGGCTTTGTAGTGACACTGATTGGAGGAGGGGCTTATGAGCACAGCCAGAGGACTGTTCCCGCTGCGTCTGGGTCCCCCCCCAGGATCCTACTAAAATGCCCCCCTCAATTTGACGCTTATTGCTTGAGACATTAGGGTGTGCCTGGGCACACCCAGCACACCCCTTGCGCATGCCCATGCACCACGTGGATCTTTCCAATATGTCTGCCTCTGTCAACACACACGTTCCACTCCACATAATTTCTTTCCATTGCTGTTCAGAAGCAAGTTGCGCAAATTGCGGAACCTGCAGGAAAAATGCGCAAAATACCCGGAAAATCTACCAAGCGGCCCAACTTGCTGCAGACTGAGTTGGGAACCAGAACAATTGGGGGGGAGGGGGTGGCGAACCAAGGAACATCCATCAAACTTTACCCCCAAATGGATTTCTCCAACATCCCTAGATTCAGGCCCCACTGCTAATTTGCTGGTGTCTCTCTCTCTCTCTCTCTCTCTCTCTCTTTTTTCTTGTCCCGCTCTCAAAAGCTTAAGGGCTCCATGGGAGAGGTGAATTGGACTGGGGCCATGGAGCTGGGGGAATAGGCCCCTTTGCCCCCAAGGATGCCTGTGACTGCAGTCACACCCACCCCACCCTTGAATAGCAGGTACTAGATCTGCTTGTGGGAGTGGGGAGGGGAAACTGGGCAGAATATGGATAGGGGAGAGATGGAGCCCAACAGACCTCCTTTGGGAGGGGCCTGTTCCACAAGATTAATATGCAAATGAAGGGGTGGAGCCATGCAGATAAGTGCTGGCTCAGTGCTCAATGACTCCTAAGCCCCAAGCAGGCGTTCGAAGCGTGATTGGGCTGTTACATTTATATCCTGCTTTTCCTCCTGCCCGTGATCTGCCTTCTCTCCATTTTATCCTCATAACATAGCTGTAGGTTAGGCTGAGAGTTAGTTGGCCCAAAGTCACCCAGTAAGCTTCAACCAGGGTCTCCCCAATCCCAGTTCAACACTCCAACCACAATACAACTAAGGGAAGGCTAAATCCGCCCCTTCTCCACAGGCTCAGAAATGGGGCACAGGGCACATTTAGTCCAATCCAAATGGTGTGTGCCTGTATACACCCCCTAACTGTCAGACAACGGCCGCAAATTGGTACCAGTTTTCGCATCTGTTAACCATCATGCATCTCCACCCAAATCATCCTGGAAGTTGCAAGGGTGTTAACAGAGCCTTCGCCCCTCTCACAGAAATCTATTCCCGGAGTCCCCTTCAATGTTAATCCTCCAGTGTAGATAAGCCCCCTGTGTAAAATGCTGAGCTCTGGAGCATACAAGACTGCTCTCCCCGCCCCAAGCCACGGCAGAGTGAAAGTGCGCGTGCCTCACCTTCCTTGACACAGGTGCTGTTCTTCAAGAGGTACCCAGGTGGGCAGTCGCATCTCACCTCCCCTGACGGGAGCACGTGGCTGGAGACCCCCTCGGGACACTTGCAGCTTCGGCTGTTGTTAGACCGCGGCAGACACAGCAGGCTGCAGGGCCTGTTGACGCAGGCATTCTGCCCTGTCCGGAGGAGGAGGAAGAGGGACACCTGATAAACCCGAGGGCCCAAGGGGCCTTACTTCGGGAAAGGTTATTCATTTGCATCAGATGAAGGCAAGAGCCCATCTAGACCATCTCATGCCCCAGGGAAACAGCAAGAGAGGAAGGCACTTACGTATTTCCAAAACAGAAGAGAAAACATCCTCAGGTGCCTGAAAAAAGCCCTCTTATTAGATCCAATGCATTTCAAAAAAAGACTTCCCTTCCTCAGGGTCCACTGAGCATTTTAGACAGAAGAAGATCTCCACACACACACATTCAGAGGAAGGTAAGTGGCACCTGAGGAAGGAAAGTCCTTTCCAAAAAGAGTTGGGCATAATAAAAGTTCCTTTCATGCACCTGAAAATATTTTCTCTTCTGATTTGGTACACATAAATCCACGGCCTCTACGCTTCTCCTCAGTCTAAGCAACTCACCTCTGATGGGGAGACGCTACTTCCTCAGGCCCTGCACCCTTTCTCCAACTGCTGCCTTGGATCGTAACCTCTGCTGACTTTGACTAGACACCTGTCCTTGGCTCTCCTTCGAACTTTGATTGCTGCTCTAGAACTAAGCTCCTGTCAGTACTTCACATCTGCTTCTGGCCTCCTTGGGCTGACAGACACTTCTGCCAGAAGCCAGATGCCTGGAAAGAGATCTTTACGGAGATCTGATACAAGTCCCTGGAGCTACATACAAAAAGGCTCTGCTTCTAGTGAACGTCAACCAAAAAGGCCCAGCTTCTAGTGAACTCATATCTTTCCAGATCTGCCGTCTTAACTGGATGGACTTATTTGTCTCCATCTTTCAATCAGTTTCTGCAATGAATGCATTTTACCTCTTTCCCACCTGTTCTACATCCCGGAATGGGTGGCTGGATGGGGCTGATTTTCAAACTTGAAATGTAGAATGATGTCCCACTCTGTTATAATGTTTAAGGGAAATATTTAAATACATAACTAACAAAACAGAGAGTGCCCATCAGCAGCCCAGAAATACCTGCTGTCTTTCCACGGTAGAAGATTTTCATATCCATCACGCCATTGAGATGGTCAACCAATGTCTCCATTCTAGACCCACTGTTCTTGGAAGCTCTGAAAATGCTGAGCTGTGACCAATCATTCCAATAGATTTCATTCTGAAAAAGCAAACCTTTCCTCTTTAAACAATAACTTAAAACAATAAGCTTAAAAACATAACAATCCCCCATAAGCACCAAAACCGACAAAACAGATTATCCTCAAAGTATGCGAATTTATTAATAATATGTAACATTTATTTTAAAAATACTTGCCATGCATTGACCATGTTCGCACATGACAGTAAGCCAGGAATCCCAGCTTAATAAACCGCAATGTGAACAAGCAACACTCACAGTGTGAACGCTGCTTGTTCACATCATGGTTTAACAACCCAGGAATCCTGGCTTAGTGTTATGTGTGAATGAGGCCACTAAGCCAGGATTCCTGGGTTAATAAACCACAATGTGAACAAGCAGCACTCACAATGTGAACACTACTTGTTCACATCATGGTTCATTAAACCAGGAATCCTGGCTTAGTGTTATGTGTGAATGTGGCCACTAAGCCAGGATTCCTGGCTTAATAAACCACAATGTGAACAAGCAGCACTCACAATGTGAACACTACTTGTTCACATCATGGTTTATTAACCATGTTCCTTAAGAATATAGGAAACTGCCCTATACTGAGGCAGACCACTGGATCCATCTAGCCTGATATTGTTTCAGGCAGGATTCTTTCCAGCCCTACCTGGAGATGCCAGGATCGAACCTGGAGCCTTTCTGCATGCAAAGCAGGTGATCTACCACTGAGCAAGGCCTAGGACACTGCCTTGTAAGAGGCCAGGCTATTTGTCCATCCAGCCCAACTGTTGTGCTTCAGTTTGAGGGATTAAGCAGAAAGGCAACAAGGGAGAGGGCCTTCTCTGTGGTGGCCCCCCAATTGTGGAACGATCTCCCTGATGAGGCCCGCCCAGCACCAACATTGTTATCTTTTCGGCGCCAGGTCAAGACTTTCCTCTTCTCTCAGGCATTTGGCAATAACTGAGGAGCCTGGGTTTGGTTTTGTAGCTTTTTGGGCTGTTGTAGCGGTTTTAAATGTATGTGTGTATTGTGTGTATGTTGTATGTTTTTGCTGTTTTAATTTTTGTATATTGTTTTTAATTGTTTTAATTCTATGTAAAACGCCCAGAGAGCTTCGGCTATGGGGCGGTATACAAATGTAATAAATAAATAAATAAGGAGGAACAGCTGAGTCTGGGAGCGTTTGGGGAGTGGCCCTTCACGAGAGCAGGCAGAAGCCAGCTGAAGGCCAATGAAGCTGACAGCAATTCCCAACCACCACCATCCCCATAAAAGACATGCCAGAACTCAGAAGCAATGCTGGAAGCAACTCTTGCTCTTGGTGCCTTGTCTTCGTCACTTACATGCCAGCTCCATGATCTTGCCTGGACATATCCTGACCTTGGACCGGTCTCTGGCTACTCTTTGACTCTTTCCTGAACCCAGTATTGTTTGACCCGGATTCTGACGGATACTTCAGCTTTCGACCACGGACTGTTTATTGACGTTTCCCTTCTGCTGATCAAGTTTAACGCCGGTGATTGACAAAACCAATGCTGGCCTACATTGATTGGCAGAGAGCCTTCCCCCACTTCATGCCCTCCAGGTGGGTTGGATTACAACTCCCACCATCCCCCGCCAACATAGCTCAAGGTCCTCATTGGTTACATTAGCTAGGTGTGACAGGGGTTGTAGTCTATCACTGCTACCTGATCTTTGTTCAACACTAATGGGAGGCTACAGCTACACACACACACATACCCCAGCAGAGTCTCAGATACGTCACGTGTATGACCTTCTGGACCAAGAAACTTTGGGCTTTTCTACACAAGGCATTTATCATTCCCTATTCATGATTATTTATAAGATCATTAGACAACAACATGAACCTCCAGTTTCATTTTGATGTCTAAAGAGCACTTCCCACAGCTTTTGCAGAGCAGGGAAAATGCTGTACTAATTGTGAAAGTGAAAGATACTGGATTTCCCCCTCCCCCCCCCCACACACACTTATGTATTTGCACTGTTCTGCCAGTCCGCAGTGCCACCTAGAGGTCATGTAATGGAAAAGCAAGAAAGGAAAAGCTCTTCATGTAGCGCTTAGATCTCAATTCTAAGATGAAACCGAAACTCAATTCAGCCAATTAACAGCCTTGCGTAGAAAAGCTTTTTGCGTTGAGAGAGAAACACTTTCAGCGGACAGAAGGTATTCCCCTAAGTGGGGTCGTTCCAAAAGTACCTTGAACACGGCAATCGCGTAGGGATGGGGAAGGCTGTCCAAAATGACAGACCGCTGCATGCCGCTGAAGTCGATGCGCTCGATCCTGTCCATGTAGGCCTCCGTCCAATAGATCCAATGGTCATCTACAGAAATGCCATTGGGCCACCTCACGCCCTCGGAGACGATGCAAGTGGCAGAAGACCCGTCCATTTCACTGCGGTAAATCCCGGGCTTGGAATCTCCCCAGTCTGTCCAAAACATCAGCCTGAGGATGCAAAACCACAATACGCAAAGCCCTGGAATACGGACATCTGTCATCGGGGAATCCGACCCGCTGGGGGCTTCTGCTCCCAGATCACTCAACCTCAAAGCCAACCGCATGAGAAGGGGAAGCATTACAACCTTTTTTTAAAGTTAGCATTTCTGGGGGGAGGGGGGTCAGACTTACCCTTCTTTAGGTACCAGAGTCAAGGCGCGTGGTCGCTCGAGCACAGAGGAATTCAAAACGGTAAGACGCAAGTCTCCGTCTGGGTTGGCAACCTAGCGCAAACGGGACAAGATGGAGAATGATCAGTGTGTTGGCCGCAGCACCAGCGGTACTACAGCCTACGTTCGGCAACATTTCATTACAGCTACTTATTCCAAAACTCAAATCGATATGGCCGGTTATTCCTAAACCTAAATCAATACGTGAACTTCAGCCTGCGTTGTGTCTGCAGCTTCTGGAACCATCCCTCTTGGCCCTTTCCGCCTTCCACAGCTGCTCTTCCGCACATTCTTCTGAACTTTTAAAAGAGGCGGTCATCGGGCCAATCCTGAAAAAGCCTAGCATGGACCCGGAGGATGTTAACTCCTATAGGCCCATGGCTAAGATCCCCTTCCTGGGCACGGTGCTTGAGTGGGTGGTTGCAGGACAACGCCAGGCACTCTTGAATGAAACGGAACATCTAGATCCATTTCAATTGGGCTTCAGGCCTGGTTTTGGAACAGAAACTGCCTTGTTCGCCCTGTGGGATGACCTCTGCCGGGAGAGGGACAGGGGGATGCGACCCTGTTGGTTCTCCTGGACCTTTCAGTGGCTTTCGATACCATCAACCGTGGTCTCCTTCTGGGCAGGCTGTCTGGGCTGGGAGTCAGAGGCACTGCATTGCGCTAAAGTGGTTCTGCCCCGACTTCAGCCGCTCGCTCTACTGCTCTATATAAAACAAAAACTCAAACCCGCCCTGTAAAGCTCAGTAAATTGCTTCCTGCAGGTAACTCTGATGACTCTATTCATTTATTCGGTTTGCCAGTCACCCACACAACAAACATTGTTAAAGGAAATGGGCCTGGTTGGTTGCTAGGAAGTAGCTGGACAGTCTTACGCAGACCAGTATCAGCTCACGGAGCTGTTCGCAAATGTGTCAGAGCTGATTGTCTACTACAACGAATAATACGTTTCTGGGATTGATTCTGCTCTGCGGCTAAATGACTGAAGCTTTTTCCGGAAGATGGCAACAAAATCCAATCTTTTAATTTTTGTAAACCGCCCAGAGAGCTTTGGCTATGGGGTGATATATAAATGTAATTAATAATAATAATAATAATAATAATAATAATAATAATAATACTGCTGGTAATTAAGGATTAGAAAAAGCATTTCAAGCTTCTAGAATGGGGTGGGGACGGAACACACATCGAACTTTCAGAACGGAGGGCGGGGGGGAAATTACATAAAACCACTCTGCTATTGGTGGGGGACGAGGTCCAAAGGACCCTGAACGGTCGGATTGGGACCCTAGGTAGATTTGGCACCTGGATTCTACAGCCCTGTTCTCTAGTTTTGTCTTCCCGGCTTTGGCTCCCGGCTTGACCCTCCCAGCTTCCACACAAAGGCTGCCTGCAGGTGAGCTCTGAGCACGGTTGCTACTTTGGACCACGAAGCCCCTTTACTCTGCAGGGAGGCCTACCTCGATTTTTGGGATGCCGGCATTCACCCAGTAAAGCAGCTGACTGGTGGGTTCAAAGGCCAAGGCCTCGACCGTCTCCAGGCCGGTGCTGATGATGATTTCCTGCCCAGAGCTCCCATTTAGACAGAGGCGCTGAAAAGAAGCACAAGGGATCCGAAGCATCAGCAGGTTCAGCCCGTATCTCAGCACGGAGCGAATCCCAGGCGCCACCCTCGAAGAGGTGTAAGAAGCTCATCCCTGAACAACCTAAAATGATCGGAGAAGAACCCACAGGCACAGAAGGGGGTAGGGGAGACGTCCTCAACCTGGTGACCTCCTCCAGATCTGCTGGACTACAACTCCCATCACTGGCTGGGAATGATGGGAGTTGCAGCAAAACCAGGTTGGGGAAAGCTGGGCTAGCCGGATCACAGGAGATGTGTTTCTCAGATGACAGCGCTAGCAGCTTTTCCTTCCACATCAGGTACAGGGCACAACAGGTCCCCTAAGGCAGGATTGGGCAGAACAACATATGGTTGGTGGGCTGGATGTCCTCCCACCAGACCCTCTGTGGGCTGGATGATATCGGTGGGCTTCACAACACCAATGTCAGTGGAAGCAACACCCTGAAGGAACTCAGGGTGTGGCTGGATTGCAGACTCCAGTGGGTCAGACTCTGAGGCTCAGAACCACCCTCCTAAGGGAACATTTATTTGTTCAGTACATTTTATATCCATCTTTCTTCCACCATGGAACGCAAGGTGGCATGCCTAGGTGGGGCCATAGATGGACTCCGATCCAGGCACTGACCAGCCCCAAACTTGCTTAGCTTCAGCAAGGTGGCTTCACCAGGTGCCCTCAGATCATACCCTGGGAAAATTCCATTGACAGGGCCACCTTCGTAGGAGTGTGATAGAGATAAGGTCATTCCCCACCCCACCCCAAATTAATCCCTTTCTGGTGTTGCGTCCCTATCTTGGGATCTGACTCCCCAACTTTGGAGGACAAGAACTGGGATTTGGAGGATGCATATCAGAGAGGGAGAGGGATCTTCCTGCAGAACTGGCCCCAAACATCCCCTGCTACCCAGAAGACGCAGCACGGGAAAAGCCCACACCGCCAGCACCTCTCTGGCCTGAGGACATCACGCAGACTCCAATCCAGGAACTGCAGCAGAACTATATTCTCCCCTAAACCATTAGAGTCAGGCTAGACCTGTTTAACTGAAATGTTTTGCTCACTAGAAGAAGAGCTAGTTATCCAAGTGAAGCTGCAGCCCTACTTAAGGCTCAGGTTGGGTTTGCTTATTGTTGGAGCAACATTAAAGCCTGCTTGTCTGATTCTGCAGTCTGAGCTTCACATAGGATCTTATCCAGGGTGCTAACCAGCTTTGCTTGGACTTTGCCTCACTAGAGCCTGACCACTGCTTTGCGTTACTTCCCTCGTTAGAAACTCATATTCTACCTACTATCCCATATCTTCGCTTTGATAGAAATGCATCTGGCTGAGACTACTGCTTGGAACAGTACACCTTACTTCATAATATATGGAAAAATTTGAAGTGCTGCTATTCAGTATGACACGCACAATGAGAATCCATCCCCTTGCACCAAAGAAGCTCAGACAGCAAACTCACCTCGATAATGTCGAGAGTCACGTCAGCCCAGTACAAACAGTTATGGTCATAATCAAAGTCAAGCGCTACTGCTCCTCGTAGTCCTGTCAGAGGCAACTCTTCACTGATCCCAGAGGAGAGGTCGTACCGGTGGATAGAGTACCGTGTGGTGTACAGAATGAATTCATTCTCCTCTGCAAAGAGAGAGGGAGAGAGAAAGGTTTGCAAACCACTATTTTTTTTACCACCGATTTTAATTTTGGGAATTAGTGAATTACTGCGATCAGACTTCATTTATAGCTTGCATAGGAGTGAACTGTATTTTTCACAGGAAAAAAATCTCTTTATGGTGACCTTTCCCTGTAATTCTCTTTAAACAGGAAGAATTAAGACATGTTTCCATCTCTAAAGCATAGATTTGACATGCACAAATATAACTGGGGAAGACATATCATGTCTAGTTTTGACCAAGCAAGTAGTGCGGCTTCAAATGAATCAAACTTTTTTTGGATGAATGAAACACTGTAGCTCTAATCTTCACCCCTCCTACTACAAGAGCTCTCGACCCCACCCCACCCCACGTACCTGCTAACGGACATGGTACCGATTCCCCTTCTAGCCGGGCTTCAACGTCACCCCCCGAGCAAGTGTCTCCAGATATCCTGCGGTAACTAAACACAGATAAACAAAAGGGCATTAATGTTTTCATGGGCATTAAGGTTGCCATCCTAAGCATCTTTTTTTAATTTTTTAAATATTTTTTTTAACTTATAATACAACATAATAATAAAATAATATACTAACATAACTTTAACAACCCCCCAGTGCTCCCCTACCCCATTGAGACCTTCTTTTATTCTTTTATATTATACATTCTTCCAAAATTGTAAAGAATCTTTTAAAGGTGTACAACCTTTCCCCTTTATTAATACAAAATCCAAAAATGGCCCCCATATATTTTCAAAATCGTTCTTCTTAGATAATCCCCTTTACTTTTATGTTACATGTTAATTTATCATTAATTGCAATTTCCCATATTTCTTTATACCATTCTTCTATTCTATAATTTCCTTGTATTTTCCAATTCTTAGCTATCATTAATCTAGCGGGTGTCAGGAGGTTATTAATAAAATCCCTCATATTTTGATTCCCAATTTATTTATCCCAAATTGAGAGTAAAGCCAATTTTGGACTTGCTTCCACAATGCTTCTAATTATTTCACTTATTTCTTTAAAAACCCTTTTCCAAAATTTTTGTACGTACTCACAAGTCCACCACATATGGAAATATGTTCCAACCTCCTGACATCCCCTCCAACAGTTCTTTGAAATTTTCTTATCTATCTGATATAATCTTACTGGTGTTAAATACCACCTCCAAATTATTTTGTAATAATTCTCTTTTATCCTAACTGATAATAACTTGGCCGTACACATCTACCTACCCTCGAGTCTTCTTGTAAGTTGATCCGATGGTACATGGCACAGGGGGAGAAAAGGGTTTGCCGGCAAATTCAGGATCTGGAATGCAGACTTCTAATGACAGGTCTTCACTTAGCTTGAAGCCAAAATCGCTAAGCAGGAATGGGGGGAAAGAGAATGGAGAGGAAGAAACATTACTTTGAAGTGTAATTATATCGACTGATTGAGAGAGTGCATTGCTTTAATTGGAGACGAGCTAAAACACCACGCATTCTGGAAAATACAACAGTATTGGTAGCAGATTTCAAATTAACTCACAATGTGCCCTTTCCATCAGAGGATATGATTATGCATTAATTCGGGAACAGGCAGAAGATAGATCGGGAAGATCTCTCAGTGTTTTGCAGTATACAGGGCAAGGATTCCTGACTCCCATCAATTTAACAATAGCAAGTAAGCAAGCCAAAACATGTCTGGCAGAGGTAGATTTGTGCAAGTCACTTATTTCTCAGCCTCAGTGGGCCTCTCCTGTAAAATGGGAGTATACATTGGTTGCTTTTGACCAGCCGAGAGTTTTGTGTCAGAATCCCTGATCTACAGTAACTCAGATGTTTGTACTTGGAAATACGGCATATGGGGTGCATGAGGCAATTGACTTTATTATTTTGTAGCTGGCTCCGATTTGTGGGTTTGTTCAGGGTACTAGTAAAACAACGAAGTAGATTCCCCCCAAGCTGAAAGTATTCCCAGGCCGCATTAAAATATCACAGAAGCGATTGCCCACAGGCAGTGATCAAGTTGGACGCAGGAGACGTTGATTTGGCCTCCCACGACCCGACTAAATTTTAATCTGGGTGTGGTAAAAGGTTTACCCAGAGCTTCACTTGCAAGGAAAAACTATGTTTGTCATCTCCCCTGTTAATTAAGGAAAAATCGAGAAGGCAATAATAATTAGGGATGTGCACTGGATCGGACCCGATCCACGATCCGAGTCCGGTCCAGTGGGAAATCGGATAAATTATCCGATTTCCGATCCCGCAGCTGGATCGGCCGATCCAATCCGAACCGGTCCGAAAAAGCTCCGAACCGGTTCGGCGGATCGGCGGATCGGCGGGCGCCCACTGGCGCCCACCGCCGCTTCCATTGGCGGGCGCCAGCGGGCGCCCGCCGATGAAAGTGGACAGCGGGGGGGGGGGGGAGGAGGGGGGCACTTACCTTCTCGCCCCGGTGGCTCCCGTCCGGCGCCGGAGCCTACTACTACTAGCAGGCTCCGCGGCCTGCTCTAGGGTGGCGCGCCGGGTGATGTCATCACCCGGCGCGCTACTCTAGAGCAGGCCGCGGAGCCTGCTGGTAGTAGTAGGCGCCGGCGCCGGACGGGAGCCACCGGGCCGGGAAGGTAAGGAGGGGGTGCGTGGAGGGGAGGAGGGGGCGCGCGGAGGGGGGAGGGGGGCCCTTACCTTTCCGGCCCGGCGGCTCCCGTCCGGCGCCGGCGCCTACTACTCCCAGCAGGCTCCGCGGCCTGCTCTAGGATGGCGCGCCGGGTGATGTCATCACCCGGCGCGCTACTCTAGAGCAGGCCGCGGAGCCTGCTGGAAGTAGTAGGCGCCGGCGCCGGACGGGAGCCGCCGGGCCGGAAAGGTAAGGAGGGGGTGCGTGGAGGGGAGGAGGGGGCGCGCGGAGGGGGGAGGGGGGAGGGGGGCCCTTACCTGCCCGGCCCGGCGGCTCCCGTCCGGCGCCGGCGCCTACTACTACCAGCAGGCTCCGCGGCCTGCTCCAGGGTGGCGCGCCGGGTGATGTCATCACCCGGCGCGCTACTTGAGAGTAGGCCGCGGAGCCCGCTGGTAGTAGCCGCCGGCGCCGGACGTGCCGAGAAGGTAAGTGGCGGGGAAGGGGGCTTACCCCCCCCCCGGAGCCGTCCGCTTCTATCCGCTGGCGCCCGCGGGCGCCAGCGGATGGAAGCAGGCGGCCCCAGGGGGGGTAGGGAGCGCGGGGGAGGGGGTTTACCTGCCGGGGCCGTCCACAGCGGACGGCCCCGGGGGGGGAGGGAGTTAGGCCCCCCCTTACCCACCCGCCGCCATTTTTTCCTCATAGACTTGCATTGCAATGCAAGTCTATGGGGAAAAAAATGGCGGCCGATCCAAAAATGTACGATTTTTGGGTCGGGATCGGACTCGATCCGGTCCGGGGGGCCTCCGATTTTGTCCGAACCGGTCCGGGACAAAATTGGAGGTCCCGATCCGGGTCCCGATCCGATCCGGGGGGTCCGTGCACACCCCTAATAATAATTGCACACTTCACTTCCCAGCTCTGAGGATGCTCATCTTTGTAATAATGGGATGTTTCCAATTGCAACTGTGTTTGTTTTTCGTCAGCTTTTCCCCAACCCCAGTGCTCATGATTAGCTAGCCTGGCTGCGATTTGGAGGAGACCAGGCTGGGGAAAGCTGCTTCAGGCTATTTAATGAAGGCAAGACCTACGTGGGCTTTGGTGAATAATGTGGACCTCCATCTATGTTAAGATTTTAAAAATTTACTACGTATTTTAAATGTGGAAATGTTTTAATACTGAAATCTATTTAATTATATTTTTTAACTTTGTATGTTTTTATTTATAGCTTTTAACTGTACATGGTTTCATTTTGTAATGCCGCCTTAAGGCCCAGTACTGGGCAAAAGGCAGGATACAAATAAACAACAACAACAACAACAACAACAATAATAAATAAATAAACTGGATCTCCCTATGTGAACACCCAATGCTCTCTATCACAGACGTGGCTTAAGCGAAGCACAGGCCACGGACAGCCCTACGAACTCACCATTCGTAGTCCTCCCTGGTGCAAGAACAGTTGGAGACCATGATGGGCCGATCAAAATCTTCCCCGTTGAAACAGGTGGCGTGGGGCGTTCGCCGCTTGAAGACTGTCTTGTGCCCCAAGAGACACTCGTCCCCGCGCTCGTCAGAGGGGGACCACAGCTTGTAATCATTTTCCGTGCAAGGCACACCTGGGGCGTGGACGGCAGGGTTGGATTTAGGCAGTTGGTGGGGGGGTGGGCGGGCAGTGGTACGTTCTGAAATGCAGGCACTCATCACGCCTGCCCAAAATGCTTTGCATTGCAACAGGGAGGAATAGATTTTTGCTGGGAAGTTCATCCCCCACCTTTCCCCAGCAACTGTGAGGGTTTCAGCTAAGCTCTGCGGGAACAGGGAATTCTGAATGGGAGGCAGATGGTGTCAGTGTCCCTCCGGATTTTTTAATTTTTTTTTTTAAGTGCTGCTACTTCATCCCTACAAGTCCTAGAAACACTACACCGCAGGATTTAAAAGGGCAATAAAAGTTATCAAAACACTTGCAAAAACGAACAAGACGGATACTGTTCACTTCATCAAATGCAAGCATATTCTGGCTTTGTCTCAAAACTCACTGTGGTTGGTTTTGGTTTTATTTATTTATATCCCACCTTTCTTCCATTGTGGAACTCAAGGCGGCTACATCTGGTTACCAGGCGGTCGCCCCTCCAAGCACTGACCAGACCCAGACCTGCTTAGCTTCAGCAAGTTGGCTGCCTCATGTGCCTTCAGACCATGCTCTGAGCACCACCCATCTTCTGCTTCCCTGTGCTTGCCTGCTTCCCTCCCAATTCCCTTGCCGGTCTGGCCTACTGGCCACACCCTTTGAGCCACTGGTCAATATGTCCGAAGCATTCCTTAGCTCAAACCCTGCCTCCAGACGGCGTCCCTTGCCCTACGTTTAGGCGTCCCCGCTTCCTACGTCCCCTGCCTCTCACAGGATCTGTGCCAGTACTCCATCACAACTCCTGCACCTATCCTGCTGGGAACTACACCTCCTGCCCTCTGTGGATCTGACTGCCTGCAGTAAACACCAATGGGAAAAAGGGTTAGCCAGTTGGATGTGAAACACCGCTGTTCTCTTCTGGGATTAACGGCTTCAACGAGACAGTTTAACCTATTCTGCAGAGCAGTCGCAGAATTACGTGGTATGCCTGGTTTATTTTATTTTAAAAGTCCTTTTTCTGGCAAACGGTTCCACTTATAATGGAAGGTGAGGAGGCAACGGTTGAACGTTCTGGTCAAGAGTTCAGACTCCTACCGTGCTTAATGGCCTCTCTGATTTGGATCTGTGCAGGGCAGTATTTTAAGCACTTATGCTGCATTTGCAGGGTGGGGTGCTCAGGAGTGCGGACTTCTTCCCTCCCTCCGAATCAACACCACCACGCTATGGGGAGGAAAAACCCTCCAGTTACGAGGCTAGAGACTGAAATCCTAACCACGCTTACTTCTTAGAGCAGCCTTCCCCAGCCTGGTTCTCTGCAGATGGTTTGGACTTCAACTCCCAGAATTCCTGACCACTGGTCATGCTGGCTGGGGATGATGCGAGTTGAACATCGGGACGGCACCATGTTGGGGAAGGCTGAATTCAGGAGTAAACACCACTGGCTTCAGTAGGACTTACTCCTGAGGAAACAGTGTAGGACTGACATGCATGAGGCAGGGGTGGAGGGCAGGAAATCCTCAGCTGCTACTTGCAACAAGTCTGAAAGGACGTTAAAGAGACATGGCTGAAGATGTCCAGAAAGGGCACAAGTTCAGTGGGGTTGAAGAGGAGGCTCAGGGCAGTTTTGAAATCAACCTCTCACATCACTGGGAACAAACATCAAAAGTTGTCCTATTCCCTAACAGGGGGATCTGTAGTACAGAAACCTCAGTGCCCAAACTGGAATTCCACGCAATATTTGGAAGGTTAACTATTTATTTATTATTACATTTATCTCCCCCATTTTTTTCCTGCAAGGTGGGCTAGGCTAAGAGTCAGGGATTGGCCCAAAGTCACCCAGTGAGCTCCATGGCCGAGCGGGGGACTCGAACCCAGGTCCCCTGAGTCTCATGCCAACATTCTAACTAGGGGTGTGCACGGACCCCCCGGATCGGATCGGGACCCGGATCGGGACCTCCAATTTTGTCCCGGACCGGTTCGGACAAAATCGGAGGCCCCCCGGACCGGATCGAGTCCGATCCCGACCCAAAAATCGTTAATTTTTGGATCGGCCGCCATTTTTTTCCCCATAGACTTGCATTGCAATGCAAGTCTATGAGAAAAAAATGGCGGCGGGTAGGTGAGGGGGGGCCTAACTCCCTCCCCCCCCGGGGCCGTCCGCTGTGGACGGCCCAGGCAGGTAAGCCCCCTCCCCCGCGCTCCCTACCCCCCCTGGGGCCGCCCGCTTCCATCCGCTGGCGCCCGCGGGCGCCAGCGGATAGAAGCGGACGGCTCCGGGGGGGGGGGTAAGCCCCCTTCCCCGCCACTGCTTACCTTCTCGGCCCGTCCGCTCCCGTCCGGCGCCGGCGGCTACTACCAGCGGGCTCCGCGGCCTACTCTCGAGTAGCGCGCCAGGTGATGACATCTCCCGGCGCGCCACCCTAGAGCAGGCCGCGGAGCCTGCTGGTAGTAGTAGGCGCCGGCGCCGGACGGGAGCCGCCGGGCCGGGAAGGTAAGGGCCCCCCTCCCCCCTCCGCGCGCCCCCTCCTCCCCTCCACGCACCCCCTCCTTACCTTCCCGGCCCGGCGGCTCCCGTCCGGCGCCGGCGACTACTACTTCCAGCAGGCTCCGCGGCCTGCTCTAGAGTAGCGCGCCGGGTGATGACATCACCCGGCGCGCCACCCTAGAGCAGGCCGCGGAGCCTGCTGGGAGTAGTAGGCGCCGGCGCCGGACGGGAGCGCCGGGCCGGGAAGGTAAGGGCCCCCCTCCCCCCTCCGCGCGCCCCTCCTCCCCTCCACGCACCCCCTCCTTACCTTCCCGGCCCAGCGGCTCCCGTCCGGCGCCGGCGCCTACTACTTCCAGCAGGCTCCGCGGCCTGCTCTAGAGTAGCGCGCCGGGTGATGACATCACCCGGCGCGCCACCCTAGAGCAGGCCGCGGAGCCTGCTGGGAGTAGTAGGCGCCGGCGCCGGACGGGAGCCGCCGGGCCGGGAAGGTAAGGGCCCCCCTCCCCCCTCCGCGCGCCCCCTCCTCCCCTCCACGCACCCCCTCCTTACCTTCACGGCCCGGCGGCTCCCGTCCGGCGCCGGCGCCTACTACTTCCAGCAGGCTCCGCGGCCTGCTCTAGAGTAGCGCGCCGGGTGATGACATCACCCGGCGCGCCACCCTAGAGCAGGCCGCGGAGCCTGCTGGGAGTAGTAGGCGCCGGCGCCGGACGGGAGCCGCCGGGCCGGGAAGGTAAGGGCCCCCCTCCCCCCTCCGCGCGCCCCCTCCTCCCCTCCACGCACCCCCTCCTTACCTTCACGGCCCGGCGGCTCCCGTCCGGCACCGGCGCCTACTACTTCCAGCAGGCTCCGCGGCCTGCTCTAGAGTAGCGCGCCGGGTGATGACATCACCCGGCGCGCCACCCTAGAGCAGGCCGCGGAGCCCGCTGGGAGTAGCTGCTAGTGCCGGACGGGAGCGGACGGGCCGAGAAGGTAAGCGCCCCCCTCCTCCCTCCCCCCCGCTGTCCACTTTCATCGGCAGGCGCCCGCTGGCGCCCGCCAATGGAAGCGGCGGTGGGCGCCAGTGGGCGCCCGCCGATCCGCCGATCCTCCGAACCGGTTCGGAGCCTTTTCGGACCGGTTCGGATTGGATCGGCCGATCCAGCTGCGGGATCGGAAATCGGATAATTTATCCGATTTCCCACTGGACCGGACTCGGATCGTGGATCGGGTCCGATCCAGTGCACATCCCTAATTCTAACCACTACACCACACTGACTCTCAGGGACAGTTAATGGTTGTAATATTCAGGCTGACGTTTTACAAGAGCAACACAAATGGGTACATCGGTACGCCCCCTCCCTCACACACTCACCAAGCACCTCAGTAGTGTTGATCTGCAGGATGAGCCAGCTGTGCCCATTCTCTTTATAAGATCCAAAGATGGTGAAGATGGTACTTTTTTCCCCGGGTTCTGTTAGGAGGCCATAAACAAAGACCGGCTTCTCTGAGAAGGTGAACATCTTCCACGTCTCCCCTTCATTTGTGCTATACCTAGACGGAAAGAGGGAGCAGCAGGCAGATGATCATAGTTGTTAAATGTAATCCTGCAGCCCTGTCCTGATCGCCTCATCAGTACATGGGGAAAAACAGCTAAAAGTGAAGCATTTTGAGTCGTGCTTCACCCCCTATCAAAAGCAACAGAACTTCACTTGGTCTGGGTTTGGCCCCATGTTTATGGCTAGCAACAACCTGCTCCCACCCAAAGGTGGCATTCCGTGAAGCTTGAAGAAAAAGAGGAGGATCCTGGCAGATCTCCTTGGGGATGGTATTCCTCAATCTCAATGCCACCACTGAAAAGGCCTTGTCTCTCAAGTCCCATTTAAACCACTTCTGAGAGCCTCATTTCAAATCAAAACCAGAGCTTCCAGCAGCTGTTTCACAGTTTTTTACGTAATGAGATCCAATCACAAATCTCCTGCGCCCGATTTGGCTCCGAGCTACTTCCTACAGCAGGCAAAACAGGATGTTGCTTTTCACCAGAAGCATCGCAATTCAAATATGAACTGGTATTTAGATTGCTTATTTGTTATTGGAAACAATCTGGTGTGCGAGTCTTTTGCACACACTGTAGCGAAATTGCAGATTTTCCTAGGTACAAAAGAAGAGTCCAGCTGGACCAGACCAGCATCCGGTTTTCCACAATGGCCAAAGCAGTTGCCTGTAAGAAGCCCACAAGCAGATTAGACGATGCCAACAGCCCTCCCCTGCTGTTGTTCCAAGCAAGTGGCAGGCAAATCGCCTCTGACCCCGGAGATGGCACACACCCATCATGGCTAGCAGCCACTGATAGCCTTACCCTCCCTCCCATGATTTCCCCCCTTCCTAATCAGCTTTTAAAGACATCCAACTTGGTGGCCAACGTTACATCCTGCAGCAGTGAATTCCACAGTTTAACAATGTGCCACGTTAAGAAGTGTTTCCTCACGGTACATTCGCTCTCTAGTTTCCATCCCCGTAAGTGATGGTTCTGGGAAAGGGAGGGAGGTGTCACACCGCTTATCAGCCCCTTGACGTCTCCAACTAGAGATTCGGATTAACACACCTCCACATTTCTTCCCACACTGTCATTTTCTTATGCGGCCTTAATCAAACCCAGCGGAGGAGGTCTTTATCTGCTGTTTCACTGGCCTCTGCAGGCCCAGGTAGATTTAGAAGGTTAATTTACTTACTTGAGCTGGTTTGTCTCTGTGCCCTGTGTTACCGCCATGAGGATCCCTCCATGGTCACCCCAAGCGTAATAATGGGGCCCAGACAAGACCTGAGGAAAGAAGCAAACGGAGGCACATGATGGACGAACGTCAGAGGCAGTGGCGCCTTCGCACCCAGGGCCAGCCGCGTGTCTACAGCCATTAGGAACAGCCTCTTAACACACCTCCTCTAAGGATACCAATGCAAGACAGGCACTTTGAAATAGGCTTCTGCATTCCCTGGGGCTTATATTAAGACATCCCACCAACCTATAGCAGGCTAGTTCAAACGGGCTTTTAGAAACACCCACAGAGTTTTCCTACGCTGCCCCCCCCCCCCCCCCAGACTTTGTCTGATTTCCGCAGTGATACCCAACTCAATCTGCAGCGACTCAGGGCAGTTTGTGGATTTTCTGGGAATTTGGTTAATTTGGGGGAAAGTTCTGCAATTTGTTCAAATTCGGTCACGATTTGTGCATATTGTTCAGGAATTTTCAGATTGTGTAACCTCCCCCCCACCCCCCAAAAAATGTGCAAAGAAGTTCCAGGAGTTCAGGGAACAGCCTATAGCTTGGGTTACAGATGCACAGCAAGTAGTACACAGTGCAGAACTCCCTCAAGCCAGAAAAAAGGGGAAAAAAACAGATTTCCCAGCAACGGACATTCCTAGCCACATCTATGGCAGAGAGATCACCTTCGCTGGGTGTTCCCAGTGAATGTGTTTGCATACTGAAAGAAGCTATCATATTGACAGATACACCCACGCACACCCACCATGCACACAGAGACTACTATATTCACATTGCATTTTGGAAATGAACATCCACATTCCTGGTTTCTACTGGAGATTTCTTTGAGGCTGATTCAAGTAGTCTGTGGGGATGACGGGATTCCCACTCCCCATCCTTCCGTTTCATCTGGTTTTTTTTTTTCTTTTCCCCCCCTTGCTCTGGGCTAGAGTCATTCCTCTCTTACAAGTTTAGGAAGCTAGATTTTCTAGTGATCGAGGTGACTTGGGCTATGTTTCAGCTTTCCAGGACATCTGGAAGCGCCTGAATTATGATGTACCAGTCACTCCCAGGCATTTTAATACATATTGAATATTGCAAAAATCTGCGCCTGTTGCCCTCACACCAACCAGCCTCGGAGCCGGCCAAACCAAACCCACACCACTCTCTGGGAGGAAAGGGAGGTGGCTCTCTTCACAGCTTTTAAACACTTTGCAGATGTAAGAACGTCGCTTTAGACTAACAACAGTCTGGAGAGGCCGACCGCAAGCCTCACTGCAACCCAACCACCCAATCAGCCAGAAGCACTCGTAAGATCGGGGCCAAGCCCCGCTCGGATGGATTGTGGCCAAACCCCTTTGGCTGCTCACACAGATATCCCCTCCCCCACCCACCCCCAAAAAGGGAAAAAGAAGGAGAGGGAATCCCCCCGTGCTTTGGGTTATGTTTTTAAGGGCCAATCGCCAAAAATAACACACAAGATTTATATGCATAAAAGTAAACCGGCCTGCCCTCTTGTTCGAAAGCAGTGATTGTACGGAGAGCCCCCTTCCGATACAGACACACAGCATTCTTGCCGTTAAATCCAAAAGGAGCTGTGCTTAATTTCTAAACTGAGGGGCTCAGGGATGGAGACCTGCATGGAAGTCTTGAACACTACACTAAAGATGTGTGAATCAGATTGTGAGTTTTGTTCTTTTTTCCCCTTCTTGTATGAAAATGTGCGCACACTTTCACATGTATTTTTTTATAAACGTACACATCAATTGCGCGCATCCTTCAAATGTACACATTCTTCTCCCATTGATTAAAGCCGATTTGTGCACGTTTTTCAAATGCACGCATGCTGTTGAATGCATTTTTGGGGGGTCCGGGAATCAAATTGCTCGCTTGGAAATGTACAGACTGCAGATTGACCGTGTTCAGCCCACAAGATGCAAAGTGACGAATCCTGATCAAAAAATGAACTGAACCAAAGTTCTCATACGGCCCTACTCTATACTTAACTGCCTTCCCCCTAATCCAAGAGGTGTGCGAATGGATTGCAGCTTCAGGGAGGAAGGGAGGGCGAGATACCCTGCATAGACTCAAGGGAACTCTTATATATTTCATTACATGTTTCCACAGTCAACCAATGGGTGCTGGGGGGGGGGTGAAATTGGCCTCCAGAACTCCAGAAGCTCACCCCCATTCTATGCTGTTATGACCACAATGAGGAATGGCTATAGTTCAACAGCAGAGCCCCGCTTCACAAACAGAAGGTCCAAGGTTCGATCCCCGGCATCTCCAGGTAGAGCTAGGAAAGAATCATACCTGAAACCCATAAGGACCAATCAGTGTTGGTGATTCTGGACTAGATGGACTCATGAGTCACTCATTATAGGACAGCATTTGATCTTCCTATCACTGCTTACTAAGCAAAACGAAGGGTCTCTTGTACACATCCCCAGTTTGTAGCCATTTACAGCAGTGGGGATCCAACCGTGGTCCATGAGTAGTTGGAGAATCTAGGCAGGGCATCTATACCCAGGACCATCTGGGGTATATGATTACTCTAGAGAACCCCCATTTCCCACAGATGTTTGCACCTGTGAACCCGGTTCAATTCCCCAGTGTTATTCACTGTGTTTGCACAGGATGAGACTGAATAGCACAAGGCTGGCGCAGCGTTGCCCACAATGCACTTGTTTTCTCAGGGCCTGCCTCCTGCACTGAACCAGGGTCAGGGGAAGTCTCTGAGCAGACACTCGCCAAAAGGCACAACCCGTACCTCTTGCCACCTGACTCCAGCGCTGCTTGAAATGTACACGTTCATTTTGCTGGCCATGTTCTTACCCACAGAACCTGCAAAGGGGGGGGGGGGGAAGCACATGGATCGTCAGGGTTTCTTTGCATTTACTTTTTTAAAAATCCTAATTTCTCAATGAGGTGCTAACGATAACTACAGAATAGCCCAGTATGTTAGGCATTTGATTGGTTGACTAGGACCAGCTGCCAGTAACTAGGCCTTAGGCGAGGCAGCTCAGCCTTCTTTATTTATACTTCAACATCCCAACATTCCTCCCAGGAGTTCAAGGTGGCATAATACATAAGGTTCCACCACTCCATTTTATGCTCAAAACAACCCTGTGAGGTAGGTTAGACTAAGGCATTGAGCAGGGGGGTTGGACTCGACGGCCTTATAGGCTCCTTCCAACTCTACTATTCTATGAGTCTATGATTCTATGAAGGGTCAGTGGCTGGCCCGAAGTCACCCAGTGGGCTTCATGGCCGAGTGGGGACTTCCACCCTGATCTCCACAAATCTCAGTCCAACACTCTAACCACGTCACCACAGAGGCTGGCTTTTAGAAGGACGAGTGGCGGGGGAGATGGGCAAATGCTGGAAAACCACCAAATCACCAGCAGGTGGGGGAAATGGGTGGGGCCAGAGGAAGGGAGTGGCCCTCATGGGAAAACTGGGGGCCAGGCCTGGCCCCATAGGCCCGAGGTTCATTCCACCACCGTATCTTTAAGATCGACCAGGAATGCTCTTCCAAGGACCTCATCTCTTTGCCAAACCAGTTCATGACGTCTGTGATCGTCTATGGAGACTTTCCTGGAGATCCACCAAAGCCTGAGCCTGTTCATCTTCCAGGAGTGGCGTAAAACGTTTTAATTCAAACTAGCTCTTGGTGGCCGGGGAGAGGGCAAGCTGAGGGCTTGATCGTTTCAATATGAGGTTTTACAACGAACATGCTTCTAACTACCCTGACTTTGAGGAAGCAGGGAGGGAGGCAGGGAAATTGTACCTGTTGCGATGATCAGTCCCGGAGCAGATTCTTTGGACAGGATGGGCATCCTGCGCAGCTGAAAGTTGAGCAGCTGGCTGAGTCGCTGGGCCAGGTGAAGAGAGCAGCCCTGAGAAAGCTAGAAGAGTTGAACCATACAGGTGTCACGTGCTTCGCCCCAAGAGACCAAAAAATGCATTTGCCTCTCCTGAGAACAGGCAATGAACTTGCGTGCAGTACTAGGGCCTGCGTGGATTTTGTTAAATCAGCTCTGCCTCCGTTTCGCAGGCTGACAGGTGTCTATCATTCCGTCACAGACAGAATCGGTTCTTTTCTTTACAGATGTATGAGAATTTCTTTGCACATGCACAAGTGTCCATTAGCGCAATCATTGAGTACCCAGACTTCCATCACTTGGGGGGGGGGGGGAGAGCAAAGGAAGGCCTTAGGACGCAGCATTGCATGTCCCCAAGAATCCGATTAATGACCCCGCATACACCACACACAACTTCAGCTAACCCTAACCAAGGCACAAGAACGTTAATCACCATTCCAAAAGCAGGGAGTTTTTCTTTATTTATATTCAGCATCGTTACCTCGCAATGTATCTTTTCTCCGTAGCGAGTATACTCTGGGGGCTGGAGAAATTCCCAAGTCCCGCCTTTGTCGAAGGTGATGACAGACCGCATGTTCTCCTCGCTGAACGAACCATTGATCAAGGTGGCGATATAGACCCCGGGCACCCCCTCCACACGGTGGAAGTCCGCGAAGGGCTCATTCGCAAAATACCTGCCCCCAAAGGAAAAAGAAACCATTGACCCATGTAGCTCAGTTGGATAGGATGCCTCATGGTGTCCGGCAAATGAGAACGGAAACCGAAGGCCATACAATCCAAGAGGGAGCTTTGGGCACCGTGGAAACACCCAACAGATCCAAACAAAATTAACTTCAAGGGGTCAGAGATATTCCTTCCTGTGCCTTTATCCATTTCCTTACAGAAGGAGTCTCCAAGCTCAAATTGGGAACACAATATAAAGCTGCCATTTAGCTGTCATGGCTAACAGCCATTGATAGAAGACTGGCCTGGTCCCCACGTAACACAAACACATGGTTTGTTGCCCTATCCAGTGTTCGACTGGCAAATGATCAAACAAACTGTAGTTTGTTTTCTCAATCCCTGGGTTGTTTGTTTTCTTCCTCATTTGCATGCTCCTCCGTGTATCCCAAATGCCTTTGTGGTGCTGTGGTATTGACATATAGAGTGGCTGAGGTTGCCCCCTGCTTATGTAGCCTGACAACACAACCCATGAACAACCAAGGTTTTATCTTTGCACATAATGTCAACCCATGGTTTAAACAACCCCGAGCTCACAATCCAACAAAAAACCCAGGGGTTCTCTGAGTTGTTCATGGTTAACATACCATGGTTTGTCAGTACAGCTGAGTTCAAACAACAAGACAACCCAGAATTAAACAACTCATACTATTGGTTAACATTCTGCCAGAGTCAAGCCTCTAGATTGGCCAAGATTGGTCTAAATCCCATTTTGAAATCATGTGATCACATCGTACGGTGATGAATTCCATAGAAGAATTGCAAATTCTAATACTACATTACACTGCATTCTAGTACTGTGGAAGCAGTGTAATGTAGTATTACACTGGGGAGCTTATCTCTAAAATACTACATCCTGAAAAGCCTCCTCCAAACTTCCTCCCAATTGCAAGGAGGAAAGCAAAGCCATTTTAAAATGGTCCCTTGGTTGGCTGGCTGTCATCACTTGGTTCCAGGCCACTGCTGTTCAAACAGAAATTGTTTGTTCCTGTTTCAACCCATTTGACAAAGACAGCCTTGACGCATCTCCATCCTTCCCAGCTAAGGTAATCTCTCTGTTGATTGGACCACACTAGTCTCCTTACCTGACCAAGGTGTCACTGCCCACTCCTCCAGGGCTGTAGTACAGGACGTTCTCCAAAGTCAGTGAGAACCTCAGGCCATCTGCTTCCGAGATGTACAGGTTGGTGCTGTTGTTGCTATGACTGACACACACAAACACCTGGTCTTCAGATGTGTCCGCAATATAGTATTCCTTCAAGACAGAGTTTGAGAAAATGATTTCCCCCCTTTTTTTACGCTCAAAGCAGGCGAGAGCTGTCGCAGCAGCTTAAGAGTGTGAGCTGAGAACCAGGAAATCCCAGGAACAAATCCTAGACCTCTGCCATGAATTCTCAAGGTGGCTTTAGGAAAGCCATCCTCTCTCAACCTCAGCTTCTCCCATCTGTTAAATGGGTACAGTAACATCACCTTTCAGGGCTGTTATAAAGATTATAAACAACCACAAAAAGTATAGGGTTTTTTTTTTCTCTGACAGAAAATACATTTTAAAGAATATCCAAGTTTGCAGAATTACAAAAAAATATTGGGGGGTTACTGCCCAAATCAGCCCAACGAAGACAGTATTTTCAGTAGATACTGAACACTAACTGACTGTTAAAGGAGGAATGGAATGCAATATCGTGGATAAGGGAACAGCTGGCTAGAATTCTGAACAGGAGCACTTCATGCGGCAACATTTTGTTGCAGGTCCCATTTGTATGTTCTAAAAAGCAACTGATAGGCCTTGTGTTTCCTCAAACCTTCTCTTCAGATTCCCACCTTCTGATGCAGATCTGTCAATACCTTAATGGGGTGTCTCGTTACAAACTGGGCTGCTTGCATCGGCTTGCGGTTAAAAGATACCCAGAGCTGAACAGACGTCTGCTGCTGCGTCCCCAAAAGGTGCTGAAAAAGGGAAGGGGGGAGGGGAGAAAACCAGATAAAAGGATCACTTTAATCCCAAATTTGCAGAGGTTTAGAAGAAGGCTTTATGTTAAGATTTTATGGAAATTAACAATGCAATAGGTATGCAAGTTTACACACTCCACAGATCTCCAGGGAGTTACATTTTGGTTTAACACGGAAAGAATTCTCTAATCAGACATTTGGCAATGCAACAAAATGTATGGGAAATCAGAGTGGGCATCACATAGCCTTGACATTCACCGGTATGCGTCCCCCATACTGACAAATTCAGTGGCACTGGGAGGGGGATTTGAACATTTTAGCGCTACAAAACTCTAAAAAAGGTCAAATTTCACATGTTCTCAATTTAGAACACACTAAATTTGACCCATTTAGTGCAATCTTTGCTGATGATTTTTTGCCCCAGTGCACGGTACCCCGCAGAGTCCAGTCCACTAAGGATGGGGGTCCAGGAGGGTGAAAATGGCCTCAGGACCTCACTAAAGCTGCCCATTCCTGTCATAGGTCTATTTCCTCAGAGGTCTCCAAGGCAATGTTTTCCATTTGCAACTCTGTACATCTTGTCAAGTGCCACTCGCCTTTGGCGAGCTAAGAGCCTCCTTCAGGTGACCAGGCAGAAAAGCTCTTGAAAACTGGAAGAGAGTTGGCTCTTTTGAGTTTCTTCTGTTAGGTTGCTACAAGCGACTAACGTAGGCACATTTAGACAGGCATAGAAAGGAACGGTACCTTTGCAGGGCTGCATCTACCCAAAATATTTTTACAGGTATGCATACACCACAGCTTTCTGAACTAAAAAACAACAATGAACTTCCTGGTGAGTCAGCCAGAGAACCACTTTACCTCTCAAAATCCCCAATTCCTCAACCCAAGTCAATCCATTTGTTTCAGCGGGATGGCTTACATAACCGTGGTTTTGGGATTGTAGCCTAAGCCAATACTCACTCTCTTCCTGGTTGCTATCCAAGCAATTAAGAGATGGCACAATGTCGCAACTCTGCTGTGGGATATTTTCGCTGGCTTTGAAATAAAAGGATCGGGGTGGGGGAGGAGGGTTCCCTCTGAGAATATCATATCCTAGATGAATCAGGAAACGGCCTCATACCAAATCAGGCCCACCTCCGCCTGCTTCAATGCACACCAGCTCTTCCATCACCCCTTTGTTACTCGATCCTTTCAACTGGAGATGCCCGGGCTTGAAACTGGGAGATCTTGCATGTAGGCCATGGGCCTTAGCGCTAGGGATGGGTGAACAAGCAACGTTTGAGTTCGCTAGGATTCCCCCGAACATTGCTTCGCCCAATTCCTGTCCCTTGCCTGATTCCTGTTTGCACAAATCGAAAATTGCACAAATCGCGCAGTGATGAAATGTGGAATATGTGCAAATTTCCTTATTTGTGTTGCTTTCCTCTATAGGCTAACGTGGGGCATTCAGTTGGCAGGGGGAAATTGGCCCAAATCGGGAAATTGGCCCAAACTCGAATCGGGGAAAGTTGCGCGAATCGAACGCGAACACATGTCCGGCAATTTGCTAACTTTTTCAGAGGACATGGGCTCACACCATTGGACAAGGCACGGGTACATGTTTTGCGAGCAAAAATGACATTCTCATGCATCCTTATCTAGCACTAAGCCACAGACACTCTCCAAAAGGCGAACCCGCTTTATCCCAAGCCGGGCTATTGGATCAGGTTCGGACAGGACGTGCTCTAGACTCAAGCAAAGGCTCCTCCCCACAATGACTCTGGGGTGGGTGAATTTCAAAGCTTCCTTCCACTCGCTCACATCCTTCCCCATGAAATACTGCAGATGTTTTTCCTTCTTGCATGACACCCCCTCCCATTTCACTCCCCCCCCCCGCCATCTACATTTACTTATTACTTACAGGCATCTAAACCTCCCTCCCATTTGCTCCAGCATTTCACACTGACCTAGATCTGCCTAAAATACTGAAATCAAATCCACAGAGAAATCAGCTGCAACTCGGCGGTTTCATGCCCTCGTGTCTCAGGCTAACTTCCCTATTTGTCACATTTTCACACACACACACACACCCTTTCTGCAAAGGGCTCCGGGCACTTGTACAAGCCCCTCTTTTTATCCTCTGAACAACTCTGAGATGTAGGTCGGAGCTTACCTAGCAAGTTCTGGGGCTGGGACTTGAATCCAGGCCCCAGTTAGGGAAAATAATTCCAATTACAGAATGCGTATTTTCACATTATAAAATGGGGGGGGGGGGGCACAGGAGAAGAAGGAGCTTTTAACTTTCAGTGCAAAGATTCTGGGGTTTAAAACAGTCATCAACAGTAGTTGGATATCTCATCCACGTAAATTCTGCATTTGAACCAAACTGCCCATTGATACACCTATGGCGGTCTATTACCCTTCCTCAACCTGCTGTATTGGAAAGTTGATGATGAGTTGCAATCCGACACATCCGGAGAGCATCAGATTCAGGAAGACCGGTCTATGTTAACCCTAAGCATCCAGCTGCCTTCCAAACCCCAAGGAAGGAACAACAAACTTGGATTATAATTCAAGCTAGACCCCGTTGCCTTCCTCTGAAGCTCACAGCCTATTCCCCTCCTAACAGAGCGACCCTTGCAAAGGATCATATGGTGCGGTGCTGGATGCTCCACCTTTCAAATCCCTTCCCCCAAAGCCAGAGGGGCCTTCCAGCCATCGTGACGTATGTGGCTTGAACCAACTGGAATGCTGGCGTCGTTTTCACAGCCGATACCTCCACAGCCACGCGGCTGCTGGATCCTTACCACAGACTTTGTCGCAAATAGATACTTGTCCCTGAGTTGGAAGTCTTCAATCTCCTCCAGAAGAATCTCTTTGTTTTCCCTGGTTTGAAAGTAATCGGTGCTGCGAAGGACAGTGGAGGAGCGTGTAGGCTCATGCCGCTCAATGTAAACTGCATTTGGCTTGTCGTATGGTTCAATGCCCCTTATCAGAAAGAAGAAGAAAAAAAAGATAAGAAACATTCATATTCTAAAAGCCCAGGGTGCTTCACATCCATTAACTAAGCCATCGTTAACAACAACCTTGTAAGGTAGACTGCTATTACCCCCAAAAATTAAGAGGGGAAGTGGGACCATTCCAGTAACCCCGCTGAAAGACTATTTAATTTTTACCTCTTCCCTCCCCACCATTTTTCCTCGTGTATTGTGTTTTGCCATACTCAGATTCGGAGGAATCCAGCCATGAAGATACCACCGTGCTGCATCCTCCTCTGTGCCATCATAGCCCACGGTTGCTGAAACAGACCAGGCCTCTTTAAGAGAGAAGGCCTCCCTCAGGCAATAAGGAGATGGGCCTAGCCAGCCTAAACAAAGCCACAACCATACTTAAAGCTCAATGAGGGTCTGCTGCTTGTTGGAGCAACATATAGGCAAGCTTCTCTGGCTTCCAAACATCAACATCACTAGGAGTTCTCCTTGGTGCTGCTCTGTTCCTGCTTTTTTCCTCTCCCTGATATTCCAGTTTTCTACATGTAAGGGCTTTTTTAAAAATGTGGAGAAAACATTCAAAAATACGATGTATACACACATACCCTTCAGCCCAGCAGGAATACATTCCAAGATTTCACCACCTCCTTCAAAATAATGTGTAGACTGGTTCATAATGGGTAGGGAAAGAAGTGAGACTGGGTGGGGTGGAAGATGAGGCTCCTCAGAGGCCCATAAAATATTTTACAACTTACCAGGAAAATGATTTCACATGTTCATGAATCATTATCCACGTCTGTCCAAAATCATCCGATTTCCAGAGCTGAAAAATGAAAACATGGGGAAATGTATTGGGATTCCAGTAGAACAGCTAGACCTAAATGGCCGGATGAAAATACATGAGGATGGATTCTGCATCCTTTGGTTAAGATGCTAAGCCCTGATCTATCCAATGAAAAGCCCTGCTTCAAATTACATTAAGGTAAGGCTGCGAACTCCTCCGCATCCAGAAGGAAGTGCCACTGAACTCAGTGGAAGAGATTTCCAAGTGAATGTGTTTAAGATCAGTCTATGAATCATTCCTCCATTCCTGATGCGCGCGCATGAATGCTATTGCTTATGTAGGCAAAATGGCACCGCCCATGCATAAGAGCGAGTTATCAACAGACTTGAGGAAGAATCTTAAGTTTGGCAGAAGTACAAAGAAGGAGGAAGATCAATGAGGACTGAACATGCCCAGCGGGCAAAGAATTCTGACTGTTATTGGGGGGCGGAGAGAAAAAAACGGGGAGGGAGGTGGGAGGGGTATCGCTGAGAAGGACATGGCTGGCTGATTGGCTAATGAACAGGAGTATTCCACGCCATAAGATTTTGTTGCAGGTCTCACTTGGGTAATTGAATTTCCATTTTTTGGAGACAGAAACCTACGTGCCCTGGAATTTGCTCCCTATTTCTTTACCTCCAGAAGTTTACCTCTTCAGGTGGGTGCAGGAAAAATCAACCATGCTGAAACAACATTCATTTGTTCTCTGTATCTTTTGCTGGGAGCAGTTTGATTTATGTTTTTAATTGATTTGTTTTGTTGTTTCTTTGTTTGTTTTTCAGAGGGGGAAGTGCTCTGGCTAACTTGCCTGAGAAGGGCGAGATATGGCCTCCAGGCTCTTGCCCCCATCGCCCCCGGGGCATTAGCCATCTACCAATTATGGTGAAGCAAACATCCAAACACTGGAGGGAGAGCAAAACCACATAACTGCTGGTATGTGACCATGAAAGACAAACACTCTCGTTCCTGCCAAATATCAAGGCAGCACAGTAAGCTGACTGTCTGGCGTCTCCCAGTTCCAGCCCATTGCAAGCACCACTGTGAGAACAATGCAAACTAGGCCTGAAGAGGAACAAAGGCACACGTCTTCTTTTTTTTTGGTGGGAAGGGGGGGAGCCATTGGCCTATTTTCTTATTTCAACGGGCCTTGCGCACAACGTGTTTGGACAGAGGAGGAGCAACAGCAGCAGAGTCGCCCAAGGCCTGTTTCCACAAAAAGCAAAACAAAAACAACACAGGAGGATTTGGATGAATTGCTGCTGACTGGCGGACAACTCACTCTTCCGTACCTGCAGTCACGTGTGCATTGAGAAAGGCTGGGATGGCTCTTCCACCACATCTCTCTGGCTGGAACTATATGATATCTGAAACACATGGCTGCTGCTGAAAATGGCAGCTGGGAGTCTCATTCTCCTTCCATCCTCTGTACTGTTTCCTACAACTTGTCGCGTACTGTGTCCCTGGCTCTACAGTTATTGCCTCCCATTGGCGGGAGAGTGGCGCAAGGTGATGATGTCACAACACGAGGTAAAATTGTGACAAACATTATGTCTTTCGGAGTCCATCGGCACGTTTGGAATTCTGAGAGCAAGTCATGGACACTCTTGCAAAATGGCTGCCATGGTTGGGGTGGGTGGGTGCCCATTCATAAAATGGTCGCCGTGGTGGACGTGGCTGGTCACAAAACACAAACTGGTGAGGCTAAAAGAAAAGTAACTTGCCCAAGAACCTAATATACGTAAAGAGGAACTCCTCCCCACCCCCCTTGAAAGGCAAGTTCCCCTCATCTTTCATTCGACTCCTCATCTCTATGGGAAGACCATAACTGGGAAGTGAGGGGGGAAACTCTCTCTTCCAAAGGAAGTGATCTTGAACCCCCTGCCTCCCAGTCCCCAAAGTGGGTTCTTCTCAAAAGGCCTTCCTTCCCCTCCCTGCCCGCCCTTGGAAAACTGTTTCTTATGTATTATATCATGAATGCTGTTATGTATCCAATGGTGCCCAACAGAGCAAAAGCCCAACCCAAAAAGTCATGTTCCAGCTTCAAAGAGCTTCCAGTCTACAGCAGGTACAGGGTGTATCCAGAAGGCAGGTAATTAGGATGACTAAGGCGCTTTTCATACGGCACGTTCCCTGCCTAGAAAAACAGCGGCAAAGCCCCACCGGAACCGAGAGCTCCTCACCTGCTTGTTGGGATGAGACCGATCAAAGCCCAAGACAAGGTTTGGAAGCCGGCTGTGTAGGAGCAGATCGGCGGCTTGGAACGGAATAGAGAAGCCCTGAACGGTCTTGCAAAAGTCTGTCGTGAGCCACAGGTACTGAGTGTAGGCATCCACGAAAATATACTGCGGGAGGGAAGAAGAGCAGGAAAGGGAAACAAGCATCCTTCAGCCATCAGAAATTGCACAGCAGTCTCCTAGAATAGAGGAGGATGTGAAAGGAGCAATAAACGGAAGGCAAAGCACTAGATCTTCTCCCCCCCCCCCCATTCCATTTCTACCTGTTTCTGTCATCTCCTCCCACTCTGCACTGGATGCTCGAAAGCCTCCAAGTTCAAGGGATTACGAGCATTGAGGGTGTAAACAATAGGACTGCCCAATTCGTGCAGTAGTATGATTTTAAGGTTGCTTTATTATTCTTGTAAGCCTTTCTGTGCTCCTTTGGGAGGAAGGGCAGGATACAAGAATTCTAAATAAATAAAAACACATCCTATTGCTCACCTCTTAAGAACATGGGGCTCTTTTGCAACCTTGCTAAGCTATCCCCAATACTTTGGGCAATGTTTGCCAAATATTTATATCTCGGAGCACACGTGTGTCTTTCTCTCTCCTTGGATTAAAAATTGGAAGAACATTTCCCCATGACGCACGTGTCTTTTTCTTTCCCATCAGCTCTAAGAATAATAGGTATCGCCTGTGCTGCTGTTGGATACAACAGTTCATATTGCTTCCGAGTATTCCACTGTCTCTTTTCTGCCCATTCCAGTCAGGGTTCAAGGGTTGGGCACAACTTCATGGGCTGTTGCAATGCTCCTGAGATTCCACTACACCTGTTGGGCGGCCGGCATCAGGGAATCCGTTTCATCCTTAGGCCTCTCTTTACAACTGTATCCCTCACAATGGCGGGGATGGGAGCATGGAGATCAACGTCTCCCTCCTCCGAGGGCTATTTTGTGGTGGAGGCAGCTTCGTTTTTGCAAGGCACGCTTCAGCTCTGCTCGTGCCCCAGGACAGCAGAGAGTTTGGGAACCGTTGCTGTGTAGCTTACATCTGCCACAACAGACAATCACTCTGCCTCCATTTGTGTATATGTTGCAAGAGAGAAATTAAAAATTGACAGATGGGAGGCTTTGGCTTTTCATTCTCCCCCCCCACACACACACACACACACACACGCACCACCACCACCTTTAGAAACTACTCAGTCAGAGTTCCTGCTCAAATGCAATGTATAATCCGCAGGGGACAAGTATTTTCCCTCGGCTACACAAACCCGTTAATATTAATCAAACGTCTGTTGAGTTACTCTGATTTGTATTGTTCCGCCTGCATGAGGCATCCACAGGGCCCGTCTCGGTTTGCTCTAGAATATGTAACAGAGGCTCTGCTCTACTGAGATCAAGCTATGAAGCAAAGATTTACAGAGGTGTGCAACCATTAGTGACATTTGCTACACAAATCAAGACTTATCTGAGGGTAGAACTAGACCAGCGGTACAGAAATTTTGAAAAAGAAAAAAGACATTATGAAAATAATAATTACCATGTAACGATCAATGAAATCAGTGATCTGATAACAATTAATGATCCAATGAAGTGCCAAAAGCAACAGCAGCAAAAAGGTCATTTACTGGCAGTCAATGACATCATCATGTCAAATGCTGCATCATGACTCATGATGTCATTTTGTTCGTGATGTCATCCTCAACTAGGGGAGATCACCCACGTGACCAGTTCGGGATGGAGAAAGTGGCAGTAGCCACAGAGAAAATTGGCACCAGGGGCAAGGGGGGGGGGGGGAGAAGCCAAATATCTGAATCATGTAAGACCTTTTTCAGGAAAGTTGTTGACCCTGCCCAAGATTCAACCTCCAAACTGGAACTAGGAAATACTCAGGACACCCCTTCTTAAAACTAGGAAGTGGCCGTGTGAATCCACTGTTTATACATCCACACTTTTTTAAAAAAACTTCTTACCCTTTTGTTGTCAGCTGGGCTGTGGTAGAACTGAGCAATCACTGCTTGGCTGGTGTTCCCTGGACCAAAATTGAATTTCTCTGAGATCTTTTTAAACGTTTTCCCGTAGTCGTAAGACACGTAGACCTAGCAAAGAAAGATGCCGATGTTACAGCCCATGAAGAAGGATGGTTCCTCGGGCCATCCCGGAGTTCATCTTTAAAAACAGGGAAGTTGAGCATCCTCCTCCTTTAAAGGTCAGGAGGCAGGAAAGGAGCTGCCATAGTGCTGTCGGGGGATGTTTCACTATGCAAAGCTATGGCTGCTACCTCTCTGCCTTAAGAGGGGGAACATTATTCTTCATGATTACCCAGGAAACCATGCAAACTATGGCAGCTGATCATCCTGAAAGCAAGTGGAAAGGGATGAGGAGGCAGCAAGGAACATCTGAAGATTCTGGGATGGGCATCTGCTATAGCAGGGATGAGGAGAAAGTAGATCTCCAGATGTTTTGGATTTCATCTCCCAGCATTCCTGACCATTGGTCATGCTGGCAGGGGCTTCTGGGAGTTGAAGTCTAAAACACCTTCAGCTCACCTTTGTGCTATAGTATAGTACCAGGCTCTTGTTCCTGAACAGCCATTTCAGAACTATTAGCTGCATCAAGAACTCCATTTTCCTTTTTGCAATCTGTGTGTCCAGCTCCATTTGACCGGGCTACAGTGGCATGTCATGTTGCAACCACCTGCATATCTGTTATCTCAAGTAGACTCCAGCCTCAAGGCCAGCGTAAGACTCAGTTAATTGTATTGAATCATCTCAGCTGCATTCCTGTGGGAACATTTGCCCTCCCCTATGAGGTTTGGAAATGCTGCTCCAGTCAGCCTGTGATCAGCTAGCCAAGAGCTTTCTTGAGTCATTGGGGATTTGAGGATAAAAGGAAGGGGCTTGTAGCTGCCCACGCATCTTCAGCTTCATGCTTCAACTTGCTTTGGGGCATGTGATGCTCTGGATTCAGGATTGGGCCCTGTCTTATTGGAAGACCCAGGCATACGCCACATATAGGGCAGATTTAGTTATGTTATTTTTGTCTCAAGTACTGTTTCCAACGGTTACTCTGGTTCTCGTATGTCCTTATTCCTCTCCAATACATTAAGGCGTATACATTTTCCAATACGTTCTTGATGCCTCTAATTTCATGACAAATGTCTATGCATTAAACACCGTTTTCCAATCGCAATTAGAACCCCACTTATTTTTTTAATTGCTTTCAGTGCAAAACGAAGCAGCGACATTAATCAATGTTCAGAAACCATGTGGTCAGAATTTGATTAACTATCATATTTTTCTTCCTAAAAATGAAAGGTGGAGAGAGAGAGAGAGAGAGAGAGAGAGAGAGAGAGGACCTCAGAAACAAAACATCCGCACGCATACTTACATCGCTTAACCTGGGGCCCAACAAGGTTAAGCTATCCCGAGCCAAAGCTACAATCACATTGCTCTTTTCTCCAGCCCAATGAACGACCATCTGGTTGTGTGAATCGTTCAGGCTAACCTGGAGGAGGAAGAAAGAGCCCTCGTTAAACGAATACGCTGGCTAGAAATCATGAGAGCTGCAATCTCAATACATCTGGAGGGAGCCAGGTCAGAGATGTGAGCACAGGGAGAAACGGGGCACTTCTCCACGTAAAGCTTGCTCGCTTCTTCCTTTTCTGTGAGCAAACAAGAGAAAGGAACGGGAGACCCTTTTGCTGATTTATTTACTTTATTAGTGATCTCGGACAGCAGTCCTCAGTTCACGGGAAGGA
This sequence comes from Anniella stebbinsi, assembly GCA_029215795.1. Taxonomy (NCBI): domain Eukaryota; kingdom Metazoa; phylum Chordata; class Lepidosauria; order Squamata; family Anniellidae; genus Anniella; species Anniella stebbinsi. The sequence goes on along the minus strand of JARDYH010000002.1, from coordinate 155,076,623 downwards.
CGGCTGTGGGGATCCCGCGGGGAATGGAGAACCTCTTGGATGCAAGGGTTCCCCATCCAGCCTGCCAACTTCTTGCCCTAAATCCATCCCCTATTCCCGGAGGAGGAGGATCACGTGCCCCACCTCAGAGGAAAAGGTGGGACATAAATGTAAGCAATAAAGAAAGAAAGAAACAATAGGTCAGCCGTAGACAGCATAGCCCATCGGATCTGCAGTCCAACAACACCTGGAGGGTTGCACACCTTCTCCTCCGCTGGCACAGCAGCCGAAATTATTCACAGGGAGTAATTTGATTCACAAAGGAAAAAAATATCATTCGGCCTTCTACCCCCAAACGCTTGTTTCCTGGGATTAAAACAACAACCAGAAGAACTGGCTTCTCCTTGCTCCATGATCTCTCCGCTTCCTCAAGTCTCTGGCTCCCGTCCACTCCATTCCTGCTACTATTTCATCGATAGTTCCGCATCATGAGACAGGGACCATCTCCCACAAGGCAAGTCTGCTTGTTACATCACGTAGAAGGAGAAACTGGCACTTGAGACAAGGAAAGCCTGGCTACAAACCCATGTTCCCTGAAGGATTATGCATTTCCAGCCTCACCCTCGCCCCAAACCCCTCACTTCCCACTTAATTCCTCTTTCATTAAAAACCCGCAGCTGAACCACCTACGCTCTTTAGAAGTGGCTCAGGTATTTAATGCATGTTAAACACTCCAAACATTATGAACAAAAATCAAAGTTGAACAGCTTTCAGGAAGCACGCCGCTACTGTTCGCGGTGGTGAGAACAAGCCCACCGGGAACGCCCTTGCCTCTCCGGGTTACGTCAAGACAAGACAAACCCCACGGAGAGTCTTTTGATGCTAGGCCTTGATCTCATCAGAAAGCTGCAATCAAGGCATAATGAGAACTGAAGTTTCGAGCTCCTGAGTTATAGATCTTACTGACGGATTAAAAATGAGCAGAACGTCAAGTCCAGAGAGCATCCGCACAACGGTTCTTAAAGAACCAAAATGTGAAAATGCTGGTTTTTAAAAATACGGAACTTGTCCGTAAGAGAGGACCGGAAAGCAGCCAATGTCAGAACCATTATTTATTTATTTTTAGAAGTCCCATCTTTTGTTCCCATCCAATGATGTGACGGAGAACCTCCAGAGTGATCCAAAAGCTTAGGAAGAGTTGCATGGGAAAAGGAAGTTCTTGGGAGTATCCTGGTCCTAGAATATTGTCACCTAAAGTTTAGAGGACACCCCAGTCAGGAAGCTAGACAAGAACTTTGACTTGCTCAAGCAAGAAAAGACCAGCAACATGAACCTCTCGACTCCACTCAAATATAATTCAGTGCCACCTAGTGACTAAATGCTATATTGACAGTATCCACGCAGCCATTACGGACTTGAAATCTCAACACCAGCACTTTAAAGTGACCCAGAAAACAAATAGACAACCACAGTAGCTGCAACAAGGCCGGAGTTATATGCTCCAGTCAGCTAGCCCCACACAGCTTGAACCAAATGGAGCTTCTAAAATGAGTTTTAAAGGCAGCTCCAAGTAAAAAGTATTCCAGTAGTCTAGCTGGTGCTAAACCAAGGCCTCAGTTCCTGCCTGGGGAGTCGTGCCTCCCCAACCCTAATTAAGGTTAGGGTTGGGGAGGCATGGCTCCCCAGGCAGGAACCTGGGCCTTGGTAGGGGCTAACTGGGCCAGACTTACTGACTGAGCCATGAGAACAGCTTGCTACTGACTTTGAGTGGCTGGAGGGAAGGTCTCAGTGGAATGTGAGGGTTAACGAAGCCTTAGAAGGACCATTTCAACCTTTTAGAATGGGGGGGGGGGGACATGCAGAAGCCAGGAAACCATCAATGGATTGGGGGGGAGGGGAATGGCCATTTAGGGAATCCCGGAGGGATGGATTGGGACCCCCAGCAGGCCAGATTTGGCCTGCGGACTGAATGTCCTGCAGCCCTACTGTGGGGCAACAGAAAACAACTGTGTCCCTTCATCCATGGGGCACCCCTCCCAATATTTGCAGATGGCTCTCATGTTGTGTCCTTTCTCCCATTAAAGCCATGGGGGCGCTCCGAGGCACTCTCCCTTCCAAGCACTGAGCAGACTGAGACCTCGCTTAGCTTCAGCCAAGTCCGCTGCATCCTGGGCTACCTGTGGGACCTTGGATATTGCTATGCTCTCCGTCTTCCAAGGAGTTCATAGCAGAGTTTGAACCGCAGGACCCGGCACAGTCGGCTATACTGAAAACAGGGGACTCGCCGAGGCCACTCGGTGAGCTGAACAACTGAATGGGGTGGTGAACACAGGACCCCCACACCCATGCTCTGTGGCGTTATGATCACGCACCACCCGCCACACCGGCTCTCAGCGTGAATGGACTTCACTTTGCCCATCAGCCCACAGAAGCAGCTTTCTCAAGAGCACAGCTAAACAAACAGGAAGGGCCTCGAAACGTAACAAACAGACAACACACCGAGGAGGGGGGGAAATCCTTCCAGTGTTTGGGAACATGCAAGGAATGTTTCGAGAACGGGGCAAGGGTAGAAACGCGTCACACGTAGCCCCAGCGAGAGGGGAGAGAGAGTTTTAAAAGGAAAAGTAGTATGAAGCAGTCACTGAGGCTGCAGTTTGAAGTGGAAGCTGGGCATAGGATGGGAGAGAGAACAGCATCTCCCCAAACAACTCTCACGGTATTTTTTTTTCACTGAAAATCACCCCCCACCCCAATACTGCTGCTTTAAACCTCCACTCCCAGAAACAAAGAACGAAAGAAAGAAAGACCTATGAGGGCCTGTATCAATGTGACCCTGCAGTTGTGGTGGGGCTACAGCTCCCATCAGCCCCAGCCAGCACAGCCAATGACGGGAATTGCAGTCAAACAAAATCTGGTGTGTGGGTGTGTGGGTGTGTAAAGTTGCTCATCCCAAGTATCTTTTCCCCAGAGCAGGGGAGGTAAACAGCATTGGCTGCAATTTATCTAAACATTTTTTTTAAAAAAAAATAATAGCTGGACCTGATTATACTTTCTAATTGGTTGCTTATATTTGCCTGATTCATGGCAGCCGCTCTGGGAAAATGCGGTGTCCTAAGAGTGCTGGTTCCTGTAACATGACATAGCGGCATCACAGACCACATGGGGACGGGCGACAGAGACCTCCCAGATTGCATACCACTTCCTCAAAGAGAGAGGGCGAGAGACATCCCGAAATGCAGACGGAGGGCTGCTGGTCACAGTTAAGGGCCAGCAAGTACAAGTCAATTTAGACCTTTGGAGAAGGGAAAGAGCTTTTTTCCCCTCCAGTTCCTCACTTTCACTTGTAATCGCTGGTCCCAATCTCAATCAACCCTGGGGAGTTTGCCCGTTAATATCTGGGAGGGGAGGATTTCTGGCTGTCTTTTGCGTAACACACAGTGAACTCTGCCCCAAAATTCTAAGCTTAAGTAATTTATCAAAAGACACTTGGTAGATTCTCATGAAATGTAGTTAAGTGTATCGGGTGGGGACGTTGGCATCACAAAAAGAAGAGAGGAGCAATTCAGGTACGTAACCCTGGTGCTGGACCACGAAGGAACAACTCAGCTCTGTTACTGAACGGCCACTTCAGAAACAGACCTTTGCTTCTACTACTAATAAGGACGCCAGAACATAGGATAAGCTTGGCTCGATCAAGTCAAAAGGTCCATTGGGTTAGCAAAGCATCCTGGCCAACCAGCTGGCCAGGATGCTAACAGCTAGATGTAAAATTTCCAGTAATTTTGAAGTCATTGGGGGGGGGGGGATTTCCCATACCCCACCCCCAGTGGTTTCAGAGGGGGAAACAGTAATTTTGGAGGGAAATTGAAAAATAAGCAATAAACTGTTATTTTTAGTACTCCTTACAGATCTAAAGTCACTTTGCCGCCTTAGGACTGCCTTCCCCCACCTGGCACCCTCCAGATATTTTGGACTTCAGCTCCTGTCAGTTTGATACAGCATGGCCAATAGTCAAGAATGCTGGGCATTGTAGTCCAAAATGCCTTGGAGGGCACTGGGTTGGAGAAGGCAGCTTTAGCAACATAAACTAAGCAAATATAACAGCATGCACTAAAAATAAATAAATCCACCTGGAGTGCAAATATTGTCGCAGAACGAAAACCTCCATAGGCCTTCTTACATGAAAGATGTGGGCAAGTTCAACTCTCCAAGGAAATCACACGGTTTCCCAGAAAGTGTGTGGATTGTGCCCACCTTTCGGTAAAGGGTGTGTTTTTAGCAAGGGAGGGAGGAGCTGGATATCATGACCCAACTTCACCCAGGTGGCATCGTTATCTGAGCACAATCCATTTTCAGTCCCCAGTTCCTGCGAAACCCATAATCTTCTCCGAGATGGAGGTACACCAACGTCAAATCGCATGCGCCCACCAGCACACGCGTAGAGATGCATGCCGCATGTGGAGTTGGGTGAAAAAAAAGTTTGAAAAACTTGGAATACTCCTGATTTGAGGAAAATCCAACATTTTCTCCATCCATCAGCAATAAACCCCTCCCTTCTTCCTGCTTTCGGTTTCTAGACTGTCAACGTTCTGCCTCATTATAATCTTGCAAAACAAGGACTTCGCTGGGCCCTAGAGATCTGTAACAACATACAGAGAGTAAGGTGCTCTCTTCGGAGTAGCTAATCTAACAGAAGCTGCATACTGGCATCACTACTGGTCACATGACTTCTGGGAATGGACCGCCCCTCAATATTTAAATACATGCAGCACCTGCAATAAAATGTTGCAATGTAACGTGCTCCTGTTCCAGCCAGCCATGCCCTTTTCCATGATATTCCATTACATTCCCCCTCCTCCCATTTTCTGTTTGTCCCTTCCAACGGGCTCAATGCCCACTGAGCATGCTCAGTTTTCCCTGAGTTGCTTTGGGAGGGGCTGGTATGCCCCCCCACCATTTATTTAAAGATTTTCTGTACTTCTGAGAACCTTTTAAGTTCCCCCAAGCCTGCTCATACCACTGCCTCGTGAGTGGATGGTGCCTTTCTGTCTATACGGGGAGCAACACCTGCAGAACAGAGTTTGCTATTATTAGTATATACGATGTTTGTAAATAAAACTGTACATTATGCTTAAAGCTTAACATCCTATGACTCCTTGGAGGTTTTTTCTTCTCTCTCTCTTCCAAAAGGAAATGTATTTTGTGTGTGTGTGTGTTGTAATCTTGCCATATGAGTTCCTCAAATGGTATCATTTATTCTAATAGTTAATTTCCCCCCAAATCAGATTTTGCTTAATCAGAGTGCGCCGCCACGACTGTTGCTTAATAAATTCCACTTAACGAGGAAGTATCTTCCTCTCTGTAGAGTGATTAACTGCATCCAGTCCAGGTGATCATTTTGTGCAATAAAGAAGCAGCTGTTACCCCTCTGTAGACACCAATGCTCAAGATATTGCTTCCGATACTATTTCCAGATACTGAAAACTGCAGTGCTTTGCGGCTACAAAAAGGTGGGTATGTGGCATAAGCTTTTGTGGGCTATAGTTCCGCTTTGCCAGCCACAGAAAAAGGCCACGCTGGGAGATTATTCGGTATTGGGTATGAATTATCGTTTGCTGCCTTGTGGATTTGTTTCCAAATAGAAAGGCGGGTTCACAATTTTTAAAATAAATAAACAGAAACCATTGTGCTAGAAGCTAGCCAGTTTTCCTTTGGAATGGTAAACATCGTGGTATTACTTTCCAACATGTCATGCTTTGCTTTTAGCTTACTGAACAAATATTTCATATGTACCGTTTCCCTTTTCCAAGGCCTTCATTTCCATCCCGTTCTCCGTTGCCCCGTAAATATCTGTAACACCAAACTGGCCAGGCTCTTAAAAGCAACGGTCTACCCAGAACCATGCGCCACCGCCTCTGCCTCCTTCTGTCTTTGCAAGCCACACACCTTCCATCCATGTGCCAAGCGTGTGCGTGTGTACGTCTATCCATATGCGCACACACGACAGCCGTGTGATAGACAGCCCTCAGGGCCTTGCCAACGTAATGACGCTCCTCCACCCACGCCGATTATTTATACTTCGCTCCCAGTGGATTCAGCATGCCCACGGTGCTTCCGGGCGTTCATTCAGCTGTTAATTAATCATCTCGCTTGTGACTCAGATAATGCAGTCGGACCCAGGTGCCCCCGAGAACAACTTTCTTAATGGAACCGCCCATAAGCAGTAAATAAAAGTTGGCAGCAGGTGTTTGGCTGCAGGTGATGTCAACAGCGCTGCACTGAGCAAGGCACGCAGCAGAAAGAATTGCTCAGCACAGCCCTCGCTCTTCCAAGCAGTAGGGATCTGACCCGCTACAGGATCAAGCTTCCTTGCGAACAGTACCTGTTCACTGGCAGATACACAGGTGGAGTAGGTGGAAAGCAAGCAGTCGCGTAAACCAGCAACAGAAACAGCAGCATCAGTCCCACCGATCCAAAGGCAACAGAACACCCCTGCAGCTTCTTCTGACCAGCTGTATCCTCTCTGTCTTCTGCTAATGCCCAAGTAGAAAATGTGACCCTTTCAGCCTCCATCCAGACAGGTGTGAGTGACGCCCGCTTTCCAACGGCTTGGAGTAGCTGCTAGCCATCAAAGGCCAAGAAATCCTCTCACCCATCATGAACAGGGCTTGGCAGGTTGCCCTTGGCATCTTTGTCATGGGATATTCAGGCCCGAATTGGGCTGCAAATTTGCAGCACACACTTGGTCACACACAGGATGGCCTCTCATCTGCGGGTCCATCTATTGTCCAGTTGTATCCTGCCACAGCAGCCTTCCAGATACTTGGGCCTACAACTCCCACTAGCCTCAGTCAGCATAGCTAATGGTTGGGGATGATGGAAGTTGTAGTCCAAAATCTGGAGGTTGCACATACATCCCCCCATTCCTGATGTATATGGCGCAATGCTGCAAAGCCATTTTGTTTTCTGCAAAGGGGCAAATACAGAACTGGAAGAGGGTGAAAGCCACAAGTAACAGATCACAAGACAGAGAGCCATTCTGATCTCACAATCCACTTTCACAGGCCCTTTCCACACCAGCCATTTTCCCCGGGGCTGCCCCTGCCTGCTCGTGGAGAGTCCGCATGACACACAGAGCATTCCGCAAGCAGGCTGGGGCTAGCCCTCCATTTTCCCGGGAGTTCAGGGAACACTATTATCCAGGTTCATTCCCTGCTCCCAGGAGGGAAGCGAGATGGGTGGCTGGTGTAGCTGCCCATCCCGGGCTCAGCCGCGCTTACCCGCGAGTAAGCATGGCTGAACTGTTGGCCACGGAGCCGCACCACACGGCTCCGAGGCCAACAGGAGGGGGGGCCCCCGCAAAATCACCATCTCCAGGATGGCGGGGCAGAGGGGGGCGCAAGCGCGTGCGTTTTTTTTAAAAAAATAAACTAACCTTTTGCACATGAGCGCTCGTGTGCTCCTCCGCGGATCTTTCTTTTTTAAAAAAAATGGCCGACGCAACTTGCGGTGGCCCAGGAGAAGCCCAGGTCGCCGCATTTTGGTTCAGCCTCATCACGCCAAACCCAGAAGTAGCTACTTCCAGGTTTCCCCACTTCCCGCCCTCTCTGCCCCTATGGTGCGGAAAGGGCCTAGGTCTCAATGCAATGCAAAACCCAGTAAACAGCAAAACTGGATTTCTTTTTCGTAATGCATCAATAAAATCTGGCATCATGACATTGCTCCCCCACCCTGGAATATGATGGGAAAATTGCGTCTTAATCCTCACCATGTTGAAGACTCTTGGTTTAATTGAGTCATAAAAAACCACGTAAATAGCTATTTGCCTGTAATGAATAAGGCTTGGTTTACACATACAGCCGAATGTGGTAGAGTCCTGAGGTTCTAGAATGGTCTGTACTGCTTCACATCATGGGGAGGGGCTGAACTATTTTTTAATACTCCTCCATATTAAAATCTGCCTGGTTTTTTTCCCCAACCTAGCATATTGGGAATTATCTATCCGAGACTACTTGTTTTCTACCTGCAGTGAGTTTGGACACACAGGGAATTTTTTTAAAAAAAACACACATGATCCACTGCCCGCAGTGTTAAGTGGTTCAGTCCGTTTAACCATTTCAGGACTATACCATCGTGTTCCCTGCACAAAGGAGGTTCGGACAATGGCAAGAAAGAAGGGTCTTCTTGGCAGAGGCTCCCCAGTGGGGTCCAGGTGTAGCCATTGTCATCGTTTGGGCACGAGGCAAAGGCATTCCTCTACACCCAGGCATTTGACCATCGTATGATAAAAGTTTTTAATGGATATTTACCGTTGACTGTGTAAAACTGCTTCATATTTTTGTATGTAAATAGTTTCATATTATATTATTATACTGAATTTTTAGGGATTTAATCTTTGTAAAGCCTCCAGAAAGATTTGACTATTGAGCAGTATAACGAACGAATTATTCTACTGCATGTTTAAACCAGGCCTAAAATGTTGTATACTGAAGGAAAACCCATTTCCCCTTTCAGGCTAATAGGTTAAGTAGACTTAAGGTGCCATCTGATGCAAGTATAGACAGGAAAAAAAAGTCCTACAACTCCCAGCATTCCCCAGCCAGCCATGCTGGGAGTTGTAGAGCATGCATAGGATTGCGACCCAATTTGCAAGGCTGCTTGAAAGGGGGCTGCCACAACTCAATGAAAGAGGCCCTGTTTTGCAAGCAGAAAGGCCAGGGTTCAATTCTCGGCTTCTCTAGCTCAAAGAGTCTCAGATGACAAAGGCTTCTGCTTGAGACCTCAAAGCAAAAATCCTGGAAGATGCTCCGGTTCAGTATAAAGCCAGCTCCATAGGTTCATAGGTTGGAGAAAGATATGGCTTGAACCCCTCCCATGCCATCGTAAGGAAGGCGATTATAGCACGGGACTGTCACCCAAACAGTAATCCAGCAGCTGTGTCGGAATTACATCCCTTCGCCAATTTTCCCCAAGCTATCAGAACAGAATTAATCCGCATGCTGCCCAAAGTCTAAATACCGGACGGGAAATACGCTATTGCATAACAAATCCAGCCTGAATCCAAATGACCATGCTGCAGTTTTTATCTTTCTCTTCAAAGAAGGAGGGAAGAGAATCATCTCCGGAACGCCTTCCAAGACCCAATCTTCGCAAAAAAAAAAAACCCTCACCTGCCAAATTCCAACATGAAAGCAACTAACACACGGCTATGAATATCCCCTCATCTCTCCAGCAGGACCCCAATATTACCCATGGAGGAGGGGGGGGGAGAGAGAGAGAGACCCATAACATAACATGTCATGTAAACCATTCCTAATTATGGTAGCTATATAAGGACGGTTTAAGCATGCTCGCTGCAAAAGGGTTAGCAGCCTAACCATGGCTTAGTGAGTTAACCGAACAGGCCACAAATCCTTCCCCTGGTTACCCCTACCTCCATCTCTCCATCTCTCCATCTCTCCATCTCTCCCCGCTCCCATTCCTCTGTTAGTTCTCCAGAGTCTGTTTCTAGAATGTAAGCCCCTTGGGACAGAGACCTGTCTTCTCACTCTTTGGAAAACGCCATACACTTGGAGTGCACTGTAGTAGTAGTAGTAGTAGTAGCAGAAAAGTAAAATAAACTATTATTCTTTTTTATTATTATTTCTACAATTTTCTATACTGGCTTTCAACAGAAATTGCCTGCACTGTTCACATAAGAATTTTTACATACAAACCAGAACAATCACTTAGAGATTCTATTATACTGAGTGGTATATAAGTTTTACAAACAAACAAACAAACAAGCCATCATAAGACTAAAATAACAATGTGCCCAGGCAATTTAGCTCCGTACCATTTTCTTCTGGTTTTCATTTCTCCTTAAAGTTGTATTTGTTTTCCTCTTCTGTTTCATTTTTAAATGGTTTTGAATTCCTTCAATTGTTCTTAGTTGCATTATGTCTTTTGTAAGCCAACCTGGTAATTTTAACCTTGAAGGGCCAGGCACAAATCACTCAAACAAATACAATTCAAACTCTGGCTTCAAATCCAGATTTCCAAGGCCTCAGCCGTAATCATAGCTGACACAAACACAGCTGTAATGTTACACTGTTATGCTTAAAGAAAACCATGGAAGCCGGGGTAAAAAAAGTCACATGCGAGGCGGAACGAGGAACAATGTAAGCTTACAGCATGTGCCCAAAATCACAGACCGTAGATCAGGAACATTATGTCGGCACCGGATCACAGAGTTCCAGGCTGAAGTCCGGGTCACACACGGATGGTCAGACCCTGACCTTGGATAACGTGGTCACTTAAATGCAGCAAAGCTGTCCAAATTCACTCCTTTGGCCCACCCTCAAGTAGTAAATGGCTGCCATTCACTTCAATGGAGAGGAGGGAAAATGAAGTATTGCACTTCTTCATGTTGCATTGATGCTAAAACCTGGCCCTCACTCTGACAGTAAGTGGTCCAAATTCCACAAGGAAAGCCATGGCGGAAAAATGCTATATTTCATCTGTGTGCAGAGAATGCAGACACACAGTGTTTGTTCAACAACCAAGGGCTGCTCGGCCTTGTTGTTGTCTTATTTCTCTAACTTGTCGGGGGACAGAGGTCTGGATATAAAGCAATACAACAAACAACGCAAGGTTGCAGCATCCCCGGGTTGCTGAGTGGCTCCCATTTGCTGCAAGAATGTCTGAGTAGCGTGCACCAGCATGGTTTAAACAACGGGGCCACGTATTCACACACAAACCTTGCAAAATACAGCCCCCCTCTATACACAGACACACACTTCCTTTGCCAGTCACAATGACAAACATTTTGCTAATTCACTAATATAAAGCTCCCCCAGGCGCAATCCAGCTAAAATGAAAGCTCTTTCAAAGGCTGCAATCCTGCCTGTTAGATCTGTAGGGGCTTATTTTGCAAGTAAAGAAGCCCAAAAGGAATGGGAGAGGTAGGGAGAGGTAGGATTTTCAAGGAGAAATGGGCTTTCTGCCAGTTTAATGAAGTCATGTTATCCGTACATTATCCTCCACCTGTTTCCTGGGACTCAGAGCTACAGATGAAGACAAAAATGCCTGACTATTTTAGCAGTCAGATGTGCAGAGATAAAAACAGGGAAAACCGCTGAACTTCTGTCTGCTTCTTGTGGGATCCAGCTGTTGTAAGGGATTTGGGAGTGTCATCTGATCCTGCCCCTTGCCATCTCCTGGGTGGCCTTGGGCCAAAACATTACCCCCTCAAGGCTCAGTTTCCTGTATAATTAAAATAATACATCACCACCACCAGGCTAGAGCAAGAATGGATGATGAAATAAGGATTATGAAGAGCTAATTCTGTGTAATAACTAATTCTTGAACAGCTGTAAGGGGGGAGGGGGGAGAAGAAACATTATCTAACTAAGCAGAAGTTTTAAAAACCCTAAATCAAGGCGATTTCATGACCTGCCAAATGGAACACACTATGCAGAAAACAGAATACTAGGCAGTTAAGGTCTGGTTGTTCTTGGGAAAGGCCCCCAGTTAACAGAGCCAGAAAATTAGGTTAAAATTAACTATGGTTCACAGCAAATGCAAAAATCAATTTTCACCAAGCTTAGGAAGCTGCCTTTGCAAACATCTTTAAAAGATGGGTTTAAAAAAAAAAAAAAAGAAACCCACACAAATCAAGCTGTTTTCTTGCTTCATTCACTCCAATCACCAGACCTCGTTCCACTGCGAACGACCTAATCACTTGCTTTGCAGTGACTAGAACAGGCCTGGGTTAAGAATACTACGCTGGCTGAGAATGATGGGGATTTCAGCCCCACTCATTGGGAGAGTACCCCATTTGGAGGGCACGGACTTTAGGGAACGTTGTGGCACAGATTATGTAAAGCAGCAATTTGCAAAGTGTGTTTTGGGATGCTTACCTGGAATTGCTCCAGAAGGACAACACTGGCAGACCAGCCACAACAACCATTTTTCCCCTGTAATCTGCAGCCTAAGGGAATATTGGGTGTGTTTTAGGCCATGTTCTCAGTCCACACAGGTGGGCAGTGAGATCCAACAGGCCAGACCACAGCGTAGCATCTGCAAAGTCTTCACTTCCCAGAATCCTTTTCCTCACATAGGGATTGTGTAGCGGACCAACATGAATTCTTCACCATACAGACCAAGGTGGGAAAGAGTTTCTGGGGAAATGAAGTTTTAAAACATGTATCCTATGGGGATATATACTGCCAGGAAGTAGAGGTATCCCAAATAAAAATGGCGGAGGTTGACGAATCAGGGCAAATGAGTATCACAGTTGGGAAGCCATCCCTGAGAATTAAGGATGCGCATTACTGGAAATCCCATTCTGTTTAAGCCTGACAGAATTCCACAGTGCTTCCATTCTGGTCAGCGGCGGCAGAATTAGCAGATTTGGTTTTTTCCCCCCAATTCCGGAAAAGTTTTGCACTTTTTTCTGGGCCTTGTAATTTATGGTAATTTGCACAAATTGAAAATGGGGGGGGGGGAATCTTGAAATTTATGCAAATGGGGTCATCATTTTTTAAAATTGTAATAGCGAACTTATGCAAACGAACTGGATCGCAAGTCCACCTGTCCGCTATGTAGCATATGACCCTCTTACAAATATCCTTGCCAGTTTCATCTGCTCTTTAGACTTGTCAAAGAACGTGTCACTTTCTACCCTTTCCCTCATGAAGTGCAGAAGTGCAGGATGAACGTTCTTTGACAAATACAAGATATGGCTTTTCTGGGCTAAAGGAAACACAGTGTGGAAAAGAGCGCAGTAGAGGTCAGTCTCAATCCCCAGCATCTTCAGGTAGGACTGAAAAACTCCTGCCTGAAACCCTGGACAGCCATGACTGGCAGTCAGTGCCGACAGTATTGGGCTAGGTGGACCAAAGGTCTGATTCAGTAGAAGCCAGCTACCTGTGTTCCCATGACCAATCTATGAATGGTGGTGGGGCGGGGGGGGGGATAAATTATAAGCATGATCCTTTTTCTAGGGATTCTTTTTTTTTCTTTCTTGGAAAACAAATTGCATTTCCGTAGTGTACAATACAAAACCCCTTCATCCAAACAGCCTACGGCCCAGGCAAAAACACTCAGATAAACAAACAGTCCATGTAGCAGAGGCATTGTTAACACAGGGTTACGCTGACATAAATACAGGCCAACCACGATTTTAGATAACCGGAAAACTTTCAGAAAGCAAGCAAGCACTGTGGTTGGTATAACAAGGCTGCATACTATATAAAACTGCAATCACATTTTTGTTTTGCTTCCTCCGCATTTGTTTTGAGATTTATTTATTTAATGCTATGTTTAAACCCGTGTCTGTTAATGAGTAATAACCTGACTGTGGGAAACGTTCTGTTTTAAAACACTTCCTTGTAAAGATAAGCTTTATAATTTTGCTTGCAGGATGGCTACATTGCTCGGTTCCCACTGCAAGAGAGAAATGGAGAAATCAAGAAACGGGCAGTTACTGGAGGGGACCCATCAAGTTGAGCCCAGATTGCCATCTATATGCGGCAGCTCATCTCCGAAGGCTGGCACACAGAGGAGGGCCAGGATCTCTTCTCAATTATCCCAGAGTGCAGGACGCAGAATAATGGGCTCAAGTTACAGGAAGGCAGATTCCGGCTGGACATCAGGAAAGATTTCCTAACTGTTAAAGCAGTACAACAATGGAACCGATGACCTAGGGAGGTCGTGGGCTCTCCCACACTAGAGGCCTTCAAGAGGCAGTTGGACAGCCATTTGTCAGGGATGCTTTAAGGTGGATTCCTGCATTGAGCAAGGGGTTGGACTCGATGGCCTTAGAGACCCCTTCCAACTCCACTATTCTATGATTCCTGCGTTCGCTGACTTCCTGTGACTGCATATATTGGGAGGTGGACTTGTAACACACACAGAAACCAGCAGCCCTGAAAATGTGGCTTGTGGACCTTGGAGGGGCACAGATTGGGGGAAACTAGTATTCCAAAGTCATTGTTTATAAGCCATTCAGCAAAGGAGGGAAGGGGGTCATATCTATTCTCCAGTCATTATCGCTCCATGCAGACTAGCAGAACAGGCAAAGGCAATGAACGCCCATCTTGCCAAAGCAACCATGGTTGCTCTTGGCCTTAAAGTTAGAACCAGTGGTGTAGTGAAACCAGGGCTCACAGGGCTGAAGTGCTGGGAGATTTTGATTAGCAAGGATGCTGACATCTTCTGGCCCCACCCCCAGCCATCCCAATTCCATCTGAGCTTAGATGTCCATAAGTAGCTTCAGAAGAATGGATTTTCACAGAAAATGCCCTGTTGTAATGCAGGGTATTTGGAGGAGGGGGTTGTTGTTGTTCTTAAATAGCTAATTTAGACTCCTTAGCTGTACAAAAGACCTACAAAAACCACCTATAACATCGCACTTATACATAAATATGAATCAACACAGTTGCCTGCTTTTGGAGGCTCGCCATGGGAGCACAGCCGTGGAAGGATTCTGAGCAAGCATGCCTGCATTTCAGAATGTGCCGCTGGTTGGGACCTGCCCTCCCATGCCCTGCTGAAAAAAAAATCTCCCTTTTCATCAGCTCTGATATACAATACAGCTGCTTCTGTGTTTCACCTTTAACATTCAAAGGGATAGACATACCTATGAAACCAGTAACCAAATTTTCCAGGGTGGAGTCGAGGGGAAGAACCAACAATGTTTTTGGATTAAAAACCGATCTTCGTTGTCTACAACCATTCCCAACACACTCTGTATTTACAATCTGTCCTTAGAATTCAATAACACAGGAGTCCTAACAACCCAACCCAACTCCCGAGTAGCACACTGGATGTTGGTTAATGATGCTCGAGAAAATAAACCCATGTGGTCTCACACATCCAACCGGATATCATGCAAATGATAAGGGGTTAAATGTAGAACAAATCATCATAGGTTAACTCTGAGTTGTTTAACCCCTAAACAACCCAGATTGCCTGGTGTGGACGTCACAAGCATAACCTATGATCAGGGCAATCATAGATTGTAAATTGACAGCAAAACTGAAGAGCATGCCGCAGGCAGCATGCTCACTCCCACACATGCCCAGCAAGTCATGGGTTAATTAACCCAAAAATTGCCATTATGTGCAAACTGGGTCAGAGTATGGCCACTTTGAAAATACTCCTCCCATATGAGTCGACTTATCTCAAATAGCCGGGGGAAACCTGCTTCACATACCACTACAATCACAGGCATGATTGGTGTGGACTTGAGAGAGGGCCCTATCCACTTAAGCATCCACTCTGTGGAACTCCCTGCCTCAAGGAATTTCACTTAATGACTTTTAAATGCTGAGAGAAAACTTATCTGTTCCAGCCACCCTTTGGCCTCACTAGCATATGAACTTCTTTCCCCTTTGCTTTTTAAAACTGGTTGCTCTTGTTTTAATCTGATGCAGTCTCTGTGTTTCCCTGTTTCATATTTACATGGCTGTTCTTTAAAAACAGTTCCTTATGTTAGCAACTTGGCCATCTCAGAAACAAGACAGTATGTATTTAGGATGAACGAGTAATAAATACAACACGTAGGATTAACTAGTCCAAAAGGACATGAGCCTTAGATTCAAGGCCATCTTTCCAAGGTCCCCTCTACAAGGATTCGCTTTTGCGCCCGGTTAGGCGATTATGCGCATAATCACTGAAGCGCATTTACACCTAATACCTCTGCATGAGAGGCAGCGAGAGGCGGGAAGCGCATTAACAGATGACCAAAATGCGCTTTACAAGTAGTTAATGCGCATAAGCGTTTGTTCACACAGTCAAAATGCGCTTTAACGGCCGGAGCAAAATAAAACTCACTGTTTAATGCGCATTCGATAATGCGCATAATCGGAGAGATAACGCGCCTCTACGCCCGATTTGCGCTCCGTTCTTGTAGAGGTAAAAATTTTAAAGCGCCTTGAAAGAGCTTTAAACCTCTCTTGTAGAGGCAAATAACCACGATTTGAATAATTATTTAGATAAAAAGCAGTCTGGGAAACACCTTTCAGCAGACAGAAAGCATACTGTGCTCTAAATGCTCCTTATTCTCCCTCCTAAAAATAGTGGTTGCCATTTCTGTAAACAGATCCAGCATCCTATTAGAAATGCAAGTTACTCTTTGATTTCAGCATGGATAACAACGGTTTTTCCACAATGCCGTTCCATTTCTTCTCTTTCCTAGCACCTCCTGCAAGCCAACACCTTTTTCTGTCTCTCTCTCTGCCCAACCACGGGGGGGCGGGGGGGGGGGGGAGAGCTTCTGTATTAACTTTGTGTCGGGCATTAGAAGAAGAAAAAATATAACATCAAGTGGGAAACCAAAGATGCTCTTCTATTGCTCTGGCCATTTTCAGCAGGAGGCATGTAGGCAGGAATGCCGGCAAACACTGGCTCTGTCCGCTGTCCACGAAAGCCACAAGCAAAGGGCTCTTTAACCCCTTCAGCCAGAACAGCGAAAGAGGTCCCGTGCCCCCTTGGCAGCTCACTACCATTTCCCCGTGCCTTGTGCAGGAGACACAGAGAAGAGAGAGAGAGGGCGGAGAAAGAGTGTTCAGGTGAGACGCATAAGACCGGCACTGGACTCTGCCAAGGCCTCTTCTACTATTCCCACTGCAGAACAGGAGTCCCTTGCTTTTGTCTCAGCTGGGGGGGGGGAGGGGAGGGGAACACCTGAGGTATGCATGGTATGCAGAATCATTGGGATCAGGGGTTAAGCTGGGGACCAGACAGGATTTTTTTTTTTTTGCTACAGACCAGATTTAGTTCCCAGGCCTGCAGTGGCCCATCATTATTGCGTAAAGTGATCAAATGGCAACTATCAAGAATGCCACCTGATGCATCTGAGAGATCTCAAGTTCAGAGGGCACAATGAACAATGTTCCGTCACGCTCCTTATTCTGTCCTAATCCCTTCAACGGGGACCTGATCCCTTCCAAGGGCTCAGTACACGACACTCGATGCTGTCCCAGGTTGGAAACTTGTTTACACGAACAAGATTCAGCAGTTGTTTTGCGAGGCAGAGGAGAGGGGCGAGTTCTCCTGAGATAACAAGCCTTCACCTACAAGGAATTCCAAGGTGCTCCAACCGCCCACAGGCTTGATGAGCGTTTTAGGTTATTCATAGGTTGTTGTCATTTTCTAGCAGGCAGAGGGGAAGTACCAAAAGCTACGTGGGCACTTAGGATTGGGTGCAAGGGAAATCAACACTAGATTGGATGGCCCTAAGAAAAGAGAGCAACCTGTATCTGAAAGATGAATGGCCTTGTAAATAGCCACTTGCCCATGGAGAGGATCATTTGCAGGCGACCAGCAAAGGAAGTCTTATAAGCTGGGGGGAGGGGGCGTTGATTCTTTCCACAAGATAGAAATTTACAATGAAGTCTTACGTCGTGAGCCTCTCAGACTAGTAACTTATTTGCAACGCTGGCCTGATTGGATCCGTTTTCCCATTTTTGCAGAGCGAGAAGGGGAAAAAAAAATCTGGATCCCAGCCTAACCATTTAAAAAAAAACTTTTTTTGGGGGGGGGGGGAAGGCCGGAATTATAAATCAATGGCATGGGGCCCAGGTAGCCTAAATGGCCCTCTGCCCAAAGGCCCGTTGGAACGCTGCGGCATTCCCTCCCTCTCGGCATAGCACTGTTTGGGTGTAAGTGTCTGACACTGGAGGATTTGTTTAAAGAGATTTACTACCCGTTCCACACTTGGTTTCCATACATCAAGATCACCGCCACACTTGCTCCCTGCCACCGAACCTGTGAGTCACCTGGGCTGAAATTCCCCCCACCCCTAAATCAAAGAGGAAAGTGGTTAAGCGCTAGAAAGGCGGATCCGGTTCCTTTTCAGAGTGTGTCGGGGGAAGGAAGGTGGGAGAGAAGGCAGGACAAGAGGAAGGGTGCCCACCACCCGGTTCCAAACAGCGTGTGGGTCACAGAAGGAGGCGAGAGAAGAAACATCGAATTTAGCACCACTGCCTGCACATCATCGCCACATCACGCCGGCCAACGACGCTACAACAAAAGCTCCCTTTGCAAAGGGGGGCAGGAGAGCCTATCTACACTACCGCTTTAAAACGGTTTATAACAGTTTCAAACCGGTTAATAGACAGAGGGATGAGGGGCGCGTGTTGCAAAGGAAGCGCAAGGGCTTCCCAACGGTGCGTGCCCCCTCCCCTCTCCAAACTCCGTGCGAGGCTCTCCTTAAAAAAAAAGAAAGAAAAAAATCCAAGCGAGCAAAAAAAAAAAAGAGGGGGGGGAAGGATTGGATGGGGGAGGATTCCTGCAAAATTGAGAGAGAGGCTTGCAAAAGGCAAAAGGGGGTTTGCAAAATTGAGAAGGGCGCTTGCAAAATTGGGAGAGGGGCTTGCAAAAGGAGGTTTGCAGAATTGAGAAGGGCGCTTGCAAAATTGGGAGAGGGGCTTGCAAAAGGCAAAAGGGGTTTTGCAGAATTGAGAAGGGCGCTTGCAAAATTGGGAGAGGGGGGCTTGCAAGAGGAGCAGTGAGGAGGGGGAGGCAAGAGACGACGCCGGAGGAGGAGAGGCGGCCGCCGGCTCACCTGTCCGTACACCTTGATGGGCTGCGGCTGCTGCTGCTGCTGGGCTGCGCTCCTCCTGCTGCGCGGCTTCTCGCCCGGCGGCTGCCCCGGCGCCCGCAGCACCGCGAAGCCCCGATCCTGGGGCCGGGAGGGGCCGGCGGCGTGCGGGAGCGGCAGCGTCGTCCTCCTCTCCGTCGCCGCGTCGGCCGGCCCGGGGCTGCAGGCGAGAAGCAGCAGCAGCAGCAGCCAGGGAAGCAACCGAGCGGCTGCCGCCGCTGCTCCAAAGAGACTCTGGCCGGGCTGCAGCTGCGGCTTCCCGGCGCGGCTTCTCGTCCCTGTCGCCATGTTCGCTGCTGAGCCGGCTCTGCAGCTGCAACGTGGGGCGCCGCCGCCAGGAGAGAATGTGCAAGAGGATGCGCGCACACGCACATGCACCCGCGCGCACCACCGGCCCCCGCGCGCCCAGAGCCGAGGAGAAGATGCAGGCCGGCTGCGCGCAGCCCTGCCCCGGCGCGCGCGCGCGCGCGCCCTGGGCCCAGAGCGACCTTTTGCCCGGCGCGTGCCCCGGCGCGCCCAGCTGGCTCCGCTCGGCAGGGAGAGGCGACGAGGCCATTGCGCCCGCTCCTGCTCGCACCAGGCGGCTCCGGCGCGGGTGCGCCAAACGCCCGCGCCCTTCGCCCGCTTCATCGGCTCGGCTTGGCTCGCCTTCCCCCCCGCCGCCCCTCGTTGACCTCCGGGAGGAAGGAGGGCGAGCCCTGGGAGCGCCTGGGGCGTGCGCTCGCTGCTGCTGCTGCTGCTGCGCTTTTCACGCCAGATCCGACCGCAGAAATGTTAGGCGTACAAGCGTTGTTGGTGTTTTCAAGGGAGGGGCGTCAAAGGTTCCTCGGCATGGCAGCGAGGCAGCCTTTGCAATAGGGCGGATGGCAACTCGTGCGACAGGGTCGCGGTGGGAGGGTGCATCAAGCGCCAACTGCCCCCACCCACTAAGAGCCACATTCTGCATTGACAAACACAACCCTACATGATCTGAGTGACCATAGATCGGGGGATCTAATAGATAAACCCTCACAGCGGCCAGGACAGAGTTGCATAAGACCTGGTCAAAGGCAATCGCAGGATCTACACTACTGCTTTAAAACGGTTTAAAATGGTTTATAACAGGAGTGACAACTGTTGGGGCCCAGGACACACTCCATAGACAGTTTTCAAAGCGTTATATCTTGCTTGGTGTAGATCGGCGATATCCCCATTTTACAGGTGGGGGACACTAAGGCTACGAGATTAGCACAAGCCCAGCCATGGAAGAGTAGTTTTGTTGTTGTTTACTTCAATGAATGAGAGTCAGAAACCCTGACGGATCTACTCCGAATCATCTGGAGATATACCAGTAGATTTCAATCTATCTTCAGCTTGCCCCTGTTCCAACGGGCAGGTCAGTCGATTCTACAGCGGCCACTTCTAGCAAACACTTCCAGCATCCCTTGGGTGGCCCAACTCTGTCAAAGGCCACAGTAGTCATTAGAAGGAGAGAGAAAAGGCCCACTGGATCCAACAGGAATCTTCCCACTGACGTCTGCAGAGGCG
This sequence comes from Anniella stebbinsi, assembly GCA_029215795.1. NCBI lineage: Eukaryota > Metazoa > Chordata > Lepidosauria > Squamata > Anniellidae > Anniella > Anniella stebbinsi. Next base: position 155,056,528 of record JARDYH010000002.1, on the reverse strand, counting down.
CCGGGTCAGGCCCTCAATGCAAATGTGACGCAGGATGATGTATGATCGTATACGGCCAACTCTCCTCCGGCCACGAGAAGATGGATTTGCTGCCCTTTGAGGTCTATCCCCGTATCCTGGCTTTGTATGATAAATAGACAACCGAAGCGCTCGGCTTCTGCTAGGGCTGGAGCCAAGGAGAATGTGGCGGCCTCCTCCCCATTACAGAATATTAATGCTACGTTCAATTTTCCGCCTAGAATTTCAACAGGGCTCCCAGGCCTGATCTGAAGAAACGCAGTGGAAAGGGAGATCACTTTTCCTGGGAAGACAGCTGCTCTCTCACATGCTGTCTTCCCAAGGCCACCCCAGGACATGGGCTTCCTGGGCCAAGGAAGGGAAGAGCATTTCAGGCTATGTCATCCCTACTTGCAAGAGGGCTGCCTGGAGCTGTCTGCGGGGGTGTAGAAGGGTGGGGGCAGGGAGTTTGGAGAAATCCACAATGGATTCAAAGTAGGTTGGATTTCTAGGGACCTGACCGGCAGATTCCGCAGCCTTTTCCCGCATCACTTGTGGACCGGATTTACACTTTTGCACAAATTAGCACAACTGGAACAAAATGTTGGTTAAAAAAAAAAGAATCTGATTCCATGAAGGAGCAGATGACAGAATGAAATACGCCTGATTTAACCATATCCAAACATTCCTAGTTGGGGGGGAGTAGAAGCAGCTTCTAGCCTGGCCAATGAACGGGGTGAGAAGCTTGCGGTGTGGGAGGTCTCTGGCAAGAGGCAGCCTCAGGCAGCTCCGTGGGCACGCTGTTGCTTCAGGGGGATTCATGCAGCTTTAAATGGATTCGCCCAGCCTGCTTCCCTCTGGTCAACCTGGAAACATGGAAATAGACAAGTATTAGGGCAGGCCCTTCGTAATCTCACAAGGAACCTGACCCGTAGAAAGGCTATGTGGTTGAAGCTGGCTGCTACTGAGGGAAATGATGAGTGCAAAATCAAGTACGATGTAATTTTTACTGGATGGAGACTGGTCTTTAGCAGCTGAAAGTCTATGACCCAGTTCACATGTCACAAATGACCCACGGTTAACAAACCATGGGTTGTTGATTATGAAGTGGGAGCCAGCAAGCATGCTAGCTCCCGCCCCCTTGCTCCCATGAAGATAAACAAACCAGGGATGTGCCATCTTTGGGTTGTTTATCATGATGTCTGAATCCAGAATTGGAGGTTGATGGAGGAGGAACAATCCAGACTTCTAAGCCGATAATGGGAGTTACGAGTCTGGGTTATTCTTCCCCCAACAACCTCCAATTCTGGGTTCGGATGTCACAGTAAAAAACTCAGGAACCCAGCATCCCTAGGTCGTTTAACTCAGCAATGGGGGCAGGAGCCAGCTCCTCATTCATGGCTACCCATGATTTGTTTAAACCAGGGCTAGAAAATATGGTGCTTAGAGGTATCAATACGCCCCCGGGCACCTTTCCTGGCTTTACCCCTCTTTAAAAAAGAAAGATTGCCACATTGTCTTAACAACCGTGGGTTCAAAGGAGTTGTTTAGTGTGTTTGGGTTCAGACCCCACCTCTGACATATACTCAGTCTCTTGGGCAGGTTATTTGTCCTTTGTGACTAGCATGCCTGCTGTGGCAGCCATTTTGTGGTGGTGTCTATGACAGTTCCTCAAGTTACCAAATGTGCCCATTGTTCCAAAAAGGTTGGTACCCATGATTTAAACCCTGGGTAGCCATGATGTATGAACCGGGCCAATATATCCTCACATTGATGACCTTAGAGCCAGACCATCTCCATTTGAGGACTGATGTTAATTACTGTTTCTGATGTGGCATTCCTGTTGAGGAATGAGCTTCCCAGAGAGGGTCACCTGGTGCCTACAATATGCTCTTTTCAGCGCCAGGAATAAGACCTTATTTTCCCAGGCATTTTAGCCTTTCAGTCTCTGTTGTTTAAACAGCAACAAATCTCTGTTGCTGCTAGATTTTATTTTGGTTTTTAGTTTTATTTTAGACTGTAGTTTTAAACAGTTTTTTAAATTGTTTTGAACCGCCCAGAAAGCTTCGACTCTTGGGTGGCATAGAGATGTGTAAAAAAGAAAGAAAGAAAGAAAATGCAGATATTGCACAAAGGGTGTGCACAGTGGCTTTCTTCGCATCTCCAAATCCAGTTAGGGTCTTCTTTTTTTACTGATTGAGGGGACTGTAATTAGGAACCTCTTGACAATCCTGACTCAACTGATGGAAAACATTTCTCCAGAGTATTAGGGGTCACGGTGTTAAGGAGGATATGAAATTATTTCTGCTTATGAGATTTTTATAGTACAGGCATCAACTGGAGAGCAGCAGGAAGTGAGGGGAGAAATCCTGATCACAGCAATTTGGATAATTTCCCACGTATAACGGGCTGGTTTCATTCTGAAATTGTTGTCTGCAGAGTGGAGTGAGAGCTTAATAGAAGGTGTCCAAAGATGTGTAAGCACCTGTCCTACACACGGCACCGGATATTCTGGACAGTACCACTTCAGACTGCATGTCAGGAGGGGAGGGCTGTAATATTTCTGAACGCTCCTTCACCTCAAAAGATCCCCGCATGTTCTAAACGAACACATCAAAGGTTTAGTATCCTGATGTTCTAGCTTATTACACACAAAGGCCTTTTTGGGAAACATGCAAATACATGACTCTCTTGCCCCCACCTACATTCTGAAGTGGCACACTTCAGAACTCTAAACCTCGAAAAGGGAGGGGCATGCACGTTTGAACAGGGCTTAAATGACCGAGGCATGCCATTTGGTCAGAGGCCGTGATGCGCTGGGCAAGCGCAATCAGCAGCCAGTCTGCCCATGTTCATACGAAGCTGCTACAAAGGTCTTTCCCAGCATTTGCTGGGGATTGAACTGGGGATCTTCTACATGCCCAGCAGATGATTTTCCTCTGAGCTAAGGCTCTTCCCCACATGAAGCCAGTTAGTGGCTAGAGTTTTGGACTCGAGTCTGGAAAACCCAGGTTCAGAGCTCCCTTCATAATGCTCATTGAGTGACCTGGGGTCAGGCACTCTAGCTCCATTCAGATATCATGCCAAACCATGATTAAATAATAATAATATTTATTTCTTACGCGCCTCTCCCTCAGGATCAAGGCGGGGAACAACATTGACACAAATGTCATTTGGTGTGATATTACAATTAGCCAATATGATTTGCAACTGACCAGCAAATCAGAAGTAGAAGCTATGCTTCGACATGGGTTTGCAAACCATGGTTTGTGGTAACTCTGGTTTGGTGTGATGTCCAAATTCACAAGCTGTAGTTAGGACTGTGGCTCTGCCTAGAATTAACGGTGCAGTTATAGATCAAAATGTTATAGATCAAGCAGTTAGAGATCAAGCAGTTCTAAATTGTAGTTGGCATGTAGCTGAAACCTTGGGTTCGGTTCTATTCTAAAGTTAGTACAAACCATGGTTTGGCATAACGTCTGGACCAAGCCCGTCTCTTAGCCTCCCGCACAGGATTGTTGTGAGGTAAAAATGATCCTTTTGTGTAATGTGGTGATCTTATAAAAAGAGTGGAAGATTAATTTTAGATGACCTGCTGTAAAATCTATTAGAAGAGGTGGCTTTCTCATCAGCATTTTTTAAACAAATACTTTTATCTCATCTTTCGCAAGTGTTCAAAGCAACTCACACCCATTATCTCAGTAAACCTTAAAATAGATTTGTACAGCCAGCTTGTGTTATAACCATTATATTACTTTCAGCAAATTATATAATAAAAATGTGTTTATTTCACCATGCCTCTGGTTTGATTTGAGTTTATTTTAAGTTAGATCTACTTTTAACTCTCTTTTTATCTGTTGTCCATTGCATTTTGTACTTCAGATGTTACTGTTGTGTTTTTAAAGCGCATAAGCCGCCTTTGGGGAGAGGGCATTTGGGCCAAGAGGACCAAAAACTGAATGATTAATTTAATTACTTGAGGAGAGGTTGAGACTCAAAAACAATGGATTTCATGAGGCCACCCAGTGGGTTTATGGCTTAGCTGAGTTTCTGATCATAGTTAATGCCAAAAATAAGAATCTTGTGGCACATTAAAGACTAAGAGATTTACTACAGAGGATTTATTGTAGACTAGAAACCTCTTCCTCAGATATATGAAGTGTTATTCCCAGTTGGCAGATTGTCTGCTGCTCCAGTCTCCAGGTGGGGGAGGGCTCACAGACATCAGAACCCCAGCTGGAATTGCTACTGGAATCGAACCCAGAGCTTCCACAGAAAGCCTTTGGGACTTATTCCACCCTCTCCAGTAGGACTGAGAAACCATCACCACCCTTTCCTAGCTTATAGCTAGGCCCTGATCCCGCTTTGTACTGGCACTGGCTTTCCTCTTCTCCTGAGTAATACAATAAGTGAGCATTTGGGTGCAGGGTGGCCATGCATCCTCTTTTACAGAAGGCAGTCCTCCATTTGAAGGGCTGGCCAGTCCAAGGCCAGTTTAAAGATAAAGAGGCGTCAGGAGGAAGAGCTAACGGGTCTTGAGGCTGCTCATCAACAGTCCTCTGCAAAGTTCAAGGGTCACCCGGACACAGCCTTCCACAAATTGGGGAGAAGCGCTGTGTTTCTATTTAAATTATAACCATCATTTCTAAATTTTCATCAATACGTATAAATTAATACATGCAAATGTTATGCAAGCGGGTGTCCTCTTTGGGGGGATGATGCATATTTTATGGCAATTCCCAAATTGGGCCCCCAAGTTCGGCAGCCTCTCTGAACCTCTCTGTTCCTGGGACCCAAAGCTGAGAAAGGGGAGGGGAGGTCTGGAACGGGGTGAACCCAAGGCAGGAAGGGATGTGGGGGGGGGGGGCGTCTTCCGGAGCTTCAGGCTGAAAGTAATTGGAAGTTACACAATCTGAGCAGTGGATTCTTTGAGGGCTTCAGATTACTGTGGGATGGGAGGGGAGATCAGTGGAGGCTGGTGGCTCTGACGTCAGTTGGGCAGTGAATCCGCTCCAGGTTTCAGTCAGAACTCTAAAGTAGAACTCCTTTAGAGTTCCGGCTGGTTCTATCTGAAACCTGGACTGGATTCACCGCCCCGCTGACAGCGGAGCTACCAGCCTCCGGGACGGGGGAGGTTCATGGGGGAGGGGGGGGCGCTTAATAGTCCCTCTCGGATGCCTCAGGACTTGTTTTGAGGTTAGCTGGGTCTTGACATAGATTGATACACACACACGATAGGTGAGGAAGGAGCGTAAACAACTTCAGAGGATGGCTTTTAATTTCTGCACTGGCAGGCAGCACCGGGTGGTGATGCTTTTTGCAAATGGAATGAGGCCCGTTTTCAACTCTCGCCTCTAGCGCTCAAACAGTCTAGCAGGCCAATTTTAATTTTTGGCAAAGGAAATACTTAATACGTTTCGACCAGCTTCTCCATCCTATAGCGTAAGGGTAGGGAGATGGGAATGCAACTGAGTTTATTTGAAGGTACATCTGGATCCCATCAGCTAGGAACAGCATGAACTCAGGGGGCTTAAGGTAGGGAAACTTTTTTTTAAAAAAAAATAGAGTCCCTGCTACATTATTTCATTTAAAAAGAGCTTGAGGAAGAAGTAATTAAACGGGGTCCCATTGCAGAGAACTGTGGGGAAAAAATGCAGTCAGTGTTCCTCAAACCTGAGCTGCATTTGGGTCTACAGATGTGTGAGGACATTTTTGTGAAAGCAAGTGAAAAAATAAAAATGTCTCTTGTTCAGAATAGCCAAGGCTAACCGTCTTTTCTGCTGGGAACGAGGCCTAATTAGAACCAGTGTTTTGTCTCAACCAGCCTTCCCCAACCGGGTTTTCTCCAGGTGTTTTGAATGACAACTCCCATGTGCCTGAGCATTGGCCACACATGCTGGGACTGATGGGAGTTATATTCCAAAACATCTTTTTGGGGGAGGCTGGTCTGGGCCGAGTCAGGGATCAATACGGCTGGCCCAGCAACCGTAAGAGTAGTCACCACTGAACTTTGCCTGAAGCTAAACATTTAAGTGAATTTGTCGGTTCCTTCCCTGCTTGGGCAAAAACATCTAATGGATTTTGAGAGAAGGCCGGGTGTGTGTGTGTGTAGGTGAGAATGAAAAGCAGAATATTGACAATACTGCCAAAATATTTCAGAAGCAAAAACAGAGAGCCTATCTACACTACTGCTTTAAAACGGTTTATAACGGTTAATATTAACTGGTTTAAAACTGTTATAAACCGTTTTAAAGCAGTAGTGTAGATAGGCTCACACTAAGAATTTTGGGTGTCTGAGGCAGAAAATGCAAGTGCGCCCTCTCTCCACATACGTACACGCACCATGGCGGTAAAACATCATAAACTAAATAATGGACCATGGTTTTGCTTTTGAATGGCAAAATGAGCCTCCTTTACCAGCCTAATGCAGAGCCTCCTCTCTGGCGTTCTACAAGTCTTCACAAAACTAGCGTAGTGGAACAAGCGCTCTCAGGGACACAGTGCGGGCACTTTGGGATTAATAGGGACGCTGGCATCATCTATCACCCTCGTCCCCTGAATCCCCAGAGCTTAGTTGCAATTCTCACACTAGCCGAAGAAAATATTGTTCCCTGTTGTAAAGCATAGTATTTTGGGCGGTGGCTCAGTCTTGAATGGGCACTAGGTCCCATGAGCTTCACGAACGTACTGCTCCTGGTGGAGGCGAAAACTGCTAGAGCTGTTTTGTTGACATGACGCTACACAGCTGCCTGCATTTTTGGACTCTCCTTGGGGGCGCGACTGTCATGATGAGTGGCTGAATAACATTGTCCGTTATGCTGGTGGTGAGCACCAATCTCCCACCCAGGTAATGCGGATTTTATCCCACACACAGATACAGTAGGGGAGTTTCTGTTCATCAGTACTACTGATGGGAGCAGGTAGAGCTGTCACCTGGACACAGCCCATTTACACAACAAACTTAAACCAGTTTATACAGCTGGATTTGTTATGGTTCAAAATATTATGGTTTAAGAGGCCTTAAAATACAATTTTAGGAAACAGAGAAGAAATCTTTGAGAGAGAACCTACCTGTCCCGCTTCCAATAATTAGTCACTTCGCCCCAGTCTAGTTTGAGAAGCTTGCAAAAAGCCCTGTGGGGAAAGAATATTCAAACAGATTACTGCTAGGTCTCTGTCTTTAAATACCAAGCTTAGGAGAGCCTTGTTACATTACAGCACTCTCCTATGCATGTTTACTCAGAAATAAATTGTACTGAGCTCAGTGGGATTTACTGGGTAAGAGTATACAAGATTACAGCCTTGCTGTGCAATCCTATGCATGTCTACACTGAAGAAATCTTCCTATGTTCAGTGGGCTTCCTCCCAGGTAAGTTTGTACAATTGCAACCGTAGGATATCAAGGCAGGATCGACCTCAAAACGATCGCTTGCAATTTACGCAACATGCGAAGTGGTTTGCAGCCTGAGTTCACTGGCCTCACACGGCTCAATGAGATAAGTCTCCCTTATTTCCACAAAGGCTGACACAACTTGACAAAGGTATTTACATACAACTAGTTGAGCCCAAATGACAAATGGGGCTACACATCCCTTCGAAAACAGGGTAGTGCAGAACTGGGCAGCTCCCACACTCAGATGCATATTCTAATGGAGTTCCAGAGGGTAGCTGCGTTAAGTGAACTAAAAATGGCCATTATGGAGCAAAGAAACTCCAAAGGGAGATTAGGGAGCAAGATTGCCGAGTTAAAATTCATCAACAGGTTTGATTCTATCACCAGAGGCTTGAATCAAGATAAAGTTTTTTTAAAAAAATCACATTACATGTGTTAATTGGTTTACCTAGGGCCAGGGTGTTTGTGTTAGAAGGAACAACTATACTGTGAATGACTACTGTCACTTTCCTTCTGATCTCACTGTTTAAAATTCTCCTTCCGCCACCCCCATATGTACTGTATCATCAACCCGAAACTCTCCATAATACTCTGTACATCTGATGAAGAAGAGGGTTACAGTCCACAAAAACTGATGCTAGAATAATTGTCTTAGTCCTTAAGGGGCCACAAGACTCTTGGTCGTTCTAATTGATGTTTATGCTTCCTAGCCTAACAAGTGATAGAACTGCCTGCTGACATGCACACCAGTCTTCTTTGCTGGCTTGGGACCCTCATCTAGGAGAGACAGAGTTCTTCTCAATGAGGCATTTCTTATGCACTTCCTCCTTGCTTACTCATGGTCATTTACAGTTTCTTTAGATGACTTCGTGACCCTCCAGTTTTGCTTCTGTTTTGTAAGAGCACTTTTCCAGGGGAGTTTTAGAGCTGGGGAAATGATTATCTCAGGAAGCAAAAGAAAACACATTTTCCTACTTGTGTAATTCTGTTATGCTGCTACAGCACAGTGCCGCCTAGAGGTTACATGTGGAAAAGCAGGAAAGGGAAAGCTCGTTTTTTGTAGAGCTCAAATCTCAATTATGCAACAAAACTGAAAGTAGATATATAACCGATTAACAGCCCCGTGAGCCAAAGGGCATGTTTGGAATCTGTAATGTTCTGTCACAGCAACCTTACACTGTTGTAACTGCCATGGCTTCTCCCAAAGGATCCTGGGCACTGAAGCTGGGAAGGGGCCATGGCGGTGCTGAGAATTCTCTGTTAAGGGGCCCCCATCCGTAACCACCTTACAGAGCTACAGTCCCATGGGGAGAGAAAACGGCTGTTGGTTGGATCCACGCCTGCAGTGCAACCTTCCCTGCCCTGGTGCCCTTCAGCTGTGTTGGATGATAAGTCCCAGCATCCCCTAGCCAGCATCCAATGTACCTGCAGGGTACCAGGTTGGGGAAAGGCTGCTGTAGGACAGAGGGGACAAGGAAGTTGATCTCCAGATGTTGGAGATGTCCCAGCATTCCTGACCATTGGCCATGCTGGTAGGGGCTTCTAGGAGTTGAAGTTCAGATCATCTGGAAATCTCTGCTGTAGGAGGATATACTATTTCCTTTAAAAAAAAAAAAGGGGGGGGAAGCTTCCTAGGAACGAATTAAGCTTGAGTATTCAGTCACATTTTGACCGGTCCTCTCATTCTTATTGTAGCAATTAGCAGCTACTTTCTTAAAGTGCCAAATCTCATGAGGTGAGCACAACATAAGCCACGCCAGCCATTCACCTCTTAATCCCTTCCCGTTTCTGCACAATCTGTCCAAGTTTTCTTGGCTCGCAGTCCAAGGGACAGAATTGTTTCCTGCCGGTCTCGGATCTGATTGTCAATAACATCATGGAGCAGCGGTAAAGCCGCTTCCAGCGTCAGGCCAGAGGAAGGAGTAATCGCCTAAAGGGAGCAGGGAGCAACCTTACCATCTGCAAAACGAAGCGGCGGGTTTGGCAGGGAGCTGGAGACAAATCCTAAACAGCCCTTATCAATTGCTTAGGCTTTGTTTGTTTATTTTAAAATCTTTCTATTTGCAACACAACAGTAACCAACAAACTAAGCAAAAAGAGGGCATGGAATTCATAGCATGAAACACATCCATATACAGTAATCCCTAACACCTCCCTTGATATAGGGAAAAGAAAAGGAAAAGAGGAAAGCCCTTTTTCCTACACATTGTTTGCGGCACTGTATAGAAACCTGGCAGATCCTCAATTGTGTGCGCTGCCCCGGTTTTCCGCATTGCAGAAACCTGGGCGTTTTGTGGGGTTCGGGACCCACAAAGGTCTGATGTGCCACCTTCCCTGAATTGTACGAGCAGATGCAGTTATGAAACAATTTGCATTTATAGTCGCACACAGCACTGCACAATAGATATTGGTATATCAACTGACTATTGCAATGTCGTCATACAGACCGAGCAAGAATTTTGGGGCGCAGAAGCAAGCACACAGGTGGCATGAGACTGATTGATTGCATGCATCCACATGAATGCCTAATTCTCCCAGCTTTCCTCAGACTGAGGAGGCCTATTTCACCCTCCTCCCAGGCTAAAAGTGGAGGCACATCCCAACACACCTGTGCAGAAAGAGCAGACAAACTACGGTGCTCAGAATCCATTTTATAGATGGGAAACTGAGGCTGGCAGATGAGGATTTGGACGAGGGTACTTGGCCCATCCAGTGCTGAGCAGGGATCTCAACCTGAGTCCATCCCGTGTGTTTTGATTGATTGATTACAACTGTTTCTGACCCATCCTTCTGCAACAAGCGCACTCCAGCTGATGAGCAGATAAAGCAAAAATAAGAAATACAAAACCAAACGGATGCTAAGACAACAACAACAACAACAACAACAACAATAATAATAATAATAGCACGAATCACTTTTTCAAAGATGCATAAGAGAAGCAAATGTTAGTTAAATGCACGTAGGAGTGGGGGGCGTGACCTAGCAGGACATGGAATAAGTCGCAAATCCTTCGTCCTCCGAAAGAAGCAGTGAATTAATTGTAAATTCCCTATCCTAAAAGAGCGGTTTGCTTCATACAAGTCTGCTATGGAGAGGGGAAAGCTTGCTAAAGAGACAAGAAGATTTATGGCTTTATAATCGGCATGAATGAGGGAGGTGACGGACCGGCAGCTTTGAAGTACGGTGAAGGTAAATAAAGGACGTATTTACGATTGCTGGCTGATTGAATAGACTGTAAGAGAACAGAAAGATTGCTAACACTTAGAAAAGAGACTTTTAAGCTTTGGAGAGTTTTAAGCTTTTAAGCGTCGAAAGATTGTTGTTGTATAACTGTTCTGCTGAGAGGAGGGGCTAATTCTGCCCGACGAGAATCAAAACTAACTGTGCCAGCCTTGGCAATTAAAAGAACAATTAAAAGACTATAAGTGATTAAAACTTGTCAGCCTTGGCAATTAAAAGAACAATTAAAAGATTATAAGTGATTAAAAGGCTGTCCGGGAGACAGAGAAGCCAGAGGGTGTGATTGGAGTGAAGAGGAAAAGACTTTGATCCCTGGCTAGAAGTAGCTGTGTCCCTATCGGATAGGCTTGAAGGGTACATGATTTATGAGCAAGAAGAAAATAACTTCTTGGAATAGACCCAAGGGTGATCGGCCGTCTGATAGAAGCTACAGGCTTGTCCGTACTGACAAAATGTCGGAGGCTGAAAAGACAAAGAAACAATCCCCTAGTCATGCCGGAAATGCCAGTGCTAAGATTGGAACTAAGCCAGGTGCAATTTCTAAAACAACCACAGGGAGGCAAGCTGACCCAACAGATGAGCTGATTCAGAATATCCAAAAGATGCTCGATGCAGCTATAGTAAAGCAGGATGGAAATATTCAGCAGGCGTTGTTTGAGCAAGAAGAACGATTAATTAAAAGGATTACCGAGTCACAACAGCAACTCTTGGCAGGCCTTCAAAAGGTGGAGAAAGAGGTTGGAGCTTTGCAGGAAGAAACTGGAGAACTAAAGGTTTTATATAAGAAACAAGAGGAACAGCTAACGCATCAGGATTTACGGCTTATCGCGATGGAAGACAGAGACCGAAGAGCAAATATACGCATAAGATCTTTCGAGGAGCAGCAAGGGGAGACCCTTAACGGTATAAGAGAGTTAATTTTGGCATGGGTCAAACAATTAGAACCACAGGAAGATTGGAAAATGGAAGATATCGAGCGGGCCCATAGGGTGGGATATGGAAAGACAAGAGAGCACCCAAGAGACATTATTGTGAAATTTGCTAATTACTATAAAAAAGAAAAATTAATGCAAGCAGTTAGAAGTCAAGGTCAACCAATGCTTCAAGCAATACCAATTCAGGTTTTCCAGGATTTGTGCCCTCAGACGGTGCAGTGGAGGAAGAGCGTTAAAATATGCACAACGGCATTGAAGAGGAAATCGATCTCCTACAATTGGGGATATCCAGTTTTCTTGAGATTTAAGTGGAATGGGAAGCAGCAAAGAATAACATCTTGTGAGCAAGGCATTGAGCTATTGGAGGAGCTGGGCATAATGGATGCCACATCGGCTGGAGAAGAGAAGCAAGAAGAAGGCGCGGCAGGAGGGAGTAATGAATAGACCTTAATAAATATTGTAAGAGGGATAGGGAGAAGAAGAGATATGGAGGGGAGGGTAGACTTTATTCCGGAATGTTGGGCCGAGTTCCCCCCCCCCCTAAGAGTTCTAAGAAGATTGGGACCAATGCCCAGGAAGCTGGTGAGGAGGGGGGTGAAATTGGGGGTGAATGTGGGGGGGAGGGTTAGGGAGGGGGGGGAATGGGTCACACAGAGGGAGACCGACTTAAAGATTTGTGTGAAAGAAAGAGATGGAAAATAAACTTAGATTGGCAACATTGAATGTTAAAGGGCTAGGAACAGTAATTAAAAGGAAAAGGATTGAAATGTTATTAAAGAAAAAAAAATAGATGTAATTTTTTTACAGGAAACTCATCAGGCCAAAGATGGAGTTAATGAGCTTCGAATGAGGGAGGTGGGCGTTTATGAGAAGGCATATGGAACTTCGAAATCGAGAGGGGTGGCAACAATAATTTCAAAGACATGTGGTATAACTATTCAAAGTGTAAAGAAAGACAAAAATGGAAGGTTTCTTATTATGTTCTGCAAGTTGGGAGAAGAGGAATATGTATTGGTGAATGTTTATGCTCCAAATGGGAAACAAATGGAATTTATTGATGAAGTATTTAACGTGTTGGGAGAAGTGGGCAAAAAGCATATGGTGATGGCAGGTGACTTTAATATGGTACTAGATATAGGGAAAGATAGGGATAACATATTAAAAGATATTAAGAGGGTGGGGAAGACAGAGTTAAGCAAATTAATGGAAGGGAAAGAATTATTGGATGTGTGGAGAGTTTTAAGAGGGGAAGAAAGGAAATACACCTTCTATTCACAGAGATTTAAGAGTTATTCAAGGATAGATTACATGTTTGTATCAAAAAATATGTTACCCAAAATTATAGATTGTGATATTGGAGTTATTAAGGTTACTGACCACGCGTTAATGACAATGGACATGGCAATCAAGAAAGACTATAGACAAGCGAAGAGATGGAGATTGGATGTAAGGTTGGTGAATAAAAAATACATAAGGGAGAAAATAAAGAAAGAACTGCAGGAAATGTGGGAGATTAATGAGAAAGAGAATAACCGGCAAGACATATTATGGGATACAATGAAAGCTGTGGTAAGAGGGATTTGTATTAGGGAAAGTTGCACATTAAAAAAACATCAGGAAGCTCAAAATAAAAAGATTGAAGAGGAGGTAAGGAGTTTGGAAGATAAGTTAAAGGAGACAAAAGATAAACGCCTAATTGCCCAAATTCAAGCTAAGAAAAAGGAATTAGAGAAAGATGAATTAGAACAAGTTCAAAAAAATTTGTTGTATTTAAAAAGAGATTTTTTTGAATATAGCAACAGGAATTCTAAGATGCTGGCCAGATCCACACAGTTGGAAAAGGCTAAGAATATGATAGGGACAATAAAAGACAAGTCAGGGAATAGTTGTAATTTAATGAAAGATAAATTAAATATATTTAAGGAATTTTATAGTGAATTATATACATCAGGATCGGGACCGCAAGATAAGGTAGTGGAATATGTAGAGAGGAATTGGAAATTAAAATTACAGAAGCAGGATAGGGATTATATGGAAGGTTTAGTTACTGAAAAAGAGATAGAGGGAGTTATTGATAAACTGAAAGGAGGGAAATCACCAGGAATGGATGGATTGGGGTCGGAGTATTATAAGCTTTTTAAAGAAATTTTAATACCAAGATTAAAGAAATTATTTAATACTATAATAGAAGGGGGGAAGGCCCCACCATCATGGGATCATTCCCTGATTATATTAATTCCGAAACCAGGTAAGGACTTAACCGATCCCGCATCATACAGACCAATTTCCTTAATAAATCAAGATTCAAAGATTTTTACAGCAATAATGGCAAAAAGAATGGCCACATTTATTAGTAAATATATTAAAAAAGATCAGTGTGGATTTATTCCGGGTAGGCAAATGTCTAATTTAATGGGAAGAGTATTAAATATAATTAGTATTATAAAAAAAAGGAATTTAAAAGCAGGCTTGCTAGCAGTGGATATATTCAAGGCCTTTGATTGTGTGGAATGGCCAGCACTCAAAACAATATTAAGAACATTTGGGTTTGGAGATAAATTTATGGGAGTGATGGATAAGTTGTATAAAAACAATAAAGCGGAAATAATGGTTAATGATGGGTTAACACAACAGATCACACTAGCCCGAGGAACTAGGCAGGGATGTCCTCTTTCACCGATCTTATTTGCAATAGTAATAGAAGTTTTGGCAAATGTAATAAGAGAAGATGAAAGAGTGAAGGGGATAGGAAGAAAGGAGAAGATTAAAATGAATATGTTTGCGGACGATACTTTATTGACAGTAGAGGATCCCTTAGGGAGTGCAGAGGTGATTAAGAAACATTTAAGAGAATTTGGAGAAATTACGGGATTAAAAGTAAATTGGGGGAAGTCAGAAATGATGTTATTTAATTATAACAAGGAAGAGCTGGAAGAAGGTAAGGTTAAGTTGGGTCTTAGACTTAAAAATATAGTACGATATTTAGGGATTAATATTGATAGAGATTTAGAAAGGCTAGAGGAACTTAACTTGGTAGCTTTAAAAAAAGAAGTAGGGGAGAAATTAGAAGTATATAAGAAATTAAAACATTCTTGGTTTGGTAGAATAGCAATTGTTAAAATGAAGATTTTACCTAAGATTAATTTTTTGTTTAGAATGTTACCAATTAAAATATCAGATGTAGAGCTGAAAAGTTGGCAAAATATAATTAACGCATATTGTAATGGGGATAAGAAAGCTAGGATTAATAAAGGGTTATGGTATAAGGCTCAAAAGAAGGGAGGTTTAGGACTTCCAAATATTAAGTATTATTATATAGCTAATCAGTTAAGATACGTTATAAGCTGTATTCTAGGGGAGGAAGATTTGGAGTGGTTGGAGACGCAAACGGGGGAAATAGATTATAAATTGAAAAAAATTTTTAAAAAAAAATTCAAAAGAGAGAATTAAAGGGACTGGACAACCCTTTGTTGGTAAATATAGTGGAGATCTGGGAGAAATTTAGGGGGAAGTTGATACCAGGAGATTCACCACATGCCCCGGTGGTAGTAGTGGAGAATTTCCCAAGAGTGTTAAAAGTGGAGATTGAAGCGAGATTGAAAGATAAGGAAATAATTAAGTTAGGGAAGTGGATGGAAAATCTGAAGGATAATGAGCAAATTAAAGAGTTATTGATAGGTCAAAAATCAGCATGGTTTAAATGTATACAATTAGGGAAATGGACTCAGGAATGAAAATTGAAAAATAAAAAGTGTAGAAATAATACAAGATTTGAAGACTTAATAGAGTCAAAAGGTAGGAAAGAAGAAAAGAAAAATAAGAAAGGGTTGACTAGCGAGATATATAAATTATTGATTGAGGAGGAATTTCAAAATTCACTTAAAGCAATAAAAAAGGTTTGGGAAGAGGATGTAAATGGAGAAATTAAGGAATACAACTGGGAGAGGTTGTGGAATGCAAGAATGTTAAAAATGCTATCGATCAGAATTAAGGAGAATTTTTATAAGGTATTGTGGAGATGGTATCTAACACCGGTTAGATTTCACCAGATAGACAAAAAAATATCTAAAAATTGCTGGAGGGGATGCCAGGAGGTTGGAACTTATTACCATATGTGGTGGAGCTGTGAATATGTACAAAAATTTTGGGAAAGGGTATTTAAGGAAATAAGTGAAATATTGGGAAGTAAAGTGGAATTAAACCCGAAGCTTGCTCTACTAGCAATATGGGATAAAGGGGAAGAGGATAAAAATAAGAGAGAATTGATAAACAACCTCCTGACACCTGTTAGATTAATGATCGCAAAAAATTGGAAAGGACAAGGAAGCTATACAATAGAAGAATGGTATAAAGAAATATGGGATATGGCACTGAATGATATGCTGACTTGTAAAATGAAATTAAAGAGGGGAATGTCCGGTAAAAATGATTTTGGGGAAATATGGAGTCCCCTGTTGGAATATGTATTAAGATCGGGGAAGGGACAAACACCTTCAAAAGAGTCGATAAATTTCTGGATAGAATAAAAGATTAAGAGAAGGTCTCCTGGATTGGGGGTGCACGGGGGGGGGAATGTGGAGGATTATGTATGTATTTATGTGTTGTTTATGTTATTATGTTGAAATTAATAAAAATTATTTCAGGAAAAAAAAAAAATGCACGTAGGAGTAAAACCCAGCGTGGCCATCTAACGGTGCACAATGGCAGTGTGCTGGCTAAAGAGAGACCTTCCCCCCCTCTCAGCCAGCCTGTTCTTTACAGTGAGATTTATGGGAGCTCTCTCTTATCATCCAGGGAAACGGAACACATTTCTTGGCAGGCTCCCTTGTCCTTTAAGCCTGTGCCTTTGAAGAGCAGTTTTAGGATTCCCTCCAAGAGCTTCCTTCACGCTTTTTCAAAGGGAAGGCGGGCAGATGACCTCACCATGTTTCAACACATACATTTCTTAACGAGGTTTTAACCTGGAGCGCAAGCCCTGAACCACCACGTTCTCGGCCTGCGTCTGCTGCAAAAGAGGGAGCGGGGTGGAAGGAAGGAAGGAAGGAAGGAAGGAAGAGAAAAGAAAGGCGTTAGCTGCTAGCTTTTGTGGTTGCTGCCTGTGACATTCGATGCTGCAGCTTTGGTGCCGTGGGTCGAATCGCTGGTACGGCTGCGGTTTCTGGAGTCTGCAGTCCATCTGTGGAAGTGCTAGCCTATAATTTAGAAAGCAGACATTTTTTCAAAGGAGAGATAAGTAGGACGTCTAGCAAGCAAAAGTATTATAATACACCCCCACATTCTAATTTATGAATTTGCCATTCAGATCCCGTGTTTTTTCCTCCAAGGATCCCAAGGCCATCGTCTCCATCATTCTCCTCCTCTCCATTTTGATTCCCCCCTCCTCCCCACTTTCTTTTCTTCCAAAGTCTGTGCCGGGAGGCTCCCTTCCTCCTCCTCCTCCTCCTCCTCCTCCTTCTCCTCCTCCTCCTCCTCCTCCTCCTCCTCCTCCTCCTCCTCCTCCTCCTCCTTCTAGGGGGAAAGGACCAAGCATCTCATTCTTGCGTCAGCTGTTATCTATTTCAAAATTCAGCAAAATACTCTCCCTTGCGCCCCAATTCTCAAAGTGGTGAGAAGTTCCACAGGATCCTGAGCCACCTTTGGTGTCCTTTAGATGTGAGAGGATGGAAAATTCTTGTGTGTGTGTGTTTGCAATATATAACTACACCAGTGTGGTGCGGTTAAGAGTATTGGACTAGGGCAGGATCTGCACTACTACTTTACAACAGTTTGAAATGGTATTAACAGCTGTTGGGACCCATGACACGTTCCATATACCACTTTCAACCTGCTTTCAATGTGTTATATCCTGCTTGGTGTCCATCTGGCCTAGGAAGACCCGGGTTCCAGTCCCCAGTTGGCCATGAAGCTCACTGAGGGTGCCTCTACAAGAGGCATTTAAAGCTCTTTCAAGGCGCATTAAAAAAATTACCTCTACAAGAACGGAGCGCAAATCGGGCGTAGAGGTGCGTTATCTCCCCGATTATGCGTATTATCGAATGCGCGTTAAATCGCGAGTTTTATTTTGCTCCATCCGTTAAAGCGCATTTTGACTGTGTGAATAAGCGCTTATGCGCATTAACTACTTGTAAAGCGCATTTTGGACATCTGTTAATGTGCTTCGCCGCCTCTTGCCGCCTCTCGTGCAGAGGGATTAGGCGTAAATGCGCTTCACTGACTCTCAGCCCAACCTACCTCACAGGGTTGTTGTGAGGATAAAATGGAGAGGAAGTGAACCGTGTACGCCGCCCTGGGCTCCCTGGAGGGGAAAAAGGGTGGGAAATAAATGTAATGAATAAAGATATAAATATTTACTTTATTTACAAATATGCAAGCAGGGTCTAAGTGAAAAGAACCAGCAAGTGTGCCTCTCCGGGAACAAATTTCTGCCTCATGTTGGATATACAAAGAGAGGTCTGTGTTGTTCCTCAGACCTTTGAGTGTCTTTAACCTTCGGGAGCAGGGGTTCAGTCCAGATGTTTTGAAAAATGACCGCTCCGGTCTCCCAGCAGAGTTAAGAACAAACACTTGCTCAGTGAGACTGTTACAGAGATTGGGAGGGGGGAGGGAGGGGGGCACCCTGGTTCAGTCGTTTGCCAAGAAGTGTGCGCAAGAGGCCAGCACCCTCCCCTTTCCTTCTAAGATACTGAAGCGGAGACGACTGGCAGGCGATTGCTATGCAGGGAGAAAGAAATGCCGTTGTGCCATAAAGGGACATGCAATCCATCTCCCCGGCATGCTGAGTCTCCCGGAGTCTTTAAACTGCTCCCGTCAATTCTGCATAAGCAGGCTGCTGGTGATGCCCAAAGACCTTGAGCACCTTGGGGGTGGGGGTGGGGGAGGGTGCATTTTCTGCCCAAATCTATCACCGTGACACAAGAGGTTTGAACGTACAGGGGGTGTGGTTTTATGACGTGAAGGGTCAGGCCAATCGGCCATCATAGCATCAAGTCACATAGTCATTTCAAGTCGCAGAGTTCTGGATGCGCCAAGGTCTCTCCCCCACCCGCCTGCCGCCTCCCACTCACCACCGTGCAATCTGCTGCGCTTCGTAAACTGTGGCCTGATCGCTCCCCACCCCGTCCACAGCTGCTAAAGTGGAACTGCGAGAGATGTCACTGCTGAAATACGGAGCTTTAAAATTGCAGTATTACAGTCAGCAGAGTGGGAGGGAAATAATGAAGCTGTAATATATGCAGTCAAGGATGCTCTTCTTCTGAGACGCACAACTCATTCATGTGGAATCCAGCTCTGCATCGGAAAAATCCAGGGCCAAACTCGGGTTTCCAAGCTATCACAGCAACTTCTGTTTTCTAGTCCTCATGCTCTGACGAATGTAAAAACATGGCTTTGGTCATCATGGAGGAGCAGCAGGGTGTGATACTGAGAGATTTATTTCAACATAAGCAAGGGTGCCAGGACCAGTTCAAAGCCAGATCAGTTCACTTTGGAGAAGGACACCACCACCAGCCCAGGAGGTACTGGTCACAAGGAGATACACTTAGGGAAAGGCCAAGTTAGACAGCCCAAAGTCCCCAACTGGGCCACACACCCCAGTTCCTCTAGCCTACAATGCTGAAATAATAATACTGGCCTACCTTGCAAGGCTGTTGTAAGAATGACTGGGCCAAAGTCTCCAACAGACTTCGAACACTCAAAAACATTATGATATTATGCATTTCGGGCACCGCAACTCCAAAATGCCCCTTATTTTTTTAAGAATCACATCTGGGACCCTTAGGAAGAGATTTATACAAAACTGCACACGCCTGATCAGGTGGCAGACCTCACTTACCACTGGCTGACTCCTGGACTTTAAAGAGCGGCCTTGCAGATGGAGGAGCAACATTTTGAAGAATGTCAACTGTTCTTTGGGGACCAGCATTCATGAATTATGCAGCGTAACCTCCCTCTCCTTCCTTGCAGCTGTCTATTATCATCTCCTCGTGACTTTGATGCGACGGCTGCTTTGCACCGGCAGCAGCCCCGTCTCTTCCAGCCCATAATAAACTTGCCTCTTTTTAAGAATTCCATTTTCTCTCTCCAAATAACCCAGGGCACTCGTGCGCGCAAAGTGTTAATTAGCCTGCCACCATTCCTGCCTTGAGAATCGAACAGTGCCTGGTTATTAAGGGACTGCATTATATCAGAAAGAGGCAAGCCACCCAGGAGGTCAAGTGACTTCATGTCAGCGGGCAGTCTCTGGACCTTGGGGTGGACAATAGGGATGCGGGTGCCCAGGCAGGTCCGGCTCTGATGGCACTTCTCATCAGGGGTCAAGAGTGGGGCTGGGGAACCTGACAATCAAAGCGTAACCTTCACAGGGGCAAGGTTTTTGAGGGTTCTTGGGCAGCACCCCTCATTGTGCCCCCTCCCTCACTGAATCAAATTTCTCAGTAGGGCTGTGCAGCCCCCCCCCCCCAATCCGGATCTGGATCCGGGCAATTCAGATCAGGCCAATCCGAACCGGAACGGATCTCCCCTGATTCACTTTGGAACCAGATCCGGAACCGGATCCAGGTTTCCAGATCAAGATCCAGAGACCCTCCTTTTCCCCAAAGACTTGCAAGTCTATGGGGAAAAGGACTCACCGCCCTCCCCCCACTCTCCCTCCTCTTCCCACTCAACCGCCGCCGTCCACACTGACGTTGGGATCCGGATCTGTTCACAGCCCTACTTCTTAGCACCATTGTCCCCAGCTTCTCCTGCTCCTCACCCTTTTCCCCAGCATTGCTCCAACTTGCTTGCTTGACAGGCGGAGAGCCAGGGAGCGAGTCAGCCATGTGGCATCTCCTGCTCCTCCTTCTCACCACCACCTTTGTCTGGGCCAGAGCGAGAGGCAGGTGAACAAGTAGGCTGCAATGGTGAAGAGGAGGAGCGACTTCAGCAGATTCTTGTAGGGTGACCAACTGTCAGGATTTTCCCGGATTTGTCCTGGTTTTTGTCACCTATCCTGGGTGTCAGTGGGGGGGGGGATTTTCTGTAATTTTCTCTAATGTCCTGGAATGACACACTTTCCCCTTCAAGATAGACATTACTGTAGCCGGGGGGGGGGGGGGATGACACACTTTCTGGAGGCCCCTATTGGAGCAGCAGGGAGGGGAGAGGAATGACATGCTTTCCCCTTCTCCTCTCCAATTGGGGCCCGTAAGGCCCCGATTCGGGTGGAGGAGGGGAAAGCGCACTTTCTGAGGAAAGCATGTCATTCACAACCGCCACGCTAATGGCAGCTGCCTATAGCTTGGCGGGGGGAATGATGCGCTTTCCTGAGACCTTGGAAAGTGCATTTTCCCAGCCCCCACGGGTGTCCTCTTTTTTTTGGTTTCTCAGATATGGTCACCCCATGTGCCCTCTTTTACAGAGGACCGCCCTCTATTTCGAAGGCATCCTCTGTTTGAACTTCCTGGTGGGATTATTTAGTAATGATGCCTCCTGCTAGAAAGGCAATTAGCAGAGAGAGAAATAAAACGGCAAAACAGAATGAGCATTTACTAGTCCCACATGCACGTAGGCTATCTTAGAACAATGAAAGGAAACCACATCCTTCTTCAGTGAAGAAAAGACATCAAATTTTGCTCACAGATATTCTTGCATATACAATGGAGGTACAGCGTAGAGTTTCCAAAGAGTTTGTTCGGTTCATTTTTTTGTTCCATTATACCATCAGAAACGAGAGAGCAACTCTATGTGATCCCAAGCAATGGTGAAAGTCGGGGGGGGGGGAGGCAGGAAGAGGAGGAGCAAAAGAAGAAATCACAGGAAACCATGCTGTAGGCTACAGAGATCCAGAGGAGAGCTGTGGTCAGATTTCCCATGAATTAACTAACTGCAACACTGCCCCCTTATGGTTGCAATATTCCCAACACTTCCATGGGCCAGAGTAGGCCTGTAAACTGCCTGCTCCCCACTGTTCATATAGGAAAATTAAAAACATAAAGTACAAAACTGTAAATGAATGATAAAACCAGCAGCAAGGGTTAAAAGCAATGCAGCATGAAAAACCTGCAAAAATCAAACAGTGCAAAGACCTAAAAGCACTTAAACCCATTCTTCAAATTCCTGCATCCTTGAACAGACATGGTATTTTGCCACCTGAGGCAAGAAAAAAATCCCAGAAGTGTTTTTATATTGTATGTTTTTTTGTGTTTTTAGATTGTGGCTTGTTTTATATTTTTAAAATGATTTCATGGTTTTAATTTTTGTGAACCGCCCAGAGAGCTTTGGCTATGGGGTGGTATAAAAATGCAATAAATAAATAAATCTCTCCCCTTATCTGGCAGTAAAAGTACAACAGCAATAAATTTAATAGCCATCCATTTGCTGCCGTTGCAGGACACTCAAATCAAGGGTCTGAGACAGCAGCTTCATTCTGCGTAACATCAGGGCCAGCCTTGCTGCAGGAAGGCCATAATATATGACTAGTGGGATGCATTCCCACCTGAACCTGCCCAAATCCCCTCAAAGTGCCCTCATCTTCAGAGGTGAGGCAGGTGGCAACCAGGGAAAGAGACTTCTCAGTGGTGGTGTCCTGTTTTTGGAAAGATCAGAGGCTCCCAGCACTGAATTGTGTCTTTTAAGCAGAGCTACGCACCACTTGAGCTCCACATCTCTATTCCGAGCTGAAGCTGTCTGATCTGGCCTGAATCAGTCCAGAGCCGAAGCTGGTCAACTCCAGGCTGAATTAACCTCCAAAGCGGGTAAAGGAGATCTGTGCGCAGCCCTACTTTTAAGGGCATAATCCTATGGATGTTCAGACAGAAAAAAAAGCCCTACAACTCCTATCATTCCTCAGTATAGGATTGCACCCTAAGCGCTTAGTAAAGCCTTTTTCCAGATCTTTACATTTACACTTTGGATCTGCTGTGGATGCTTTTAGGTTGTTCTCTGCTGTTTCTAATAATTGTTTTGTTACACACACACACACACACACACACACACACACACACACACACACACACATTATATCCTCCAAGATTTCCTTGGTATAAAAACAGATACGCTTGTTGTTGTTGTATTCTCACAACAAAGATCGCTACTCCATTTCTTTCGCAAACACACCTTTTAGCCGTGTACACGTTACGGAATACTGTTTTCTTCTGCTATCCTTGCAAGTTAAGTATGTCCAAAACACTGAATGTGGACCTGGAGAGTCCTTGGAGTCGCAAAGAGACTCATACCTGAAGCCTGGAAGGGTAAACACCCACCAGGTATCATTCGACAGTGTGAAGCTCTTACCACTCTTGCTACCTTTGAGCATACATCCTATGCTTGTCAATTTCATTTGGATGCTTATTTTGATATATGGATTGCTGACATTAATGCACATATTTCAAATAGAAGTGTCAACTCTTTTTTTTTCTTTTCTTTCTTTTTCTTTATTATCAGTGCCATGAATGATTATTGTGAATTGATATGATTTAATGCCATGCTGTTTCTTATTTCTCTCCTTTGTTAACGTTTTCTTTCCTTTTCTGTGTGTGTGTGTATTGATTTATATTGCAAGTATAAACATTTTTTTTTTAAAAAAAGTTTGCCTAGGACTGCGGCTTCAATAAAACAGTGCGATCAGACTATCTGTAGTTTGACACACCGTCGATTGGATGCAGACGTCAACCCTGCAATGTTGCAGGTAACAATCAAGCACCTGCCTTCCCCCCCCCCCCACTTCCCTTCTAGGCAGAGAAACGGCCTTGATTTGTGTGCCAAACAGCGAAAGCATTTAATTATTAAATGGGTCTGCTGTTTGCTCAGCAACATCGACAAGTACACACAGACAGCGCTAACTGTGAACAGAAGACAGCAATGGCAGCCTACTGAGGGTTCCCTCAGGGCTCTCAGGTTACGGAATCCGTTTGGCTCAGTCTGTCAGGCTGTAAACAGTGTTCCTGGAGCGCGTGCAGCTTCGCCGTGGCCCGTCCCCTCCTCTCCAACGGCTAGTTTCCCTGCGTTGGTTCGGTGGAACCCAGTGGGTGCAGCCTCAGCAGCAACCTGTATTTTCTGGTTCTTTGGGAAACCGCCTCCACTTCTGTCCCTAGAAGCACTGCTCTGTCCTTGCATCCGGTCTGTAAAAAGCCGCTTCGTCTCAGAAAGGAAAGGCATTCTGCACATGCTCAAAGGCACCTTGCACATTTCCCCATTCAGGACAAAAACACTGTGCGCACGTCCTTTTTCATCTAATGGCAAAGTGGTGGGTTTTGCATATTGAACTGTCAGGTATTTTACCCTGACTTCGGTATCCTCAAAAGCATTTGTTTAAAATTAGACTCAGGGCCCCACTCCAGCCCTCCGGTGTTTCCCAAATAGGCTGGTTTCCTGGATTTTGCGCAATTTTCCCTCCACCCTAACAGGGTTTAAAAGCCTCTCCTAGGCAGTAAGCAAAATTATGCTGGTATTTTTAGCCCCATACCCACTACCAAAATGTGCTCCCCCCCAGGAGAGTTTCTCCAAAATGGAATTTGGCTCTTCCCTGGTTTAAAATGTAAATGTTCAAACTCAGGTGATTAGTCCGCACGAGAATGCTGCGTTCTGTGCACAGGCAGGTAGCCACAAGCCCTCAGAGCTAATTAACGAGACATGTTGCACTATCACTTGTATGAATGAGTAAAAGCAAGGCCATTTCCCCCAATTTCACAGTCATATAACAATATTTATTATTTGTTAATTCCAAAGTAGGGCTGTGCACGGACCCCCTGATCCAGATCCAGATCTGTCAGGTCCGGATCGGGCCCGATCCGCTCTAGATTCAGGATCCGGATCCGTGCACAGCCCTATTCCAAAGTTCTACCAGGGTCGGATCCAAAGGGTTCTGAAAGTTGCTATATCAAATTCTAGGTGATCTGGTTTGATAAATACCTGTGTGTCATGACCAAGATGGAGGAAGGCTAATAAGGTCTTTGTCTTTTCTTCTCCTGGCTGTCTGAGGTTCTGCTACCTGGGTTGACAACATGAACAGCACTGAACTTTCTGTTCGCAGCCATCAGAGGATGGAGATGGAAATTCTATGACCTCCCCCCCCCCCCCATTGGTGACTAAGGGGACCTCAAGGATAGTCAGGTAATAATAGGGCT
This sequence comes from Anniella stebbinsi, assembly GCA_029215795.1. Taxonomy (NCBI): domain Eukaryota; kingdom Metazoa; phylum Chordata; class Lepidosauria; order Squamata; family Anniellidae; genus Anniella; species Anniella stebbinsi. The sequence continues at coordinate 155,031,859 of JARDYH010000002.1, read as the reverse complement.
GGGAAGAATTAACAATTCCTCAAGCAGAGCTCGTCCATTGAAGTAATGTCTTCTGGCCACATTTTGTCTTGTGCCGTTTCCCAGATGGATGGAAAGTCAAGCCAGCAAGACTCAATGCTGCAGGCAAGCAGAAGATAGGGGTTATTTCAAACCTTGCTCCCTTGTCCTCTATGCTTCAGATTGATCAGAAAGGAAAGATTTAGGAGGTGGCGGTAGGGGAAGGAACACTCGTTCATCTTGTTCAGCGGTTGGTACCAGCCTGGCTTGTTTCTGGATTTCAAAATATCCTCTATGGATGGCCAGCAATTTGGATGGCTTTAAAATGGGGTTAGATAAATTCCTGGATGAGAAGGCTATCAATGGCTACTAGTCCTGATAGCTGTATACTACCTCCAGTATCAAAAGGAAAAAACCTATGTTCACCAGTTGTTGGGGAACATAGGAGGGAGGATGCTGTTCCACCATGTCCTGCTTGTGGTTCCCTAGTTGACAGCTGGTTGGCCACTGTGTGAACAGAGTACTGGACTAGATGGGCCTTTGGTCTGATCCAACATGACTCTTACGTTTGCAGTTATGCCTGGAGATTATATATATTTGCTGCAATTTTCTGTATCTGTAATTTTCAACCGTTCGGTAATTACAGAAACTAAGTTCCAGTGAATGTTCTTCTTAAATTCTCTGCTTAAACGTCTTTGTTTCTAAGAAAAACACTGAATAAAAATAGCATTTCTCTTGACCGGAAACCAAGGCAGTTTCTTTAGCAGTATGGAGAAACTGAAGAGTGATTGCTTGAACAAGGGTTTTTGATATGTGGTAATAAAAACATGCATAGTTATAAATATTGCTGTCTTTTATCTCCCAGCACCCACCCTCATTAAGTTTTCTTTTTAGCTAATACCATGTGGGTGGGAGTTCTCATTGTTAAAACATCTGCGGGGAAAACCTCTCTCTCTCTCTCTTTTCTTTCAAATTATTGTGGGAAATGTCAAGTGCAGAAAGGCAAAATAAAGCTATTTTAAGGGAGAAATTATCCATTGACTGGCTCTGGCATGGAGTACAATGAAGCAGCTGGCTCAGGCGGCAAATTTGAAGTGCCTGCTTATTGTAATGTGCTATATAGAACACAGGTTGCTGCCTTATACTGAGTCAGACTCTTGGTCCATCTAGCCCAGTATTGTCAACACTTCAGGGTTCCAGAGCTTCTCTAAATGAGCAGTTTATTGTACGCTTTTGATTGGCCACTCGCAGAAGTTTGCTGGTCCATTGCACGACGTCAATGGCCAGGATGTCAGCCGCACTCTCCCCTGGAAATCTCACTTTCAAAACAAACAGAGATACTGTGGTATGATCTGGGAAATTGCAGGATCTCCCAGTGTGTAAACTCAGTGTTACACTATAATTCTGCCACTAGATGGAGCTGTTTCAATAAACTCAATGGAGCCTTTCAGAAAAGGGAAGCTTTCAATTTGAAATCACGTGGTCACAGGTAAAGGGCTGCATCGTCATGGTGGGAACACTGCAGAGGACGAAAGCTTGGGTAAGACTGCGGGATTTTTCCTGCGTGTAGAGAAGCTCTTTGAGAGGATTTTTTTCAAGCACTACCTAGAGATATCGGGGATTGAACCTGGGACCTTCTGCATGCAAAGTGGACCCAAGGCCCCTGGAACTGATAGCTCCTAAATCAAGCCTAGCTATATGATATTGCCTCCTTCCCACCTAGAGTTTTGATTTAGGCTTATCAGCAGATGTCTCATGCCATCTGCCTTTGCTGATGGCACCTTTATTACCCAAGCCCAGAAGGAGAGTTGAGTTAAATGTAAATTTGCTATAAAATCTTCCCTCTGTAGGGAAGGATAATTACATGTAATAGAAGATTCCGAGGCAAAAAACTAAGGTCCATGGCAGGGGGCTTATTACACCAATGGCAGGGAGGGAAACTTCAATCAGTCCCGTATTTTGTGACAGCGTTAACACATTACAAATTTAAAAACAACAACAATGCACCATCCAAAATCAAATTGATAACTCTGCATGGATTTCCTACTCCAGAGAAATTATAAATGGAGACAATTATCCTTTGATTGCTTGATTCCGCTGCTCCCAATTCGCTCTTAAGTTTTTCTTAAAAGAGTATAAAAGCATGAAGAATTCACATGTAATGCAGGGGGAAAGAAGCCCAGCTAATCACACCTAATCCTCTATCTTGTGCTAAATAAGTTAAAATTAGAAATGTAGGCCCAAATCCACCCTTCGTTGCTTTCTTTAGATGCCCCCTCATGTTGCATAAATTATGCTATTCCCAAGTGTCCAATGTCCAGATATGAAACACTTGATGAAAGACCTCTTGAAGCTTTGGAAACTGATTTTATTCTGTGCAGAATAGGTGACCTCTGGACTCTAGCGCTGCTTTCCAGAGTCACACCACACCAAGGTTCAAACAATGCTTTTATACTCCAAATGTTACACATCATCAACCCTCATCCCATTGGTTTATAGCCCCAGTGACATCATTTGGCTAACCCTATTTTACTCTCGAGTAGTCCCAAGTAGCGGCCAGAGGTGGCGTTGCATTGCCATGTGCTATTTTACTTGTACCCAGAGATGCTTTGCAACATCCTTCCACTTCTATCATTCCCTTATATGGTAATTTGGTCCTTCTCCAGGTGTGCCACGGTCACATCTGGATGAGTCACACTCCTGGTCCCTCTAAGTTAAGTAGCCTATTTGCATTTCTGATTGTGTAAAATGGAGCCTGACCTGGAGAAGAAGGAGCAATGGCGATTTTGATAAGCTCCTAGTTCTTGCACTGCTAAATCACTTGCAAACAGCTTGACTTTTGCAGAAATGGACAGGCAGTGGGGAATGGGGATTTGGGGTGCTGTGTGTGGATGGTTTGGGTGTGCGTGTCAGCAGACACATGTAGGATGCGTGTCAGGGGAAATGGACGTGTTTTGGGGTGAAAATTACAGATCTGTTCAGATTTTTACAACACTCCCATTGGGATAGATGAATATTACTCCTATATGGGGTTGTCTCCAGCTGCTTCTTCTCCTCCTCCTCTTCTTTCTCATCTTTCTGACCACTTGCTTATTTGAGAGGCAGAGAGCCAGGAAGCAAGAAGGCTGCAGCATCTAGGGCGGAGACTGAGGGGAGACATGTGAACCGTGTTCAGGCACATAAAAGGGTGCCACAGGGCCACAGAAATTAGGACCTGAAAAAAAATGGGTATAAGTTACAGTTACCTAGATTCCAAATAAATACAAGGGAAAACTTCCTGACGGTACCTACCTACAGAGGTTGTGGCTTCTCCATCTCTGGAGGTTTTTCAGAAGAGGCTGAACAGCCACCTCTCGTGGATGGTTTAACTGGTTTCCCTGCACACTGCAGAGGGTTGGACTAGATGATCTTTGTGGTCCTTTGCAACTCCAAAATTCTATGATTCTATGATCTACCGCTCCCCCTTCTCACCAGCACCACCACCATCTCACACAGAGGGAGACAGGCAGGTGAACAAGCAAGCTGCAATGGTGAAAATCCACACGTCCGTAGCTTCCATGATCCCTTACAGCAGGGGTGGGGAACATGGGGTCCTCCAGATGTTGTGAGTGTGCAACTCCCATCAGCCATAGCCAGCATAGCCAATGGTGAGGGAAAGGGAGATTCCAGGCCAAAACATCTGGAGGGCCATCTCTTCCCCATGCTGGCCTTAAGGGGACCCTTCCCCCGCCCCACTCAGATATCTAAGCATGCATCAGATAGGATGGATGATGGCCAGAGTTTGCTTCCAAAGGTGGGGATAGTCAGCGACTCTCCCAAATTGCCCCAGAATTGTGAGCAGCAGCAGCACCCTGGGGGGTTTCCAACTTGATTCCAGCAAGCAACAACCTTTGTTGCTGTTAGAAGCTGAAGTAATAAATTAAGCCAAGGAGATCAGACCATCCATGATGAATAACCCAAGAAAGGCCTTAATTTATTCCCTCCATATTGATTATTTATTCTTCTTGGCCTTTGAGCCCGCTATTGATCCCAAACTAATCTGCAAACATCCGTGTTGGAGAAGCAGTGGGAAGCTAACAAAGAAGTCGTGTCCATAAAGACAGAAGGTCACCTCCGGGGCACGGTAAATAGATGGGTTGCCGCGGTTTAAGACGGTCTCCTAGGCAGCAAATAACCATCTTGCTGCAATGCAGTGCCTCCAAACGTTCTATATATTTTTGGGGGAAATGGAGAAAATGATAGGCCAGGACACGTAATAAATATCTACCGCTGTTTTGTTATTAGCTGCTGGAAAGACTTTGTAAAAGGTCATGCAAGAAAAAGAATGAGCCGCGTACGGCAATGTTATAAACAAGGTTGCAGATCCAACCTTGGAAAATCTGTAAGTATTTAAATGAAAAGTGTGTGTGTGTGTGGGGGGGAGAGATACACCAGGTAAAAAAGGTTCTGTAGAAAGACGCACCTCCATTTTCTAACTTTAAAACCGGTGCACGCACAAACACACAAATATCCGCTTTTGAGCAGAAATGACAAATGTATAATTACACACACTGCATCTTGATGGGTTGGACTACAACAATTCTTGTCTGCCCTAATTCTCTAGGACATTTATGACAGATGCAGAGCTCATCGGCACTCAGTCATGAAGTTTATTGGAAAGTGGGGGACAGGATGGACGACTTGGACAAACCTTGCTCTCTCCACTGAACCTACCTCACAGGTGACAATACATTCCCTGGATCTCTTTAGAGGAAGTGCAAAATACAAAGATGGGGTAAAAGCCAGAAAGTCCTACTTGTTGTTCAAATCAAGGAGCCAATAAGTCCTACTTGATTTGAACAACTCCGCAAACTTTGGATGGGATCCTGAGCTGGATAAATCAATGGGATGTTTGCCATTAATTTTTAGAGGACTTGGATTTATATCTTTGTATCTAATTATTTTGGGGGGGGTCTAAAGGAAAGGGGGGAAAGACCCTAGGGCAGCCTTTCTCAACCTGAACCTTGCAGGTGTGTTGACTATAGTTTCCATCATGTGCAGCCAGCACGGCACATCTGTAGCTGACCTAGACATAGAGTTAATTAAATCTTTAATATGCATCTTATCTCGAAAGCGAATGAAATATCAGCTCAAACACACATTTTGCAACCAATCAATAAATGCAGGGCAGCTAATTAGCATCTCACTAACTTGTCTGAAAGATAAATTGAAACAGGATGGAAAGAAGGCAATACAAACTAGCTGCTGATATTGCAAAAGTCACTTTAATTCAGTTATAGGGCAATTAGAGCGACTGCTTCTACGTCTGCTTGTTGTGTGCACAAGAATGATGGCAGTTACAACTAGATGCAATTAATCTATTTTAAAAAGGTAATTCTGGGAAAGTGCCCAGTTGACAGCCAGAATGGGCAGTGACCCATTTGTATATATACACAGACTTTGCTATATTGCAACTTCCAAGAGTTCATCAACATTGCACTGGCATTTAAATAGGGGCCTAGCCCTTCTCTCCCCCATAAAAACCATACAGAACTGGAGCCACTATCAAAGGCTACCCACCAGTGCGGGCATCAAGGTTAAGGCATGTTTGAGCTCCTGCCTCCAGCAGAGCCCACTGACAAGAGCCTGGACTTGTTCTTCCTCTTCACCATTGCAATCTACTTACTCACCTGACTCTTACTCTGGCCTAGACAACGGAGGTGGTGAACAAGAGGAGCAGGAGATGCCACAGCCTACCTGCTCATTAGCTCTGGGTTTAACAAGCAAGTGGCCGTAATTATGTAAAAGAGGCTGAGAAGCAATAGAACCGGTGACAAGGGAAATAAATGAGAAGGTAGGTTCACTTTCTTGCAATAACGGTCTCCTGTTCCCAAATGACTGGAAGTCCAGGTTAGAGCTCAAGAAGGCCAGGAATAGAATGATCTTTAGCAAAAGTCATCCAGCCAGGTGAAGCAAGTGGCTGGGAGCGGGTTCTAGGTAGGGAGGCCAGGCTTTGCAGCACCTGGGTGAGCTCCCAAAAGCTGACAGTTGATCCTTTGAAGCTCAACTGGATCCTTAGATCTCCACACAAAGGCTGGTGACTAGCAGAGCCCTGTTCCTTAAGCAAAGCTGCAAGGAATTTAATGGGAACTCTTGTGGCTTGAACCTGTATGGTGGTGTCCTTGAACAGCCTTATGCCGTACGGTCTACCTTCTCTAATGGTGAGCCCTAGGAGAGTGGCTACAGATGCTTCAGCCAAAAGGTCCAGTTGGCCGGCCATTAGAATGTTACAGGGTAGGTTCAGAGTCCACGTCAAAGGTCTTCCTAGCGTCTTTCTATGTTGGCCTTAAGATAAGCAAAGGTGATGGACGAAACAAGCCAGCATACTGGTCCTTAATGCAACAATTATTTTACAATCACTGTTCTAGAGTAGCCTCCCAAGCTTCATTCAACTTTGATCAGAGTAACCTTCTGTAGATTTTTGATTCAAGCCTTTGCCTTCAAACATGCTGATCACATTTAATCTAACACTTCAAACAAACAAAACAAACAAACAAACAAACAAACCCAGAAGCGTTCAGCATTGTTTCTTTTTTTTGCTTTCCTTCTGGTAGGCCTCTCTACTCATGCGCTTCCTTGCTTTCAGTCCAAAGTGTTGGCTAGGCTCAAGAGCTCTCTCTTGTGGCCAGTTGCACATGCTTGGAACTTCTACTCAACGTATGACCCTTTGCTGTTTAAGAAACCAGCCCATCTGTTAGAGGCAAAGTAAAAATGTGTGTTCAACTTCTGCATTGGATTGCACTAAAAGTAATGCCTCCTGCAAGAGCCAAAACAGACTCCCATCAATGGCCATTCTGATCGGAGTAACCGGCTAGCCTCACAGGTGGGGCCAATTCCATCTAGTCATTTGGAAAAGAGCCCTAACCCTGCAGTCTAAATTCACCCTTTTTCCTCTTCCATTCACCACCTTTTCTCCATTTTTTAATTGTGCCTAACAGAGTGGATTTGGAAACTTTTCTAGCAGGAATCTCCCTATTTTATGATTTGTACTCCATTTAGTAGAAATTTGAACAGTTTATAAGAGTTACGATAGCTTGTAGCAGGTTAGAGCAGCACCACCAGCCAATATCCCAGGGGAGGTGACAAAATGTGATCTGTGGAGATGGAGAACGAAAACATGACTTGTAATTCCTCAAAGATCCTGTACAGAACTTGACCCGTTGTGAGCAAATACCCAGCACTTTGAAGTTGTATAATTAATTATAGAACAGAAAGGATTTTTTTTAAAAAAACACCCTAAGAGGCTACAGATATACAGAGCAAGCTTTAAAATTAATGTGATTGATCCTCCAACCTTGTTTTGAACACTTAAAGCCAGGCATGTCAACTGGAATGAATGCCTTGCTTTGTTTAATGTGAATGTTTGTATTTTGGGCAAGATTAATTGGACTACTGTGAACTACAGCTAAACATAACATTCACTACTGATACAGCACCATGAATTGTCAGAGCATCATCCCAACTGCAATTCAATCCTATCTATGGATTTATGTGGTTGTTTATATCATATTAAAGCTTCAATCTTGTGCATGATCACTTGTGAGTAAGCCCTACTGAACATCATGGGACTTTGTAGTAAGTTTACCAAGGATCTAGCTACACACAAAAGCAAAGGCTAGTTTTAGTTGCGAAAGCTTACATTCCAAAATTCTGTTGCGAGTTGAGAGCTCAGTTAAACAGTTTTTTATTTGCTCAACATGGATGGTACACTTCCAGATGGGACTTGGGAGATCCAGGTTCTAGTCCCCAGTTTTGGAAACCCACTGGGTGACCTTGGGCCAGCCACAGACTCTCAGCCCAACCTACCTCACAGGGTTGTTGTTGTGAGGATAAAAGGGGGAGGAGGAGGATTATGTACGCTGCCTTGGGTTCTTTGGAGGAAAAAAAGCAGGATATAAATGCAATGAATAAAATAAAAATAAATTTAAAAAATCTTGTATATCTTGCCTTTTTAATGTGATCATGGACTGCAATAAACAGCTTTGGATTTGGATATTATAGTACTTAAGCAGTTCCCCAAGAAAGAGAGGATGCAACCCACACAAATGAAAGAGGAAGCATCTTCTTGGTGCAATTAACCTGGGTTTTGGAAGGACTAGACTCAAAGAACCTTACTAGAAACACCAATAATTTACCTATATAGTACTCAGAACTAGCTCCACCAAGGTCTGAAATGGAGGCTCTTTCTTTTCTGTCCATTTCCCTCCTTTGCTTTTTACACTGGAGGTATGGCATTAAATCCGCCATTCACATTTTGCTTCTTTTCCAAGCGCTGCATCCAAGAGAACCACCCACACACCTTCACAAGGTAAGTATTCTTCTTTATCAAGGACTATAATGTTAGAAGCCTACATGGCATTTATAGCAGTCGTACCTTCATCTCCTGAAAACATTTTTTTTATAAAGTTAGCTTGCCTATTTTAACAGGAAAACATAAAACGCTCCCGACGATAAACTTAGCAAACAGAAGAGCCCTTTTCGTATTGTCTCCAGAATTCTACGCATTTGTCTTTATCAAAGCATGTAAAACACAGTGTGGCAAATGTTTGGCTGTTTAAACTAGCTTTTCGGAGTTTAGACTTCAAAGTGACATATGTTGAGGGGAGAGGCAGCTTAGAAAAGCTGCAGGGTTCAATCCAATAGTAGGTTTTCCTATGCAAAACCCAGCAGAATGAACTTACTGGTAGACAAAGCCCAGTGAATAGGGCAAATAGGAGGTATAAAAAGCAGCTGTTAGCAATCTGTTATGCATTCGAGGGCTCAAAACAGGCACTAACTCCACAAAGGGATGAAGTCTATGGCTGCGTTCGGACGTCATATCAGTTAACCGGGGGGGGGGGGGGGGGAGGCAACTGACCAGTCGTTATTTTTCTAGTATACCCCACACATGTTGCCCCTCCTCCCCTCCCACGGCTGAAAGTGCTCTTCCTTCAGTCCTTCCCTTTCCCATCATGCACTGAAACTTCTGCCGGCTGTACAGTAGTGACTGGGGTGCTTTTGCCCGCTCCTGCTGGAGAACTCTATGACCTTCTGGAATAGTGTAAATGTATGTAATATATATATAATATACAGTACACTAATACACAATGAGTCTGTATATGCTCAAGGGAGCTCATTACAAGCAATGACGACTAGACCAAACAGGATAAAATTCAAGACGGTAACTCCGGAATGTGTAATCGGTTTCCACACTGCATCAGTTGATTTAATGCTTTAAAGATGAAAGAAGACGCTCAGCACATCTTTAAAGCATTAAATCAACTGAAGCAGTGTTGAAACCGATTACATATTCCGGAGTTACCATCTTGAATTTTATTCTGTTTGGTCTAGTAGTCATTGCTTGTAATGAGACTCATTGTGTATTAGTGTACTGTATATTATATGTATATTACATACATTTACATGTATAGAGACACCGCTACCTCGCCACTGCCCCAATATAAATGTCCATTTTTATTCTAGTAAAATGAAGTGACAAAAGCAATTATAATCAGTTAACTACATGGCACTGACTTGTAGCATCTTGATAGAATTACAAGTGAACTGCTGCCAAGTATGGACAGGAGTCACAGGGTTAACTTCACACAAAAAAGCAAAGGGCCGTTCATCTCATTCCAATGACATGGCAGGTTTCAGCTCTTATGCATCATGCAAGAAGAGAGAAGATCCCGCCTTGCAAATTAACGTGCCACCATTAATATAAAGAGCTACAGACAATGTCTACATTACTTATCAAAATCAAAGGCATTGCTCTGCAACGGGGCTCTTGCTTCTTTCTGCTTCTCCAAACACAGTCCTTGTAATAAAACATCTTGATTCTCAACTCCATGATTCCATCACCAAGATTCCTTATTGACATCTATAGTGCCTGACTTCCAGAGGTGTTATAGGAAAGGGAATTCTATTTATAGGCAGTCTTCAATGCATATAGAGATTTCTATCCTCGGATAGGAAGGGGCTTATTTATTTTTAGAGTTGTCTCCTTCTAGCATTTTCTCATTCCCATGGCCATTGCTCAATTTGCTTTCTTTCAGCTTCTTCAAACAATGATAGGGCCCTTTCCCTTCAAAAGAGGAAGGATTTTTGTACGAGCCCCCAATTCTATCCCAGAGCGTCAAGTACTGGCCGTAGTTGACATCAAAATATAAGTGGTGATCGGTGTGATGGGCAGCCCCGTTGATAATCTGCTTCAACACGTCAGGAACGCGGAAGACTCCGTCGTGAATGGAGACCGACCATATATTGACAATGACGTAGAGGCTCAAATAGGTCACCTTGTGCAGAGGACAAAAGAATGGGAAGATGTGGTAAGGGAGGCTTTGAAGGAAGCCATCCAATGGGTGGAAAGCGTGGCTTGCAAATGGAGTCGGAATCTTCCATATGTGGTGGGGCTTGTGGAAGTGCTGTGGAGGAAATCAGAGGAATTAGTAACTTGGAAGAAGGAAACGTGCCAGAAACATTTTCACTTGAATGCCTTCTTTGCTGGCGTCTCCAGCCAGCACAGGAATAAGTCACTCATTTGATCGCCTGTGATGAGGAAAAGCTACTCCTCTGGTAACAGCCACCCAATGGAGTTGCAGTTAAGAAAACAAGGCCAGAAGCCTTGATATACCTGCACTATCAGTAGGCCTCTGTATGTAGTTTGGGTCTTGCAAGTGAACTGCATGATGGGATTGGAATAATGTATGTGCCTGAATAATGTATGTGCCTGAATGTGCTGTAATGCTAAAATCGTTATATCAGCAAGGAAATGCTTAATTGGAATTTCTGTCAAGACCTGTTGATATAGTAGAATTTATTTATTTTATTTTATTACATTTGTATACCGTCCCATAGCTGAAGCTCTCTGGGCGGTTTACATAAGATTAAAACAATTAAAAGCAATATACAAAAATTAAAACAGCAAAAACATAAAATATACACACATTTAAAACCACTATAACAACTTTAAAAAGCTATAAGCCTAAAAACAAAACAAACCCAGGCTCACCAGATATTGCTATATCTGATGACAAATAAATTAGCTGATAAGGAGGACTGACCATTCAGGTTAATCTGGCATTGCCAGAAGAGTTATGGGCCATCTGTTTATAAGGTATAATGAAGGAAGTTTCTTTGGTCTGTCTTTGCTTTGCTTTAGAACTTAGCTAACTGCTAATTGGTTAAGATACTACTACATATAAATATGCCTGCTTTTCACACTGCTAGTTCAGAAGTTCTTTGACTGTAGGACTTTCTCCATATAGCTGTATTACGGTCAATAAAACAGAGTTGCCCTACAACCAAAGTGGATTTTTATCTTTGACATGGTGTAACGCCTGAACCTGGCCACTGTGGATTATTCAAAGGTTGAACAACCCTCACATGGGTAATGCATATTCATAATGGATTCCAACATGTACTGCAGCTCATTGTGAATTAAATACGCAATGGTGAGCCTGGTGTGTTGCGCAAACCAGGTCATTGTGTCTCCTTTAATCTTTGTCTTCAGTTCAAAAGTAACTCTTGCATCTTTTATTTATGAGGAAGAAGCCTCACCTACCCCACCAAATAAGCTGTTCTTTTCAATAACTTTTTCAGCTTTAGTATACCCCGCTCCTCCACAACCTCAAAGTTCAAATTCCTTTATTACAGTCGACAGACCAAAGGCATCACAGATATTGTTAACTACATAGGGAATCGTGAATATAAAAGCGGTATTAAAAAAAAATACAAAAACTTTTATTCTAAAATACTCTAAAATAATCAGGCTGATATTAAAGCTCTTGTTTGTATTGCCAAATTCAAAAACTTGGCCACCTGTTCTGTTATTGCCTTTGACGAACCTTGTAGTAACAGGTTTAAGAGGTGTTCAGGTGATCTTCCTGGGAAGGCGTGTATAATAGGCCAGATTAAATCAGCTCTGGCCTGGCGATAGTATTCACAAGATAGCAGAACATGAGTTATTGTTTCCACCTCAGATTCATTGTAGGGACAACATCTATAGCACTGCTGGATTTTCTTAAATCGACCCTCCAATAATCTAGAAGGAAGCACATTAAATCTGGCTAACGTGAAGGCACGCCTATATTTTGGAATTGATAGCCATTTTAGATATTGTGCTCCATTGCTGTTACTATGAAGCATCAGCCCCAAAGACAGCGGGGAGCAAGGGCCCTTAGAAGCCGTTCCTAACTCCTACCCATCAATATCTAGTAGTCTTTGCTTAGTTATTGTTCTGGCATTTTTTAATCCTATTGTAAAGAGGTACGGGATTGATAGTCCTATGCTAGAGACTTTGTTCGCGACTACTTTTATCCAAGATGGTACATGAGAATCAGAATGTATTTTGTAGACAAGGGAGTCAGTAGAGACTGCTAAGTGGTAACGAAGCCAGTAATGCACCGAGTGAACCCAGGCTAAGCATTTTAAGGAGTTAAGGCCAGCTTCAAGATTTAAAGGAACTCCTGCAACACATCTGGGTACACCAAAAATGGTCCTGAAAAAAGAGTTTTGGATTCCTTCGAGAGTGCCTTTTATTAGAGGGAATCAAATTGGGGATCCATACAGGACTTGCGGCACTATGGTTGACTTGTAGACTTGGACTACTGCTGGTATTGAGTTCCCCCCTTTAGTGAAAAAAAAACGTGTCAGTGCTCTGCCTCTTTGTTCTGCTTTTGCCTTTATGTGCCTCTCATGTCACTTCCAGTTCAAACCTTCATGGAACCATAATCCCAAATATTTATAGGCACTCACTTGTTCTATTCTCTTGCCTGCCATAGACCACAGATATCTTACCTTCCTTTTTGAGAACACAATCACTTTGGATTTGGTTATATTAATAGTTAAAAGATTTGTTCCACAGTAGTCTGCAAATCCGTTTAGTAATCTTTTAAGACCCAGCAACTGTACCCCCTCGGTAATGGGCAAGAGCAAGTCCCTGGGTTTCCCCCAGTTTTTGGAACACATAGTGCAATGCTATGACACCTGGACATTGTACCAATCTTTGATCCTATCAACAGCAGGCCATAGGAACAGGCTGCTAATACAAGCTGGAAAAATCTTATTGCCATTCCTAGCCCAAGGTATATAATGTACAGCTTCTGACTCTCATCTGCATATAACCCAATTAGGATTTTTCAAAATGTGCTGCCACTGAATTGAGAGGGCCCTACTGAAACCAGAGAAGCATAAAGTCATGGTAAAGGTGTGCAAGCATGCTGCTGACGATCCAGGGGCCTCACCATCTTACCCTGCCACTGCTTATAACCACAGAACTAAGTCCTTTGCAGAGGAAACTGTACTAGCGTGTGCCATGCGGGAGGCAAAGTTTTCCTGTCCCATGAGGTTTTCCTGGCTGATCCCACAAGAAAAGCCTTCTGAGTTCAGACCAGAAGTCCATCTACTCCATCATTCTGTTGACACCACCACCACTGGATATAGTGCACCTTGGATAGCTACTTTGGAGTTCTGACTGGGAACCCGGAGCGGATTCACCACTCCACTGATGTCGGAGCTGCCAGCCTCCACTGACCAGCAGCCGGCCAAAGAACCCCAGACACTCAGAAACAAGGAATGGAAGCGAGAGTCTTCATCTGCTTTTTGTTCTCCAGCACCTGGCATTCAGCAGTAATACATGGAGACTCCAACTCGCTCATTTTCATTTGAAAACTTGTATCTGCACATATGGAATGCATCTGCTGGAACAGGTATGCTGTTTTCCAGGCACCTCTTACTACCTGATGGTTGGTCATACGTACCTTATATAAAAGCTTATGATGGAACAATCGATGAATCCAGTAAATACACATATCAGTGAAGAAGAGAAAGGACAGCATGCTGAAGATAACACCAAACCAACCTAAGGGAAGAAAGGTAGGAGATTTACTAGTAGAGGCTAGTAGGTTTACATGGCAGTGATTTACGGGAACAAAGAAGTTCTTCAACCTAATGAACAGTTTCTATCAATTCACTGCAAAATAGTTTCCCTTCCCTGAGCATCCTTGAGGCTCAGAGAGGATAGCCTGAGCCTTTGGCAAAATTGAAAATGCACTCATTCCAAGTAAACAGATTGACGGAGCAATCCAACTGGTGGGGAAGGAAAGAACCCATGGGGGGGCCAAACTGCCATTCCCTATAGCCTGATGGGTTTGTGCTAGCACGGCAGCATTTTTCATTTTTGCCTTTTTTTAAAAAAAATCCTCCCATTAGGAGCAATGGATGGGGAATAAGCTACAGCAGTGCCAGAGCATCCATAGCCTCCATCCACATTCTCCAGGCACTTCAGAAGTAAGGGAAGGTTTGGACACAAAGCCTTCCCTCATCTGCCCCCAGAATTCCCCCTTTTTGCCCTCTCCACTAGAATTTCTAACCATTTTACACCCTGAAAGCTTCTATTCTTAATCTTGAACGTTACTACAAAGTATTGCACATTGCTTAGAAGGTATCAATAAAACAGCTGACTACTGGTTTACTTTATACTGCTGTACCGTCAGTGCAAAGGTATGTCCTTGGACTCGCTAGAGTTTGGAGATAAGAAATCCAGGGTTTTAAGAAAAGAATGAGAGGAGCCAATGATTTAGAGAAAGGACACTGTGATTGGAAAAATGCAGCTCTTACACAGAGCTAAACCTACACAAAGTCCCTCTGTTAGTTTCTTTCTTTAGAGGTGGGAAACTCATAGAGGTGCTTAATCCTTCTGTGTCTGCTGTTTCCCCATCCTGCTCTAAACCACTCCTCCCCTAGCAACTTTTCCTACCCATATGGTTTCAAATGGGCCGGCATCCATTTTAATCATGGGGGGATGTGGAATTTGGAGCAGGAAACAGCAGATGTGAAAAGGGTTCTGCCCCCTCCTCTTCATCACTTCTGCACACACACACCCATCCAAAGCTGCTTCTCAGTGTTGGGGCTTTAATATATATGTTTCACAGATCAACCCTGAGACAGGAAGAAGATACAAGGTGCAATAAATAATGGCTAAAACAAATAAGCAAGAAGTTAAAATGCATAAACCAGATTCTTGGGGAGAGACATGGATCTGGTATGGTAGGCAAACCAAGTAGTTTCCTTACCATAATGAGAGTCTGCTACGTTATCGTAGAGCTTGCTGTAGCCTCTGACTTCAACAAAGAAGATAGCAACTGTGGGGACGCTCATCCATGGCAATGCTTTTAAAGAGTGCTTGATCTCACGCTGTACTTGATTCTGAACACAAAAGCAGAGACTTTGTAAAAAAGAAATACTCCTTTGCATTTATATAGCACTTTAGAACTTTCAAAGCATATATGATCTCAGGAGTCCTTCCAACAAAACCACAAGGCAGAGTAGCAATATTATAGCTCCATGTTATAGGCGAGAAGCTGTAGCTGAGAGAGGGGTTTGCCTAATGTCACTTAAAGAGCTCATGGGAAAGTCCTGATTTCCATCTTAGTTTTAGCCAGTACACATTACCTTGAAAGTGTGCTTATTTGAACAGCGAAACAGAAAATATGCAAAGCGGGGGACGGGACAGGCCCCTTTTTCAGTGAGAGGCATGGGTAACAGGGCTCCTCCCAGGCAGATGAGGCTTACTCGATTTCAGGAGACAGGGAAAGACAAGAATATGTCCATGTGCCAGGCAATCAGCTAGATCAAAGCCAAATAGAAACTTCTCCATCTATGGGAACACAAGACTTTATGAGGAAGGAGAAATGCCAGAATAAGAATTGGGTCAAGAGGGAGAAGCAACTTCAAGAAGTAAGGCGCTCTACAAGGTTGGTCCATCAAAGGAGATCCTTAGAGAAATTCCTTTCCTGGGGGCGAGACTAGAAAGGTCAAACTGCATATGGCGGGCTGGCACAAGTTTTGTTGCAACTTTCATAGCAACAGTGCATTCATCAAAGAGGTCGACAAGTAATCTATGTAGTATTGTGCATAGTATTGTGCAAAGCTAATTCAAGGTTTGAGTGCTAGGATGCTGGAGGCTGAGACAGTTTGTAACCTGATCCAGCTAATTTACATAATTATCCCAACATTAAAATCTTTCATTGGCTGCCAATTAGTTGCCGGGCGAAGTACAATGTTTGGCCATTAAAGCCCTACATGGCTTGGGTCCAGGTTACCTGTGGGATCGCCTTCTCCCATACAATCTGCCCTGCACACTCAGGCCCCATGGGGAGAACTTACTTCAGTCAGCCAAAACTAGGCTGACAACTGTTACCCAGAGGACTTTTTCTTCTGTTGCCCCCAGACTGTAGAACGGCCTGCCGGAGGAGATTCATCAACTTAACTCTCTCTCCGAGTTTAAGGCAGCTTTAAAGACTAGCATCTTCCAGCAGGCCTACCCAGATGAATTTTAGACCAAGACTGTTATTTTGAAATTGTATTGGTTGTATATGCTCTTTTAATTAATTTGATGTATTTGATTTATATTGTATTGTTTACTAATGTTGTTTCCTGCCTTGATCCAAAGGGAGAGGCGGGTAAGAAATTATTATTATTATTATTATTATGGCTATTTATTAAGTACTCAACTTCTTTGTGGACTGCAAACATGCGCAGGGGCTTGGTACTTGACAAAGGAATGCCTTCTCTCAAATGTTCCCAATTGCTAAGAAATTCTTCAGAAGCTCTTCTCTGGTTGCCGCAACCCACAATGGTTAAACACACTTAATATAAATTGATTACTTTTTGAAAAGTTAGGAGTTACAAGGTGATTCCAGATTGACTATAATGGACAGGATACTAAGAATCCCATTATGGCTTTTTCCTATTGCAGTGTCCCCACTAAGCTACTAATGAGGGTCAAGAGACCCTCCATTGCAGCATATGACACTGGAGGGTGCTGTAGCTGGAACAAAAAAATTAGAAAAGTCCCACCTACCTGCACAGAAATTTTAGGGACACAGGACTCTTTGGATCCTAGCCACAGAACACAATTAACATGAGTAAGAAGCATTGTAGTGACATAACATGAGGGCATAGCAATCACTTTGTTTTCTTTACAAGAGTTTTTGTTCTTCATCAGATATGGATACTTGGGTTTGGCTGGCCACTGAATTGAGAAATTAGAAGAGGAATGAATTGTCCTACTCACCTCTAAAAACTGAGGGTGTTCCTTGAGTGAGTGATCAAATATGAAATAGTAGTTAAAAATGGCGAACAGAAGATAAATAGCATATGCACCCAAGTTTGTTAAGAAAAAGAGACTAATAATCTGTCGAAAAGGGTCCTCTTCTGGCCATGTTGCTGGATAAACATATGGTGTCAAAACAGCGCTGTCTGCATAGTTTAGGACAAGATCCATTGTTGTACCTGCACAAGATTGCCAGGAAGGAACGAAAGAGGATATATCAAACCACAGTGAAGGTATTAGTGAGACCCACAAAAGGTGTACATAACCCCTAAGGTTCAGTAGCCGAGGGTGTTTCATGTTCACAAGCTTTACTTTAGTGGGTTGTGTTTTCTAAAAATCAGCCACAACTCTGCAAATAAAAAGCTTAACAATGCAGTCTTTTGGGGAAGTCAAATAACTCCCCCCATGTATCTAGTGAATAGCTATAAATAAGTCCCAAAGGATGTCAGTGTGGTTAATGAGCAGAATCAATGAAGCTACTGAAAACAATAAGGCTTTCTTTAAAAGCGGAAGCCTTGCTCAGATGAAAAGAAAAATAAAGAGAAGCCAAAATTGTGGCAAAACAAATACTAGTTAATAGTAAGGCAAGCGGGGGGGGGGGTGTATGAGGAGGAGACTGCTAAAAACATTAACACAAACAAAATATTTTAAAATCCCTCAGAAGCAGAAAATCAGAAAGAATACACTTTTTGTTTACATGTGATAGCAAGACCGTCCTATTGGCATTGGCCAGTTTTGCTCTTACAGCGCAAATGTATAGAGCAAAATTTCTGACCTCGCAGAACGTATGATTTGTCTTACTATTGTTTTTACTATACTTGTTGTAACCACTGGTTGAAACAATAAAGTTTTATCTAAAATAGCCATGGATACACTTCAAGCCTGCCTTGTAAACACATCCCACAGATCACCGCAGATTTCTTTAGAACAACAGACACAGAGGCCAGATCTAAACCAAGCAGGATATAACATTTTGAAAGCGGCTTTAAAACCGTATACGGAATGTGTCATGAGCCCCAAAAGTTGTCAACACTGTTATAAACAGTTATAACGCAGCAGTGTAGATCCTGCCCAAGACATGCAATCCACACGGCTCATTCCACAGTCCCACCCTTCCGACCCTCATTTTACTTCAACAGGCGCAACAAAAAATCTCGTTGCGCCTTAAAGCTCTTATGCACCGTCAGATGCATGCATTTTATTTCAGATTACTTTATCATCCCCCTTCCCTCAGAGTAAAGCCCCACTGAATGCTGCCAGGCTCCTTTCTGAGTAGAAATCTAGCTTCTGAGCAAGTCCGTATAGGGTTGCACCGTTAAAGTCAGGGTTCAGATAGTTCTGAATCCCACTAAGGGAGGATTGGGGTGGGAAATTTGTTTTATATCCAGCATTTCTACCAGGAAAAAAGGGAGGGGCTTTTTGGTTTTCTCTCCCCTCCCCCACCCAAACCCCAATGCACCTTTCCTTTTAAATAAAGCCCGTCCTACGGCATGCAAAGCCAGGCAGGCCCGCAAACAGAAACCAGCGCTGTGGCAGATACGTACCCAAGGGCTGTGCCAAGGAGGACCAGAAGGAAGACTAACGGGGAGCATCACCCCGGAGCACTCTGGGAAACCCTGCTGTGCCCCTCTTCTGCCGGCAGAGGCCCTCCACTTCCCTTCCCTCCCCACCTAGGCCCCAGTCCTCCTCCCCTTCCTTCTTTCCTTCTCCGGGCTCTTCCTCCTCTTCCCCAGCCAAAGCAGCCCAAGATAGAAATCCAGAACCTGAGGAGCGAGCAGGTGGAGCGAGGACGGGGCCGCCCGAGGGGGCGCGTAAGCACGCTCTCGTCCAATGGCTGAAGGGGAAAGGCGGGGCCGGGCGGGGGAAAGGCGGGGCCAAGCCGGTAGCCTGATGAAGCGGGGACTCGCGCGACGCTGGCCTGTTGCGTGACGCCAGCGGGGCGTGGTCAGGACGTCAGGACGGGATTGGAGGGGGGCTCCAGAGCGGGGCGGGATAAGGGAGGGGGGAGGACTTTGTGCGCTTTCGGCTCTTGCCGGCGGTGGGCGGGGTGTAGGGGGGCGGAGTCAGGTGGTGCGCGGGCTGCTCTGAGGTGTTTATTTTTTTTAACCTCAGGACATTTTACCTCAGCAGCAAGGTGGCTTAGTAATAACCCAAATCACCCTCCATGTGTCAAGCCCCCGTATGCTGGGTGTTTTCGCCTCAAAGCCGCCCTTCACAGGTACAGAAACATTAAAAGACGTGTCACTGACAAACTGAGGGAATCAGCAACACGGGTTCACACACCCCTCAGCCCACTATAAGCCTTCTCCAATTTAATGCCCTTCGGATGTTTTGTAAACCGCCCCCCCCCCCCCCAATATTCCTACCCATTGGGCATACTGGCTGGGGCTGATGATGGGAGTTGTAGTTCAAAACATCTGGAGGGGGACGTACTAAAACAAAGGACAGTACTTGCCCATAGAGAAACCATACTTGCCCATAGGGATCCATTGCATAGCACTTGCCCATAGGGATTCAATGCATAGCACTTTCCCATAGAGAAACCATACTTGCCCATAGGGATTCATTGCATAGCACTTTCCCATTGAGAAACCATACTTGCCCATAGGGATTCATTGCATAGCACTTTCCCATTGAGAAACCATACTTGCCCATAGGGATTCATTGCATAGCACTTTCCCATTGAGAAACCATACTTGCCCATAGGGATTCATTGCATAGCGCTTTCCCATTGAGAAACCATACTTGCCCATAGGGATTCATTGCATAGCACTTGCCCATTGAGAAACCATACTTGCCCATAGGGATTCATTGCATAGCACTTTCCCATAGTGAAACCATACTTGCCCATAGGGATTCATTGCATTGCACTTTCCCATTGAGAAAGCATACTTGCCCATAGGGATTCATTGGACAGTACTTGCCCATAGGGATTCATTGCATTGCACTTTCCCATTGAGAAAGCATACTTGCCCATAGGGATTCATTGGACAGTACTTGCCCATAGAAAAACCATACTTGCCCATAGGGATTCATTGGACAGTACTTGCCCATAGGGATTCCTTGCATAGCACTTGCCCATAGAGAAACCATACCTGCCCATAGGGATTCATTGCATTGCACTTTCCCATTGAGAAAGCATACTTGCCCATAGGGATTCATTGGACAGTACTTGCCCATAGGGATTCATTGCATTGCACTTTCCCATTGAGAAAGCATACTTGCCCATAGGGATTCATTGGACAGTACTTGCCCATAGAAAAACCATACTTGCCCATAGGGATTCATTGGACAGTACTTGCCCATAGGGATTCCTTGCATAGCACTTGCCCATAGAGAAACCATACCTGCCCATAGGGATCCATTGCATAGCACTTGCCCATAGGGATTCATTGGACAGTACTTGCCCATAGGGATTCATTGCATAGCACTTGCCCATAGGGATTCATTGCATAGCACTTGCCCATAGAGAAACCATACTTGCCCATAGGGATTCATTGCATAGCACTTTCCCATAGAGAAACCATACTTGCCCATAGGGATTCATTGCATTCCACTTTCCCATAGAGAAACCATACTTGCCCATAGGGATTCATTGGACAGTACTTGCCCATAGGGATTCATTGCATAGCACTTGCCCATAGGGATTCATTGCATAGCACTTTCCCATTGAGAAACCATACTTGCCCATAGGGATTCATTGCATAGCACTTTCCCATTGAGAAACCATACTTGCCCATAGGGATTCATTGCATAGCACTTTCCCATTGAGAAACCATACTTGCCCATAGGGATTCATTGCATAGTGCTTTCCCATTGAGAAACCATACTTGCCCATAGGGATTCATTGCATAGCACTTGCCCATTGAGAAACCATACTTGCCCATAGGGATTCATTGCATAGCACTTTCCCATAGTGAAACCATACTTGCCCATAGGGATTCATTGGACAGTACTTGCCCATAGGGATTCATTGCATTGCACTTTCCCATTGAGAAAGCATACTTGCCCATAGGGATTCATTGGACAGTACTTGCCCATAGAAAAACCATACTTGCCCATAGGGATTCATTGGACAGTACTTGCCCATAGGGATTCCTTGCATAGCACTTGCCCATAGAGAAACCATACTTGCCCATAGGGATTCATTGCATAGCACTTTTCCATAGAGAAACGGCGAATGGTGTAAAAGCCGGAATGGAATGGAACAGGCCAGAACAACCCTTAATATTAAAAAAACCACACCAAAAACTGTGGCATGTGTTAGAAACACTTGAAAACAATATTTTAGGACTGAAACCATTGCAATATTATATTATTATTAACCTCATAACTCCCAGAACAACATCCGGAACAGAATGGATGGCCCGGAACGGCCGCTTCTGAATGACTGAAACCAACCAAACTCAACTGTCACACATTACTAGGTGGGACAGATACAATACAGTACAAAACAGCCACAAAAATCATGTTTCAGTGCCCATATCGGGCCATAGTCCATATTGCACAAAACAGGCCAGAAAGGCAGCTTCCAAGTGAGCCAACTCAACCAAACTCACCACTCACACATTACTAGGTGGGACAGATAGAATAAGCCAGGAAACAGCCACGAAAACCACGTTCCAATGCTCGTTCTGGGCCGTGGTTCATATTGTGCAAAATAACCTGGAAAAGCAGATCATGGGTGAACAAAATGAGGTAGAAACTCATTTGAGAAATAGCCCAGGATGGCAAGTTCTGTGTGAGTGAAGGCAATCGAACAAACCACTTTCAGTGTTCTAAATGGAAGAGCTAACAAACTTTCACAGAATCCAGAACGAAGATCTGCAAAGACAGTTTCATACCGAAGCCCATTGTTGTGGTGTGGTGTGGTGTAGCACTCAAAATATCAGACTAGAATGGGTAGGACCCATTCCATCATGAAGCTTCCAATGACCTGTGGCCATCACCTCTCTCAGCCTAACCCATCCCACAAGGTTGTCACAAAATTGTTAAATACCATTATTCTGTATATAGGGCTGCCTTTGTGCCTAGTCTGGAAACTTCAACTAGTTCAAAATATGGCAGCCAGGTTGGTCACCGATACACCTAGGGGTGACCATATTACACCAGCTTTAAAATCGTTCCACTGGCTGCCAATTGGTTTCTGGGTGAAGTACAAAGTGTTGGTTATTACCTTTCAAGCCCTACATGGTTTGGGTCCAGGTTACCTGCGGGATCACCTTCTCCCATACAATCCGCCCTGCATGCTCAGGTCCTCTGGGAAGAACTTACTACAGTCGGCCAACACTAGTGTTATAAAGATCTGAACAGATCTATGATTTCCATCCCAAAACACGTCCATTTCCCCTGACACGCATCTTACACACATCTTACATGCATCCTACATGTGTTTGCTGACACGCTCACCCAAACCGTCCACACACAGCACCCCAAATCCCCATTCCCCACTGCCTGTCCACTGTATCCATTTCTGCAAAAGTCAAGCTGCTTGCAAGAGATTTGGCGGTGCAAGAACTAGGAGCTTGTCAATATTGCCATTGCTCCTTCTTCTCCAGGTCAGACTCCATTGTACACAGTCAGAGACGCACATAGGCTACTTGACTTAGAAGAACCAGGGGTGTGACTCATCCAGATGTGACCGTGGCACACCTGGAGCGGGACAAAACGACCATATAAGAGAATGATAGAAGTAGAGGGACGTTGCAAAGCATCTCTGGGTACAAGTAAAATAGCACATGGCAATGCAACGCCACATCTGGCCACTACTTGGGACTACTCGAGAGTAAAATAGAGTTGGCCAAATGATGTCACTAGGGCTATAAACCAATGAGATGAGGGCTGATGCCGTGTAACTTTTGGAGTATAAGAGCATTGTTTGAACCTTGGTGTGGTGTGACTCTGGAAAGCAGCGTTAGCGTCCGGAGGTCACCTATTCTGCACAGAATAATAAATTAGTTTCCAAAGCTTCAGGAGGTCTTTCGTCAAGTGTTTCATATCTGGACTTTGGCACACTTGGGAACAGCATAATTTATGCAACACTAGGTTGACAGCCATTACCCAGGGGACCTTTTCTTCTGCCGCTCCCAGACTGAGGAATGACCTGCTGGAGGAGACTTGTCAACTTAACCGTCTTTTAGAACTTATGAAAGCTATAAAGACTGGTCTCTTCTGGCAGGCATATCCAGTGGAATTTTAGAATGATTTTAGGATTTTTTTAATGATGTTTTATTACTATTTTAATAGTAATGTTAAATGCCATGTTTTCAATCAGTTTTATGTATTTTATCATATTTTATATTTACTGTTATTTCCTGCCTCAATCCAGATGGAGAGGCAGGTAAGAAATAAAATTATTATTACTATTATTTTCTGTCCAACCGAGTAACATGTGACTGTTGAATTCGTTTGACTTACCTCACTTGGAAGATGCCGTTCTGGCCTGCTTTGCGCAATATGGACTATAGCACGGAATGGGCATCAGAACATAGTTTTCGTGGCTGTTTTGTGACGTATTGTATCTGTCCCATCTAGTAATGTGTGAGTGGTGAGTTTGGTTGAGTTGGCTTACTTGGAAGCTGCAGTTCCGGCCTGTTTTGCGCAATATGGACTATGGCCCGATACGGGCACCGGAACATGGTTTTTGTGGCTGTTTTGTGGTGTATTGTATCTGTCCCACCTAGTAATGTGTGACAGTTGAGTTTGGTTGGTTTCAGTCATTCAGAAGCGGCCGTTCCGGGCCATCCATTCTGTTCCGGATGTTGTTCTGGGAGTTATGAGGTTAATAATAATATAATATTGCAATGGTTTCAGTCCTAAAATATTGTTTTCAAGTGTTTCTAACACATGCCACAGTTTTTGGTGTGGTTTTTTTAATATTAAGGGGTCGTTCCGGCCCGTTCCGTTCCATTCCGGCTTTTACACCATTCGCCATTTCTCTATGGAAAAGTGCTATGCAATGAATCCCTTTGGGCAAGTATGGTTTCTCTATGGGCGCTATGCAATGAATCCCTATGGGAAAGTGCTATGCAATGAATCCCTATGGGCAAGTATGGTTTCTCTATGGGAAAGTGCAATGCAATGAATCCCTATGGGCAAGTGCTATGCAATGAATCCCTATGGGCAACTGCTATGCAATGAATCCCTATGGGCAAGTATGCTTTCTCAATGGGCAAGTGCTATGCAATGAATCCCTATGGGCAAGTATGGTTTCTCTATGGGAAAGTGCTATGCAATGAATCCCTTTGGGCAAGTATTTTTTCTCAATGGGCAAGTGCTATGCAATGAATCCCTATGGGCAAGCATGCTTTCTCAATGGGCAAGTGCTATGCAATGAATCCCTATGGGCAAGTACTGTCCAATGAATCCATATGGGCAAGTATGGTTTCTCAATGGGAAAGTGCTATGCAATGAATCCCTATGGGCAAGTGCTATGCAATGAATCCCTATGGGCAAGTATGGTTTCTCAATGGGCAAGTGCTATGCAATGAATCCCTATGGGCAAGTTCTGTCCAATGAATCCCTATGGGCAAGTATGCTTTCTCAATGGGCAAGTGCTATGCAATGAATCCCTATGGGCAAGTATGCTTTCTCAATGGGCAAGTGCTATGCAATGAATCCCTATGGGCAAGTATGGTTTCTCTATGGTTAAGTGCTATGCAATGAATCCCTATGGGCAAGTTCTGTCCAATGAATCCCTATGGGCAAGTATGGTTTCTCAATGGGAAAGTGCTATGCAATGAATCACTATGGGCAAGTATGCTTTCTCAATGGGCAAGTGCTATGCAATGAATCCCTATGGGCAAGTATGCTTTCTCAATGGGCAAGTGCTATGCAATGAATCCCTATGGGCAAGTATGCTTTCTCAATGGGCAAGTGCTATGCAATGAATCCCTATGGGCAAGTACTGTCCAATCAATCCCTATGGGCAAGTATGGTTTCTCAATGGGAAAGTGCTATGCAATGAATCCCTATGGGCAAGTACTGTCCAATGAATCCCTATGGGCAAGTATGCTTTCTCAATGGGAAGGTGCAATGCAAGGAATCCCTATGGGCAAGTACTGTCCAATGAATCCCTATGGGCAAGTATGGTTTTTCAATGGGAAGGTGCAATGCAATGAATCCCTATGGGCAAGTTCTGTCCAATGAATCCCTATGGGCAAGTATGCTTTCTCAATGGGAAGGTGCAATGCAAGGAATCCCTATGGGCAAGTACTGTCCAATGAATCCCTATGGGCAAGTATGCTTTCTCAATGGGAAAGTGCAATGCAATGAATACCTATGGGCAAGTACTGTCCAATGAATCCCTATGGGCAAGTATGCTTTCTCAATGGGAAAGTGCAATGCAATGAATCCCTATGGGCAAGTACTGTCCAATGAATCCCTATGGGCAAGAGCTATGCAATGAATCCCTATGGGCAAGTGCTATGCAATGAATCCCTATGGGCAAGTGCTATGCAATGAATCCCTATGGGCAAGTATGCTTTCTCAATGGGTAAGTGCTATGCAATGAATCCCTATGGGCAAGTATGGTTTCTCTATGGGAAAGTGCTATGCAATGAATCCCTATGGGCAAGTACTGTCCAATGAATCCCTATGGGCAAGTATGCTTTCTCTCTGGGAAAGTGCTATGCAATGAATCCCTATGGGCAAGTATGGTTTTTCAATGGGCAAGTACTATGCAAGGAATCCCTATGGGAAAGTGCTATGCAATGAATCCCTATGGGCAAGTATGGTTTCTCTATGGGCAAGTGCAATGCAATGAATCCCTATGGGCAAGTGCTATGCAATGAATCCCTATGGGCAAGTACTGTCCAATGAATCCCTATGGGCAAGTATGGTTTCTCAATGGGCAAGTGCTATGCAATGAATCCCTATGGGCAAGTATGGTTTCTCTATGGGAAAGTGCTATGCAATGAATCCCTATGGGCAACTACTGTCCAATGAATCCATATGGGCAAGTATGCTTTCTCAATGGGAAGGTGCAATGCAATGAATCCCTATGGGCAAGTACTGTCCAATGAATCCCCATGGGCAAGTATGGTTTCTCAATGGGCAAGTGCTATGCAATGAATCCCTATGGGCAAGTATGCTTTCTCAATGGGAAAGTGCAATGCAATGAATCCCTATGGGCAACTACTGTCCAATGAATCCCTATGGGCAAGTGCTATGCAATGAATCCCTATGGGCAAGTGCTATGCAATGGATCCCTATGGGCAAGTATGGTTTCTCTATGGGCAGGTATGGTTTCTCTATGGGCAAGTACTGTCCTTTGTTTTAGTACGTCCCATCTGGAGGGCACCAGGTTGAGGAAAGCTGCTTTAGGGCGCAACCCTAAGCAAGTTTTGACAGGGGGGAGGAAATTGCCCTATAAATCCCACCATTCGAAGAGTGGGAGACTTTTAGACTCCCCCCCCCCCTCATGTCTAAATAATTAAAAGACTGTGCCTAGTTTGTTATTGTTATGGTTGGGTTTGAAATTTAATACAAATAAAAATAAATTGTTAATATCTTTAAAGAGCAGTCTTATGCACATACAGATAAAATACTAAAATACAAACAGTGCTCATTAGATTCTGGCTTATTAGTCTTTGTCAGTGGCCCATCACTAGGCTGTTGAGTATTCAGATAAAGGTTTTCAAAAAAAAGGGGGGGGCTGACTTAAGTATTCCCGAAGTAAGGGATTTATATGTCACTCCCCACAATGTGGTAGATATTTTGCACTAGACGTTTTCATTTAGCCTCAACTCTTGTGCATAATAAGGTACATCTGAGCACCTTGTTATTTGTGTTTGGGTTTGTTATGCTTACATTACACACTCCAAGACAGACACACCAATACACTCATACACAATATGATGATGATTATTTTTAAAAAAGATGAATAGATTCTGGATGGATAAGGGCAAACAAACAAGCTGAAGCTCAATCTAGACAGGAGGACAGTTTGGTGAAGGAAACGGATTGATCTGGATAGAGGGGAGTAGCTGGTTTTGGAGGGTGCTGCACCCTCTCTGAAACCTGGGTTTCTCATGATCTTGGCATTGTCTGTGGAAATGATCAGAAGTGCCTTTTAGCAGCGTAGGGCAGAATCCTATGCATGTTTAGACTGGGGGAAAAATACTAGAACTCCCTGCATTTCCCAATCAACCATGCTGGCTGGGTGTCACAAGGCTTTTGTTGCCTAAACATGCAAAGGATTGCAGCCTTAGTTTGGCATGCACTTCTAATTGTACAGAGAGCAGGGTGTCATGTAATTATCTTAATATGTGAACAGATTAGGATGGAAGGAGACACTCCCTCACCTATTTGGATCCCAAGCCATTTAGGGTTTTGGAGGTTAAGAGCACCAGCATCTTGAATTGGGGTAGGAAGCAAACAGGCATCCTATGTAAAAAGAATGAGATTTCCCCCAGAATTGGTGAAATATTTGGCCTTTGCCGGAAGAAGTGAAGAAGAAGCGAGCCTTTCTGGGAAGCTCGTTCCACAAATGGGATGCCGCAGCAGAAAAGGCCTTTTTCTTAGTAGCCACCCACACCTCACTCCCATTGGTGGAGGTTCCCAGAGAAGGACCACTGAAGATGACATTAGAAACCATTACCTTGCTGTCTGCTTAGTAATGCATTGAGCAGCCCTGAATTTTCACTTATTTGCAGATAAGAACGTAAAAGGACTTGACCTTCATAAGGAAGCCTTTGATTTGTGACACAGCTGGCAGTACTGGACTGAAAAACCAGCACATTCCAACATCTATACTATTACAGAAAATCTTTATTCTTTCTCATTGAAGAAATTTCACCCTGAATGCCACTCGCCTCTCAACCGAGGCAGCGAAAGGGAACACAGACAGACTGGGATCCACAGCAGTTGTTGCTAGCTACGCAGCAGTGCCGGGGGGGGGGGGGGAGTACAGCATGCAAGCAGAGGAAGGAGACAAAGACAAAATGAAAGAGGTGTTTAAATCCCTGCCTAATTCTGTCAGCTTTTAGTTGCTTTGGGAAGAGGAATAAGAGCCATCAGGGACTGGAAAGAGGACAGAGAGAAATGATTGGAGAAACAGATACTGATTTGGGCAAGGAATAAAAAGAGTCCAGGTGTGCAGGTGAAAGGATATTTATCCTAAGAACTTTCTCTTCTCCAGATAGAGTAAGCTACTGGGAAAAAGACACAGGCAACTCCTGTGCAATCTGTTGATCCTGTCTATCTGGATCATCAGTGGCGGCATTGGACTGTTGTTTAACATTCCCATTGCAAGGAATAACAGTAGAGTGAGGTCAAGAAGAAGATACACCCAGCCCAAAAGCTAGTTTTCCCAATGGACTTGGAAGACAGAGAGCAGAGTAGTTTACCCGGCTGCAAGCCAAGTTTCATGATCGGCTCCATTACACAGGCAACCACGTGGTTTGAACGGAAACCTTCCATTTCAAGTCCCTCTTATGTTTTTCATTAGACAGGGGGGATGCTGCTGACGTCGTCGTTTAATGGACCCGCAGACTTCCATGAGTGGCCAATCAAGAGCGTGCAATAAATCTCTGCTATAGAGAAGTTCTTGGTTATAAGGAACTTTTCTGAAACATTCCCCTAGCTTGGGGGGGGGGTTATATTTTATATTGGCTGTCTGCTTGACACCTTTTGAGTAATAAATATAAGTTTATGCAAGAGTTCATGGTCATTTGATCTATAGAAGTAAGTGAACAAGGGGTTTGGTGCACTTCTTCCAACGGACCTGCCAGCAATGCAGCTTAAGTGACGTAACAGTGATTGCAGAGTCTGTTAAATCGCCGAGTCTGCAAAATATCATCCATCCATTATTCCCTGTGACATCAAAAGCAATATCACTAATCACATAAGAAAAGGATCTGTGCTCAGTTTAAATAAGAGATTGAGCCTGAATTATGCCACCTGAGCGTATTCATCTTGCCTCAGAAATAAGACCCATTGGTTGCAACAAGGTTTACCCTCAACAACTGTTCACAGGGTAAATTATTGTTCAGAGAATGAACAAGTTTTTTCCCCCTTTCATTTAATTAAAATATTTCTTGGCTGCCTTTCAGGACAGAAGCCCTCCCAAGGTGGCATACAGCAATAAGACACATATAACCAGCATAATATTAAGAACAATAAAAACACCACCAGCAAAAGAAAGCATATTAGGAGAAGGCCAGAGTAAAATAATATGTTTTCAAGGCCTTCTAAAAAGATTGCAATGTTGGAACATGAAAGACCCCCGATGGCAACTTATTTCAGAGATGTGGGGCCACTGTAGAGAAGGTCCTCTCACATGTGGGTAAATGAGAAGAACATCTCTTGCTGATTTTCCAGTGTGGACAGGCTGATATGGATGAAGGTGGCCTTTCAGGTAATTTGGTCCCAAACTGTTTAAGGCTTTAAAGGTCAAAATTAGCATTTTAAATTGGGCTTGGAAACACACCAGTAACCAGAGCAGTATAGGCCACCACATTCTGCAACAACTGAACTTTCTGAAACATCTTTAAAAGCAGCCCCACGTACAGCTCATTACAGCAGTCCAGCCAGGACATCACTAGTACATACATAAGTGAGGCAATGTCCACCCTCTCCAGATAGGGCCACAGCTGACATACGAGCCAAAGCTGGTAAAATGTATTCCACAGCCACCTGGCCTTTCCTGGTTAACACAGAGTGGACAACCAGACTTAGAAAGAGTACAACCCCCATCTAAAACCAGTTGTAAACCTCCATCCAAAGGAGTTGGTTTCCCAACCCATACAACTTTTGTCTTGTTTGGTTTAAGTTTCAGCTTGCTTACCCTCAGCCACCCCAAGCAGCTTCCATACAGTGTTTCATGAGTTCAACAGCTGCAGCCATTTCATGTTAAAAAAGTACAGGGGATAGAATGGTTAAAGCAATCTGTATCCTGAACTGCTCGTGCAGACATGAGCCACTGTCACTAGTCTGTCAATCCTTGCTCAGTACAAAATACAGATCTTGTTAAAGATCACTTACCCACTTGGTAGCCTCTGGGGCGGATCTACACTGCTATTTTAAAGCGCTTTAAAGTGCTTTATAACAGTAGTGACAACTGTTTTGGGGTGTGTCCTGGGCCCCAACAGTTGTCACTACTGTTATAAAGCGCTTTAAAGCACTTTAAAACAGCAGTGTAGATCCTGCCCTGCACTGGCTGTAGCAGTTTCAGTGAAAGGGTAATAAATGTTCCAGCAGGTGGTTTTCAGTTCAAGGGAGTTCAGGCAAAGGCAGAAGTAGTCAAGGTAAGAGGCAAAGGTCAGAGCACAGGCAACCAGTCAGATATATCGAGTCAGGCAAAAAAGGGAATGCTCAGAATAACAGGCAGCAGGCAAGCAAAGTTTGGCAGTCAGATACATACACAATCCAGTGGCAGAGTCAAACAGGAGTCTGCTAAGATTAGGTGACCAGATAAAATCTAGGTCAGGGCTCATGTAACTTTAACAGTTGTAGAGAAAAGGGAATTTCAGCCAGAGTCATTTTTATGCAATTAGTTCCTGGTGAAATTCCCTCTTCATCACAACACTTAAAGGTGCAGGCACTATACTAGAATGACCATATACAAAAGAAGGCAGGGCCCCTGCAACTTTAACTGTTGTGATGAAGAGGGAATTTCACCAGGAACTAATTGCATACAAATGACTCTGGCTGAAATTCCCTTTTCTCTACAACTGTTAAAGTTACATGAGCCCTGACCTGGATTTTATCTAGTCACCCTAGCTAAGACAATGTTTCCAGTACTGGCTATGTGCACACTGAAGGCTTTTAACCACAAAGGCTGCTAAGCCCCACCCAGACTCAGCTGCTGATCATTAAAGCTCTCTGGTCAGAGCCCTAATCAAGATGAGTCACACGATACCTTTTTTTTGGTAAACTAGCACTCCTCACAGGAGCCCTACTGGCAGGTCACTCCTGGGGGCCAGAGGATCACTCAGTCTTCGCTTCAGAGTCCTCTCCCCATGACAGGGAAGGACTTGCAGCCATCTCCCCCGAAGGCTGAGGCTGCTCCTGGTCCGGTGCCAGCAACTGGTCTAGCGTGCCCTCCGTTTTCTGTGTTCCTTCACACACAATATACAGTTCCCTATAATACAGATGTGCTTTTAAGCAATTCCCATTCACTATTGGCAGGGGTGTACATTCAGGCAAAATGCCGAGTGGATTCTCCTCCACGCCTTGATTTGACTCAGTCTTCCACAGATTTCTGAATCATTGCAAATCCATTTCTGGGTAACAGCTGAGTTACTCTGTAACAAAACACTCAGCCTAGCAACACGAGGAAGTGCAAACACCTTTCACAGTAAATAGTTATCCAGAGAACTATTGTAATTTTTCTTTCTTGACAGAGGTTGGACTGCATTTTGTGCTCCTGATTCCTTCTAGGATCCTATGACCCTGGCGTTCAGTTTCGGAGAAGACCCCTAGTTTGCTTTCAGATGTGCTGATGTGTTAATCCTTGAAATACTAAGTGGGAGAATGTGTGCCTGCAGTGTTCACTGAAACCCTCACAACGTTTCTCAAGGTATGATGTAATCAACCATTCACCTCCTTTGTTTTTTCCTGGCTCTCCTTTCTATATCCTACCATCTCCTCAAAGAGCTCCATCACACCTGCATTTTAATGCACTCTCGACATGCCCGGTGTCTGGTTTTGCAGCACGGCACTCACATGACGTCGTACCCATCCTGCTGCGATCTCGCTGTGATCGCACCATTTCCCCCTCCTCTTCCATTTTATTTTGGTACAGGGAAAGTCCGGTTCTTTTCTCCATACGCGATAACATCGCTGTTCCGTTCCCGTGTAACTTCCTTTTCGATGCTATTTCGGATTGTCCTGATTTTTGTGCTGGCAGTGTGTCTGTGGAAGGGTATGTGTGTAGGGCAGTGTCACTGATGAAAGCAGAGGGCAGGATGGTTCTCCTCCAGCGCGCCATTTCAATTGCCTTTCCTCATCATTCTCCTTAAGAATGCCTGCTGGATTGTTGGTATGGAGTTCGCCGGTCAAGTAGGCTAAACTGGCTGTTCTCATGGATGCCCAAATCACCAATGCAGTTTATAAGGACCCTAGGGAAAGCATTGTGTGTTCTTTCTCCTAAATTTTACAGTGCAACAATACTTTGTTGAAATGAGGATAAGTAGACCAGTCCATGGACATGGAAGGGGTTGATTTTCCCCAATCCCGTAATTCCTGAATCCCTTAAGTATACCATTGCATCATTACACCATTTCAGCCTACCAGAATTGTATTCAATTGCATTTGCGCAGAAATATATAAAAAAGTGGGAAAATAAGAATTAGGGTGGGGGAAGGAACCCATGTCCCATGTCCATCTCAAAGTCCCTCCCAGCTACAACAACCAATGAACTGCAAGGGGAATAAGAAGGGAGGAGACAGGATGGTATGTTAGCGATGCGAGCCCATACAGGTGAAAGGATGCACAAGCTGAAATAGCGCTGAAATCATGCAACAACGCACACACGTGAAAGTAATCAGCACTTGACATGCTGTCGAAACAGAGGTGGATAGTGCAGGGACAACCCGGGGGAAAAATGTGGTTTGATGGAGCTCAAAGGCAATGAATCCATCGAGAAAAGCTTCCAGTCTACAATTAGTTTATTTTCATGACAATTCACATTTGCAGTGGCCGATGCACATGGTCTACTTAGAATTCCTATTTTGAGGGGACTTGAAAATGTAGTGATAGCGAGCATTGGCCAAGATGGCTTGAAAAAAAGATGAGAATAATTCATAGAGACATCTAGTAAGGCAAAAGACATTGTGCCACCAGAGGCTGACCTGCTAGCTCCTCCTACTCCCTCCCATCACTTACCATTTTAAATATTTTTTGCCATTATTAGTATTATTTTCATTTCTATACCACCCAATAGCCAATGTCTCTGGGCAGTTTGCAACAATTCATAAGACAATAAAATACAGCATGTAATACAGCATAAAAAAAGTAAATAATCAAAATTTAAAACAATCTAGACAGCTAAAAACAGTTTCAATAAAATACTAGATCTGTTTAAATGACTGACATAAATACCCCACCATATTTTATTAAATGCCCAGGAGAAGAAGGTAGTCTTGACCTGGTGCTGAAAGGATGACAATGCTGGCACTAGGCAGGCCCATTATATTAGCAGCTGCAGCGGAGGAGTATAAACCTACAAAGTATGAATGCACAAGGGGGATTTAGTGTTATCATGATGGGATCGTAATGATTTAACTCAAGGTGTAGATCTGCCTCCAGTGTCAAATCACTATGATCACATCATGGTAATGCTATATCCGTCTTGCACATTTATGCTTCATTGAACACACAATTACATTTGTTGCTGTATTTTGCATAATCTGGAATAAAAAGCAGGAATTAAAACTATGAAAGTGATATATGGAATGTTAATCAGTTAATCAGTTAATCAGTCCACTTCAATACTGCTATCAAGTAGTTTAGATCTAGCCCAGGACACTATTGCACTAGGACTTTCACAAGGGCTTTACTGCCTTTCAGAGCCATCTGGATCAGGGCCAGAGGTTGAAATGTATGGCTCAATTCAGATGACACAATAAACAACTGGTGTGGGAAAAACAATCGTCAGTTGTTTTGACTGTTGTGTCATCCGAATGCTGCCATAGTCAACTCAGCGCTGATCCTCATCCACACCACAGTTGATTATTTATTACCATGTTGTGTGGGGAGTACCCCCTAGTTGAACAACTGTCAAGTTGATTATTACCCCACCATTGACTATTGTGTCGTCCGAATTGAGCCTATTACTCTCCTTTTCCAGGCTTCTCAAATAAGAGACCCCATCTGACATGGAGAGCATCCTTCCTTCATCATCAGATCCATTCTTGGTGAAAGTTACAAGGCATTTGTCTGCTGATGTGGTCAGAAGTGCTGCGAAGGATTTTGCCAATGAGTACCTCAACAGGGCTGCTGTTTTCAATAGCATGGATGAAATAGTGACTGAAGTAATCCATGCAACTTTGCCAGAACTGGTGAGTGATCCAATGGGTATTTCTTCCTGTGGGAATGTATGGGAGAAACACGTCTACTTCCTTTCTTTGATGCTCTGTGTTCTTTTTCTGTTGGTTCAGATCCAAGAAGCAAAGCACGAACTGGACCAGAAGGATGTTCTTGATGGGATTATCTCCTGCGTTGTTGAGAAGGAAGTCAAAGCCCTAATTCAGATTGTCCTTAGTGAATGCCATGCTGATGTATTTAAGCCACAGGAGCAGGAGGTAAACCCAGAATCCTTTTGGATCAGATCAAATGTCCATCTTGTCTACCATCCTGTTTCCTATAATGGCCAGTCATCTTGGAAGCTTCTGGGAAGACCACACACAGGAGACGAAGGCAGCATCTGAACACAAATGTGTCATTTACCCTGGGTTGGTCCTACCATTAGACAGAATGAAGTGGCCACTTCAGGCAGCAGATTTGGATGTCATGAAGAACCAGCAAATGCTCCATTATTGAATTGGTTATACTGTGCCAGGGGAGATGTGCTATGGGATTTTCTGTCTCAGATGCCAAAATAACTTGGCTGGCCTTGGCTACTACACATCTTGACTGTGGTTGGTGTGTGTGTGTGTGTGTGTGTGTGTGTGTGTGTGTGGCAGATATATACGGAGCCTCTATTTTCAGAGGGTAGAACAGTCGTTGTGGAGCAACAGTGGGATGGGGCTATGGGCATCCTGCCTTGTCAGTGCTCTTCCCAGGGCATTTGGTTAGCTACTGAATGAAGAGGAAGGATGCTGGACTAGAATAACTTTTGATTTGATTCACCAGGACTTTCCTTCTTATTGCTTGTGCTGGAATCATTGAACTGGGAGGTATTAAATGAAGTTGCTTGTAATCCAACCTCCACAAGTAATAATAGTTTGAGGAGGACAGGGATTTATGTGTCAATGGTGAAGGCCCAGGATGCCTTTTAGATCTGCCATTCAAAGAGCCAATTTAGTCAATATCTCCTGGTGCTTTTCTGGAAATCACCTGCCACTGACCTGCTTCATCTTCCAGCCACAATTTTCAACCTTTGTATTAATTGTCATTGATAAAATGAATGTCACTCCTTCTAATCACTCCCCAAGAGCAGTGAGGGTTTCACATTCCCTTCCATTTGCTGCACTCTGTGAGTTTGCCTCTCCCCCATTTCTCTTTGAGATCCATCTCACTATGAGGCCATATCATTCAGCCTAGTCCTTCACGTTCTGATTATTGGAGAAATAAAGAGAAAATGAAGGAAGAGATTGTGGTTATAGTAAGGTACAATGCAAAGGCCTGTCTCTGTTGGTCTGCATACCAGCCAGGAGTACGTCAAATTCCCCTCTTCTTTCAACATAATCTCTGCAAACAAGCATTTCTGCATGTACGTGTCAGTCAGGAACTACACAAAATCACAATGCGTGCTTGCTTATTACGATGCACATCACATTCCTAGATACACAACAGGGTGTAATCTATAAATCATATGCCACAAATATTTATGAAGGCTGTCAGTTCTTATTCTTACAGCCTATCTACACTACTGCTTTAAAATGGTTTAAAATGGTTTATAACAGTTTTGAGAACTGTTGGGGCCCAGACACACTACATATACAGTTTTCAAAATGTTTTCAAAGTGTTTTATCCTGCGTGTGTAGATAGGCTTTTAGTGTCCCAGCAAAGCATTTTTTCCTGTTAATGCTTCTCAGCATCAAAGTGGCATGTTAAGGTCTTTTTGTTGTTGTTTAACAACCATGAAGCAAATCAAACTCTCTGCCTTTGGCCAAGCAGTAGGAAGGCTGGGCATTTTCACAATTGCCAAACTCAAAACCCAAACAATTTATTTATTTATTTATTACATTGCTATACTGCCCAAAAGTCGAAGCTCTTTGGGAGATTCACAACAATTCAAACCATAAAATACAACATAGGATGCGCTATTAAAATTTGTGGCAATCCACCAAAACAAGAAAAGGAACAAAAAAGGAATGAACAAAATATTACATCCCTACATGATGCATAATGAATTTGTTGCCATTAGATGCAGTGATGGCCAATAACTGTAGATGGGGTTTAAATGAGATTAGACAAGTTCATGGAATTGTTCTAGCATGGGCAGGACTTTACCTCTTAGGGATGGACAAATATGTCCATTCTACTTTTTCTCACATCACATTTTTAAAATCTCAAGCTCATTCTGTTCTGTATACGAAGAAATTTGTGAATTTTGATTTTAAAATTATCTAAAACAAATCAAAATGAAATTCTTACCCATTTGCACCGGCCTAATTCAATAGGTACACCAATTCCCAGCACAGAGAAGACAGTGTAGTTCCTACCTGCCATATAGATGTTAAAGATGAGAAGCCTGACTGAAAAAAGGGGGTGACAACCTTGAGCCTATCCACATTGCCCTTAAAATGACTTATATTCTGTTTAAAAATGTGTTTTTTTAAGTTGTTTCATTATGTGGTAGGACACACTGAGCAGTACTTATGTTTCATAGTAACTGCTTCCTCTGTCCTCAAAGTGTTCAGTGGTGTATTACAGGTTAATTCCTTGAGTCTTCTTCTTTAGTTTTTGTTTTGCAGGCTGCTTGACCTGCCCACTTCTGTCTCTGTAACTCAAGCAGCCTGCAAAACAAAAACTAAAGAAGACTCAAGGAATTAACCCTGTAATATACCACTGAACACTTTTTGTACGGAAGAAGCAGTTACTATGAAACGTAAGTACTGCTCAGTGTGTCCTACCACGTAATGAAATGACTTAAAAAAACATGATTTTAAACAGAATATAAGTCATTTTAAGGGCAATGTGGATAGGCTCCGTCATTCAACAGCAGAGGCATGGTTGAATACACAGGGATTCAAATCCGGACCTTTAAGCACTCAAGGGAATTTCGGATGTGAGTTTCACTCCTCCCCTGCCACACACATTTTTTTTTAACCCTCACTCTCTTTCTATCTGATTTATGAAAAAGTTTAAGAACATTGGCCCAATCTACACCAAGCAGGATATAGCAATATGAAGGTGCTATATAAGAGGCAGGAGCCACACCAAGTAGGATATAACACTATGAAAGTGGTATATGGTATGTGTCAATGAGCCTCAACAGTTGTCAGTGCACTTCAATACCACTAAAAAGCAGTAGTGTGGCTTATATACCGCTTTCATAGTACTATATCCTGCTTGGTGTAGATCTGGCCATTGTTACGTTCCTATCAAAAAATGAACCCATCTCTACCTCTGAGTAGCAATTGCTGGGATTAAAAAAAAAACAAGGCATGGAACTGCATTCAAATCCTGCTTGTTAGCATCCTGAAGGCATCTGGCTGATCACTTTGGCAAGCAGGATATTAGACTAGATATAGACCTTTAGCCTGATCCAGCAGGGACGCTCTTTTGTCCTAACAAATTAGCAGTTTAGTTCAATTGACTTCAGTTGAATATTGAGTAAAAACCAGAGCAGGAAGTGGGCAGAGAGAGAGAGAGAGAGAGAGAGAGAGAGAGAGAGAGAGTTAGAAGACACTGGGAAATGTCTGGTTGCCAGTGGCTCTTGAAGTTTAGGACGCAATCTTATGCATGTTTAGACAGAAAAGAGTCCTACTATTCCCAGCATGCCCCAGCATGACTGGCTGAAGGGATGCTGGGAGTTGTCGAACTTTTTGCGATCTAAATATGCCCTTAAGGCACAATTTCAAACTTCTCCACACAATTGCAAGGCCTAGAGAAACTTTGCTTTAAACAAGAATAGAAAAAAGAGAGCTCAGAAGCCATACTCATGACAGTTTTAAGATTTGGTCCTGCATGACACAATTTTGAATAAGGGAATCTTGATGTCTCTGATGCAGATATGTTTACTGCATCTTCTTCATTCTTTTGGTCCTTATTGTAAAAATGAAGGCTGCCAACTTAGTTATTATCAGAAACACACAACACAACCTGGTTTTTTCTATAAAAGACCCTATAAATATCATTTGGAAGTGGGATGGAGATTAAGGGATGGGTTTTGTTTTGTTTTTGGGGGGGGGGTTGGTAAAGGTATCTGGGGTTTTGAGTCTCAAAAACATGAGACTGCTGGATGCAACATAAAACAACTTAGAAAAGGGAAAGTGGTAAAACAGCTTTGGGTATTATATATTTTATATAATTTGGAGTGAACACCTGATAGTATCGGCAATTGCAACTGTATAATAACAAACTCATCCCTAAGCAACTTCTTTAGGGGGACCAAGTGTGATTGTCTATGAATTTAAACCCCCTGGGGACAGTTCAAAACATATTTTGTTTCCTATCATTGTCCACACTCTCCACTTCAGCTCCTGAATTATGTAGAACAAAATCGGCTGCAAAAGTGATACAAAATACTGGCATATGAAATGATGTTATACTAACTGGCTGAAAAAATTGTCTTTGCTGAACTTTGGAGCCCTCTTAGAACAGCCTTTGAGTTAATGAATAGCCACTCTTGGAAGAGGGTTTGTCTCATCTGTACTGGTGAAATAAGTCCTTTCTGAAACTTACATGAAGGGGTTGTGGGTGATGCTTGCTAAAAGGTTTTTGAGGCAAAGACTATTTGACATATCCCTTCAGATGGATAGAGCAACAGATAGATCAATTTCTAAAATAATGCCATTTCTTATATAAGAAATTCCCTTACATGCCTCTTTCCTACCTTGCCATTTAGAATTGCAGAAATTCAGGGACTGGGTGACCTTTACTACAGCTTGGCTAAGCCTTATGGTTGGCCAATTCTAGGAATTGGCCACATTTTGAATGTACCTCTGCTTGTGGTTTAAAACAGGTCAAAGATCTTGCACAAAGTAATACTCAAGGGCTGGAGAATCTACCCTGTGAGGGAAGGTTACAACAGCTAGGATTGTTTAGCTTGGAAAAAAGGTGGGTAAGGGGAGACATGATAGAGGTGTACATAATTATGCATGGTGTAGAGAATGAGGATAGGGAGACATTTTTCTCCTTCTCTTATAATACTCTGGGGTCATCCTATGAAGCTGATTGGTGGGAGATTCAGGAAAGATAAAAGGAAGGACTTCTTCACAAAGCACATAGTTAAACTATGGAATTCGCTTCCACAAGATGTAGTGCTGGCCGCTGCTTTAAAAGAGGGTTGGATAAATGCATGGAGGAGAAAGCTCTAAATGGCTACTCATCCTGATGGAAATATGCTATCTCCAGTATCAGAAGCAGTAAGAATATAGATGCCAGTTGCTGGGGAACGTAGGCGGCAGGGTGCTGTTGCAACAGTGTCCTAGTTGTGAGTTCCTGTTTGACAGCTGGTTGGCCACCGTATTAACAGAGTGGTCGGCTTCAGCATGGCTCTGCTTATATCCTCTGTATAATATGCTAAGGGACTATTTGGGTTCAAATCTGTAATCTATCTTCTGCATGGACAAGATATACAACACACACACATACTTTATTGTAGTCTATAGACCATAAAAGAGCATACAAAATTTAAAATTTGCATCAACAGCTGTAAACAATTGATCAATTAAGAACCCACCAGTTGTACTCTATACAAAGTAGTAAGATATAAGAATTTGGCAACTTGATTTGTGACCATTTTGTCCTTGGCCTGTAGAAGTATAGTGGTAAGAGACTCATGCGAATGTCCAGAATAACCCTGGAGGATTGGTCTCAGGAGATCGTTTCTAATACCATTATAGAACTCACAACTGAGAAGCATGTGGGAGACTGTCTCTACCTCAGAGCTAGAGCAGGGGCAGTATCTTTCTTCCCTTGGAATCTTACTATATCTCCCCTCCAACAACTTGGAGGGGAGTATGTTGAATCTGCCCTGTGTAAAGGCCTTCCTATATTTTGGAACTGACAACCATTTGAAATAATTTGATACCCCTCTTTCAGCACTATCTGGGATACCTAGCGCTATCGGGGAACAAGGGCCAGTTCCAACTTTACGCAACATTTGTAGATCAATATCCTCTAATCTCTGTTTGATGGAGAATTTTACCTTTGTATAATCAAGTTGAAACAAATATGGTAAATCTAAGCCGAGGATTGCAACTCTGCTTACTATGGCTTTAGTCCAAGGTGATTCAAAGGGATCTAACAGGGCTTGGGTAACCAAGGAGTCATATGCCATAGAATGATATTTACAAAACCAAAACTGTATCGTTAAACTCCAGGCTACAGTGCTCAGAGATCTTAGCCCTGCTTCGAGATTGAGGGCTGGGCCAGAAACACATCTTGGGAGTCCTAGAATTAGCCTCAAAAATTCGGACTGCATTCCGTCCAATGAGGTTTTTATAAGTGGAAACCAAATCGGGGCCCCAAACAAAATCTGGGACAGAAGTTTTGCCTTATAGACCTTTAGTGCCTTATAGACGTTTCCCCCTCCATGGTAGAAATATCTGATAAGGGCCCCTATAGTCTGTTCCGCTTTGGCCTTAAGATACTTAACATGATTATTCCATTTTAAATTCGCTTGAAAATAAATACCTAAGTATTTATATGAGTTAACCTGTTCCACTCTGCTTCCTCCCATCGACCAAATGTAACTGACTTTGGTCTTTGCGAACACCAAGATTTTAGATTTTTGGTAATTAATTGTGAGTCTATCCCTTTCACAATATTGTGCAAATCCTTTTAACAGCCTCCTGAGACCCAGTCTGGTCTGAGACAACAATACTGCATCATCCACGTATAAAAGTATATTAACCTTTTGGTGTCCTAACCTAGGAGGATGAGATTGTGTTGACTCAAGAAAAACTGGTAGATCAGCAAGGTAAAGATTGAAGAGGGTTGGAGCTAATACACAGCCTTGTCTAACTCCTCGGTAGGTACTAAACTCCTTAGTGAGATGGCCCATTCTACTGTATCTAACTTGGGCAGATGTTTTATGATGGAGAGATTTTAACAGAAACAGTAGTCTAGGTTCTATGGACATCAGTTCTAATTTGTCCCATAATATAGACCTAGAGATTGCATCAAAAGCCGATTTCAGATCTATAAAGGCAGCAAACAGTTTGCCACCCCTAGTGGCTGTATATTTGTGAGCTAAGTGAGAGAGTACCAATGCATGGTCATTTGTGGAGCTCCCTGCCTTGAACCCAATTTGTTCGGGGCTCAGAATTTCATTGGCTTGTATCCAGTCAAGCAGTTTTGTCCTCAATGTCTTAGCATATAATTTACCTATTACTGATAATAGGCTAATCGGTCTATAATTCCCAGGATCGGATCTCGGGCCCTTTTTATATATGGGAACCATGATAGATCCTTGCCAAGGCAGAGGGATCTTACCAGTTTTATTAATTGCTGTAAAAAGGGATGCTAAGATGGGCGTCCACCAGGCAACATTACACTTTAACATATTGGGTAAAATATAAACTGGGCCCGGAGCTTTGCCCACTTTAAGTTGGCTTATTAAATTTTCGATTGTGGCTGGTTCTACATCAGGCCACTCCAGAGTTTCTTGGGGAAGAGTTGGAACTTGATTAGATACAATTTCATCACTAAAAACATTGCTGTAGTAATTAACCCAGATATCTGCTTGAATACAACAATCAGGAGGTCCCATCTTCCCTCTCAGTGCTCCATTGACCAGTTGCCAGAAACTCCTATTATCATTGGTCTCTGAAGCACCTATTAATAGTTGCCATTTTTCTTGATCTTCCTTTCTCTTTTTCTGTATCATAGTCTTTTTATATATTCTTTTCAATTCATAATACTCTTTATACAACTGTGAAGATGACATCTTTTCTATCAGCAGCTTAAGTGAGGGAGGGATTTAAAGGAGAATGCTGTATTTTGTCAGGGAGATTCAGAATTTTAACTTTTCGCTTTTTTATATAATTATATTGCGGGTTTTTTTTAAAAAAAATACAAAAGTGATGCCTTAATAGCAGGGCCAAATTCAGTTTCAGAGAAACTCTTGGGCGTTACAATGCAGGAGTGGGTGAGGCCAAGGGAGCAGGACCAAAATACCAGCCTATTTTAGCTTAAAGCTCTTACTGCTAGTAACTAAGCCTTAGGAGAGGCAGTTCAACCCTTTAGATTGAAGGGGGAAATGCAGAAAAGCTGAGAAATAGCCAAACCGTGGTTGGGGAAAAGAGGGCATGGCCAACTACAGGACCCTGGAGCACTGGATTGGTACTCCAGGGAGGGCGGAGAGGCTTTCTAGAGAGGAGTAATCCCATTTGTGTGTAGCTCTATTGCTTTGTAATGGTCTGATGATTTAGCAGAAGTGAACAAATCTGAATAAGGGAATCAGAAGTTCAGCCTCCATGGACAGTCTGTCTCTGACCTTTAAGTCATCACTATACTTGAGGACAAAAACACTTAGAACCAGACCCTTTGCACCAAGGATAGTGGCCAGAAGTTGTGTTTTCTTTGCACACCGGTAAGTTAGGCTGACCATATGAAAAGGAGGACAGGGCTCATGTAACTTTAACAGTTGTAGAGAAAATGAGCCGTCTTCCTTTTCATATGGTCAGCCTAGGTAAGTGGTGCCCCTGGAGCGTGGTCTCCTTGAGCAGTGAGTGGTTTCTGTATCCTGTAGAGAGAGAGAAATCTAACAGAAGTGTCTCTTTCTGTTCTCCCACCTCTTCCTCCCGCAGGTTGCCTCGTTCGCTGCTAAACAACTTATTGACATATTTCTTCTGGAGTGTGCAATAGGGAAGATGGGTTTGCAGGCCTCAAGGTTTTCTGGGAAGGAGCACTCAAGCATGGTTTTAGATAGTGAGTATTGAGTGTGGGGTGGGAAGGCCAAATGCCTGTAACTTTGCAAAATGACATAATAACTTAGACATACATCATGCTGGGGATTTGTGATGTCTAGGGCAAGCACACAAGGGCTGAGGCAGATGTAAGCTTTAAGTACATTCCCAAAGAAGATTACAAAGGCTTGAGTAATGCTTCCTGGGCCTGAATTGGAAGCCTTGATGGCCCTATCTACACTACAGACTTAAAGAAGCTTAATTGCCACATTGCCCAAGAAAGAAGATATGCATCACCAAAAATGAGGTCATGGCTTTGTATCAAATGGGCATACATTAATTGATATGTATAGATGTAAATTAGGAAATAATTATTATAATTTCAATAGAACGACAGTATCTCTTACCATAGTGCAGAGGTCTGTGGTCAGGTGAAGTGTGTGCTTGCCTGTCCATGCTGCTACCTAGGTGTGAAGCTTTGATGGACAACTTCAGGCCCCTTCTTATTATGGTTCTTGAACTTTATACCGGACTTGGACTGGACAGGCCTCCCTAGCCCAACACGTTGGCACCTCTGAGAGCTTTTCTCCCATTGTAAATGGCACATGCGGGGTTGGGAGATTCAAGTTGGGACCATGGTGGAGGCAAAGGTCTAAAGTTCCCCATGTTCCTGACCTGGCCCCCTGCCCACATGCCAGCTATTTAAAATCAGTCCCATCAAGTACACCAGGGCAAACAGCATGGCAGCCTTCAGAGCTCCTGGCCTATCTTTTCCTTCCAGGTTTGATGTTCAATATTCTCCTCAGGCAGTTCCTTAGCATTCAGCAGCAGCAGCGAGTTACCTCCGAAAACATTCCCCTGGGAGATTTCCATCTGAAAGCTTTTACTGAGGTGGTAAGTAGACTTATATTTTTTAAAAGCTCGGCTGTTTCGTCTGCCTTGTACCTTCCTTGTATTGCAGCATCCAAAACAGATACATCCGCCCCCTCCTCTCCCCTGGCCCCTCCAACAGAGCACGGATGAGGGTAATTATTAAGGTCAGATGCAACAGAGAGTTTGCATGAGAGTACCTTGCCATGATCGTGGGCTGCTGGGTTCTTTCCCCTCCTTTTGCCAATCAGAGAGTATTGCTCCTTCCCACATTAAAACAAGCTCTGATTAATGATTTGGAATTCCCCTTAACCTTCACAGAGCTGAAGAT
This sequence comes from Anniella stebbinsi, assembly GCA_029215795.1. NCBI lineage: Eukaryota > Metazoa > Chordata > Lepidosauria > Squamata > Anniellidae > Anniella > Anniella stebbinsi. The sequence goes on along the minus strand of JARDYH010000002.1, from coordinate 154,987,839 downwards.
AAGACAAACATTTCAACCTGGCGCTTGTCTTAGGCAGGTGGAACTTGGGGCTTTGCACAATATCATGTGTCTACGAGGGGGGCAGGGAGGACAGATCCAGACATTTACCCTCCATAAACCTAGGTTGGTTGGTATAGAATGCTGTTGCATCTGACCAATAAGAACCGGCAGGCTTCTTGCTCTCATGACCAATCCTTTGTTTTTGGAAGTAAGTCCCATTTAAGTAAGCGGGATTTAAGTTTCACATTTACCTGGGAGTATGTCCCATTGAACTCAGTGGGGATGACTTCTGAGTAAGCATGTATAGGATTGCACTGTAACTTCCAAATAAATATGGGAGTCTTTCACATCACCTGCCACCCTATCCTTTCGACTGGAAATGCTACAGGCTGAACCAGGCAGCTTCTGCATGCAAAGCATGTTGGTCTACCAGTGAACTATACAGGCCTTCCTCAAAGCAACTTCTTCTTCTTCTTCTTCTTCTTCTTCTTCTTCTTCTTCTTCTTCTTCTTCTTCTTCTTCTTCTTCCTATACCACTCACTAACCGAAGCTCTCTGAGTGGTTCACAAAAATTACAAACCACAGATGCAAGATAATAAAACAAACTATAAAACTGTTAGCATACGAAATTAAAAAAATTTAAACAGCTAAAACATTTTAAATAAGATACTAGACCTGATAAAAGCTGACATGAATGCTTCATCATATGCCATACCTGGGACAGATAGTCTTTACCTGGCGCTGAAAGGACGACAGTGTTGGTACCAGGTGGGCTTCAGTGGGGAGTTCGTTCTATAATGGGGGGGCACTACAAGGCCCTCTCCCTTGTTACCTCCTTCCAAGCCTTCCTTGGAGGAGGCACTCAGAGGAAGGCCTCAGGTGTTGATCATAGTGTCCTGGTAGTTTCATGTCAGGAAAGGCTCTCCATCAGGTATTGCAGTGACGAGCCATGTAAGTCTTTATGTGCTAAAACCAACACTTGAATCAGGCTCAGAAACATACAGGCAACATACACTACCAAGGTGATAATGATATGGCAGATTCTGAGCTGCTAGAATGGCCTGCACTGCTTCAAATTGCTGGGTAGATGGGTGAGAATCACACTGCTGAATACTCCCTGGAGTTAGAAAACTAGCCCAGTAGAGAGCAGGCTGAGCTAAAACATTTCACTCTGATATGCTAATTTTCATTTCTCCCATAATTTGCTGCACTCTGTCCCCTTGTTATGTTCAACAGTATCCTCAGTTGATTGTTGATTAGCATATCAGAGGTAAGAGTGCAGTTACCTGGAGGTGAATGCTAGTTATTCTGGATATCTCTACTAAAGGGTGAAATAGGATGTATTCATAACCCCCAAATTCCCATTCTCGTTTCCCGGATAGTGAAATTGCACTGCCTGGAGGAAGAGGATTGCCCTTGGAATGACCTTTCAAAAGCCCACTGTTGCTTTGCAACCACTCCAAAGGGAATTTCAAGTTGTCATGTTATTTTGCCTACCTGGCCTGATGGAAGGATGTGCAGGGATTTTTTCAAGGGTCGTTGTGGTTTACCTGTGCGGGCTTTACACAGATCTTGTTGGCACTCAAGGGTTGTATATGGTCCTGAGAGAAAAACACGGTGATGTGAAACGAATGAAAACCAGGGATTTCTAAACCAAATCTATCAGCAGGTGGCAGCAGAGTAAGCTAGTTTTAAATTCACTTTGTTCCGCAAGGCGCCTTAAAAATAACCTTAAAATGTGAAAGATTGGCAGGGCACATGGCTTGCGTTTCTTCAGGCTCCTGCACATTCGTTTGACTCTAATCTGATGGGATATGGCTTTGTCTTGAATTACTCAAGTAGCTGTCACTCCTTTTGTGATAAAAACAACAGTGTGGCTCATGGCACATCAGATTTCCCCCACCTTCTATTTTGTGTTGTTGAGTTTTGTATTTAAAAAACAACAGCAAAACAACAGTACACAACGTCTTTGTGATTGAACCACACTTGCATAGGGGCCTTGCCTGAACGAAAGCATGACGCTTGTTGCTTTCCCCGAATCCCATTTTTGCCCTCCCTTTCTCTTTTTCATCTAAAAGTTTGGGACGTCTCTCTTGCGTATTTCAGGCCTTAGATGTTATCTTGACAGAGTTGAATAAAGTGATGGAGGAGGACATGGAGGATCTGCTGGATTATGAAAGAGAAGTGTTGGTTGAAAGACGGTGTGCAGCAGAGGGATGGATTTCTTACAAGCATTTTCAGGGAGAAGCCAGAGTATCTACATCAGTATCTACACCCCTCTGAATATATTTCATCTACAGAAACAAGAGTATTTAACAGACACTTCTGGAAACTGAAAGAGGAATGGTAACGTGTACGATCATGATACTTCAGAATTGAATTGATGGCACAGTTACTCTTCAAGTCTATCAGTATTGTATTCATTCAAATGGTATTGACTTGACTCCTTGTATCAGCCTTCTCCAACTTAGTGCCGTCCAGATGAGGACTGTAACTCCCATCAATGATGGGAACTGCAATCCAACACTTTTGGAGGGCACCAGATTGGGGCAAACTGTGTCATATATTTTTCTTATATTTATAAATATAAATCTAAATTTGAATTTGTACAATAATAATAATAATAATAATAATAATAATAATAATAATAATGTTCCCCCCACAAAAGAAGAAGAAAGAACCCTTTAATAATTGCAGGCTTTGACATGTCTGTTTAATCTCAGGAGCGTGTGTGCGTGTGCATGTATGTTGAGCGTTATTTTATGTGCATGTCCACTGCTCATTTAATGAAAGAACCACAAATGAAAATATTTTAACACCAAGTTTTATTTAAGAATAAACCGTGCTTAAATTATTTGGCTGAATGTATAATAAAAAGAGACAGCGGGTTCACCAAGATTGGATCAAAGGGGGGAAAAGACATTCCAGCTGTCCAAAGCTCCCTTGTGAGCTATTTACCGAGTTCAAAGGCAACGTGAGCATAATTAAAGCAGACATTAGCTCAGGTTTAAACATAGGCCCTATCTAGCGTACTAGAAACCTATTATTGATGCTATACCACTTTACATGTCATGGCTTCTCCCCAAAGAATCCTGGGAATTGCAGTTTGGTGAGATGCTTAAAATGGTCTCCTAGAGATCCTTTGACATGTTTCCATCAAAGAACTGCCATTCCCAGATTTCCCTTGGAAAAGGGAATGCCTATTAAATCCATGAAAGTCTATAGTAGGGATGGACACAACATGGCCCCTGCACACACATGGTGTAGAAATCATTGCTGCCAAATTGCTGCTGAATTTTGGTCGTATAAAAAAAAGTACCACATCTTCCATTTAAAACAAGGCATGTGGAGTGGGTACGTGCTTTGTTACAATGCAAAATTGCGCTCCACAGGTGTCTTGTCTTAAACGGAAAATTTATTTTTTCTTGCTGCCAAATTGCTGCTAAGATTTGGCAGGAGTGATTTCAGCGGGGGAGTGTGTGATCCCTGGTGGGTTCCGGGTGGGCAGAAATTGACTCCCAGCCTCTCCAACGTTGCTCACTCCTGGTCTTTAGTGTGAATATACCTACAATAAATCAAAGCTTTTGATTAGCTCTGTAGTAGTTTGCCCAAAGGCACTTCTCGTAATAGTAAGTGCCTCTTGATTTCCACAGTAAGACGTTATACCTAAAAATATGTTTTAGAAACATATTTTTAGAATATGTTTCTAAAAGTCCTCAATCCAAGCAGGGTTTACCAAATAGAAGGCGGCCAGGAATCTAGGCCTGTCACCCAATGTTTAATCTCAAAGCCATTTCATGTGAACAAACGCTTGCACATATAACATTGAACTTATGAATAGCCACAATGGTAGCTGTAACACAGACAGCTCCACCTAATGCCAGCTTATCTCTGGGAATGTTGTTCAAGGCGCACAAAGATTTCCTCCATCTGCTGATCCTTTTAGCCCACTGGTGTGTATGCAAAATCTCAATTGGTCATCCATGAAGAAATCAACCAGTGTGCATACAAGTCTCATGGCCACCCATATAAAAAGAAACCAAGTGAATGGCTAGAACCCAGTCTCAATCTCAAATATGAAAGGCCTTCAGCATGAGCATACAAGGAAATAATCTTAAAGATTAGGACACCAGACCCATGAGTACCAAGAACACCTGGCCCAGTATTTTCTTTTTCTTCCAAGGTCAAGCAAGCAAGCAAACAAACCATTTTCCTCCAAAATTTAAACATCAAGACGGAATGGAAATTCCTCTAAAACATAAAGACTAAAGGGAATACCCAAAGAGGAAAAAAAACAACATGGACTATTTGCTACGCATCATGTTGGTCGCATCCCTGACAGTTTAAGAGAGTTTGGTGCCCTGTTAAAATTTTACAGCTTTATTAAGACCATTTAAAACAGGTCAACAACTCCAGTGCAGCAACAGACAAAAGTGTTGTCATCAGTGGCGATGATTGATAGCAGTGTGTGAGTCATAGGTTTAGGGTTGCATGTGCTTATGCTACAGGGACTTAGAATGGTTAAAATAAGTACAGTACTTTGAATAGATGCCGCGGGTTAATTATGAGGTTGGGTTTGATTTATAGAGAATACACCATAATGGTAGCTGGGTGACAATGAGCGGAAGCAGCCTGGCTTGAGGTCCAGTTGAAGAGCTGGTTGCTGAAGAGAAAAAAGGGAGAGATGGATGAATACACAAGCTACATTTTAAGGAAGCAAAGTCTCCAATTCCTTGACTTTTGTTAGTGATTGCTGGATGTGACCAATGAGTTCTCAATGGAACGATAAATTACACAAGAGCATCAATACTGAATCAATTACGGCTGCAATCCTATGCACACCTTCCTGGGAGTAAGTCCCACTGAATGCAATGGGGCTTACTTCTAAGTCGACATGCAATAGGATTGTGCTGGAAACATTTTTAATCAACTAAAAAAGTGCTGCTAATGAATCAACACTTTAAAAAGTCTTGCTGCATCATTCAGCAGCAATTCCTACCTTCATTTATCACCCCCCCCCCACACACACACATAAACATCATGGTGCTGCATGAAGCAGGTTGCTTCATCCAGGGCTGGCTCTGAATGACTCTATACAGCAGAGGTGGGCAATTTGGGGCCTTCAGATTTCAGGCCTACAACTCCCATCAGCTCTACCCGTCATAGCCAATGGTGATGGATGATGGGAGCTATAGGCCAAAATATCAGGAGTTGCCCACCCTTGCTATACACGTTCATATAGAAACGGGAGGATTCCTCTCCATAAAGCAAGTCGCATATCAGGGAGGATTAGTGAAAAAGCAAAGACAATAAATAGCTCAGCAGTAGGGATTCAGTTAAATCCATTTGGGGGATTATCAGCCATCTTTTGAGCCATCTTCTGCTCTTTGATGGAATTGGAGTTTTGTTTAACAAGAATTTCATTCTATTTACACAAATGCGCATTAGAACGCAAATCCCCCCAAATGTGAAAAATCGGGACTCGGAAAAAGACGGTCCAGTGCAGCTGAACTGATTTGAATCCATTACCGTTTTCTCCAGCATCCTTACTTTTAGCACTGGACTACATACTATGCAGAAGATTCCTATACTGACTACTGGGAAACCAATGGTAGAGTAGGCAATACCGGGTAGATGGGCCAACGGTCTGAATAAACAGCTTCATATGTTCATAACAGAGTTGTGACAAAGGAGGGAGGATATATTGGCAAACAATATCAAAGGGTAAAGAAGGTGTTTGGTGTGTGTTTAAAATGTAAAATACTACTGGATCATTCCTGGCACTAAAGGAATGCCTTGATTTGTCAACCCAAACCTGCCTAAGCGAACGACTCGAAAAATGCCTGGATATGTCACCTCGGCAGCTCTTGCCATCTTCTTGCAAGGTCCCTGTTACGCAGCTGCACAATGGCCCCTCCACCTGGCTTGTGCATATCTGTTCACAGCCTCCATTGTCTTCACACCAGTCTAGGCCTAAAATACAAGAAAGGCAAAGAAATAATGAAAGAACCCCTTGCTAGGATTTTGGTCAGGGCAGGAATGACACAATGCGGAAAAGACGAGCAAAGATGATTACAAATGATTCATGTTAAAACCACACAGAAGTGAGGGTTTATGGTGAGCCACATTCCAAGCTTCCATTCCATCTCTGCTTCCTTAGAGACTAGAGAAAGACTATTTTAATAAGACAAAAGTGGGATTCTATCTCTCCAGTATGGTGGACTCTACAACTGCTCCTAGATTTCAAGAGGTGCCCATGCTGTAAAGTAAACCCAACATCTGGAGAAAGGTCACACTTACGCTTTCTCCTGATTGGTCCCACAGAGATGATCTGCTCATTGAGCTCTTTGGTATAGTCACTGATCCGCCGGGTGTTCTGAGGACAATTCTGACCAAACCGAAACAGAAAGAGAAGACTGCCCTAAATGTGTGCGCTTTAGAAATCAACCAAAGCCTCATGGGGTAAAGCAGTCCAGATTTTTGGGGCCATCACTGAGAAGTCCATACTGCACCACTGATCCTCAAAATGCATACAGTTTGCCAATGGTTTCTAAGTAGAGTCTAAGCTGTGCAAATCTATGGGGCCTGGATGTAACTTTCCATGTCACTTACTATTTTGCATGAATATCTTTCTGAGTCGCAAAGTGAGACGGCACAGTGAAGGTGAACCTCATCATAATCCCCAATGAACTTGAAAACAGTAACATGGAAGCGGCAGGTCAGTGAAACTCCATTCTCTTCAATCCCAATGGTGTTGTCTTTTATATTCTGGCAACTACAACACACACAAAAGTTCACTGGTTAGTCCCAACACAACTGCAAGGGACTTGCGGGCGTCACCTTTTGGGGTGTCCAAAGGAGAGGGAGGGAAAAGGAGATATCACTCACCCTTCTTCAATTATGAAGTATCGGAGCTTGTCATTGCTGTCTCGGGAAGGTGTTGCGTAACATTTGTTCAGCGTTAAAATCAGATGGGTGGAATCTGCCCCAAGGACAAAGACCCCGACGTACAGCACATCGCGAGTGGTTAACACCACTTCCCCTTGCCGGTAGGGGTGCTTGTAGGAGGAATTTTTGTACAATGCCATCTTAGTCGTGAAACTGCCTTCTTGCGTAGGCACTGTCAGGTTAATCACACTGAAAGGGAGGGAGGGAGAGAAATTTAGGAAGAATGAATGAAAAGGACAGATTGAAAAATCATGGGGGCAAAACTTGCTGTTTGAGAAACTCAAGTCTAAATCAGTTTTTCTTTATTAATTATTATAGATTGATTCCCTGCCCTTCAAATAGACTACTACGAAGTATTTAAACCACCGTGAAATAACTAATACACTAACCAAAGTTAAAAACAGCAATTTCATAAAACAGCTTCCAGATAAAACAGATCAATAAAAGTTACAAAGCCCCCCAAAAACCCAAAACAACAAAAAAACCCTAGTGCATACAACTAGTTGTGTGGTCTTCTTGGATCTCACCTCTTTTATTCAGCTTGACAAAGAAGGTCAAAAATTTTATTACTACTAATTAACGAGATAGGGTTCTTCCATGCATTCCACCAAGTGACCTGTGTCCAGGTATTTCTCTTACCTGAGCATCGGCCTCACAACAGAATCCAGTGAAATTTTGATGTCGAGTTCATAAGCACAGGAGAATTCAACATTGATAGTTCGGTCCCGGGTGATTATGTTCCCTGTGTTGTTTGCGCTTTCAATCCAGACAGTGTTTTTGTACATGATGTGGGTGCTGTTGGACTGTGTGGAGAGGGTGGGGGGAAAGACACATGAACTCGAAAGAATAACAACCTCCAAAGTTATGCGTGTCCCCTCTCAAGACTTGTATGCTCCTAAGGTCATAGCATGCAGAGACATATCTTCTCTGCAGCTGTGCAGAGCACCCTATACATACCTTTTCAGGAGTACCGTAAGTTCAACTGAGGTCAATGGGCTTGCTCTTGGGAAAGCGGATATAGGACGTACTGTTAATTTCCTTAATGTAATTTAGTGGAATAGAGGTGGCTATCCAACAGTTTAACCCACAAGTGCTGATCTTGACTGACCAACCATTTTATGTGGAAGGATAACCAGAGAGGAGTGGAAATTGGTTGTGTATTTTTAAGGCACCCACGCTCAGAATGCAAAGGGCCAATGGTCCCAGCCCACCAGCACTGATGCAATGCTTAGGCCGGAATTCGCAGCCCTAAGGGAAAAGAATGAAGCATTTTATAGAAGCTTTGCCCCCCTAGCAGCTCCTGTATGAAGGCTAAATTAATTTTTAAAAATTAAGTAGAGCTGCAAGCTTCTATCAGCTGATAGATTAATTAATGCTTAAGTTGTTGCTCCTCATGCCTACAACTATCTCCAATGCCTCTGTGATGCCCTTTCTTCATCCTAGGTTCCAAGGCAGGTCACAAGAAAATAATTTAAAAAATACTTATGAATTTATTACATGTTTATACTGCCCAATAACCAAAGTTCTCTGCAAAATAGCAATAAAGTATGATCTATTTTGCATCATAAGCTCCCTGAGGTCAGGAATCTGTCTATTATTTGCTTCTGAAACTCTGTAAAGTGCCGTTTACACTAGTGAAAATGTATAAATAAATAGCATTAAAATGCTTATGATGCAGTTTTGATGGCAGCGATGCAAAACATTTTAGATTGGGATGTAAGTGAAGCAGACCCAGAGGATTCTATGAACTGAAGAACACCAAGGACAGGAGAAGTAAATCCAGAGTTCCCCAATCACTCTGACCTGCACTATGTTCCCACAGTTGCCCATGGTGTTATTGATCTGGAAGGAGATGAAATCTTCGCCTTCAATGCCAGGACAGTGGCGGTCATTGATGCGCACCCCTTCTCTTTCAAAGCCCAGCTGGAACAGCTTGCACTTCGAGATGGACACCTCCATCTGGGCCGCTTTGCAAGTCACTTCGGCATCCAGGATATCATGCGTGTCTGAAAGGAATAGCAGAATTGTTATTCCAGACCACACCAAAAAAGAGATCAATGGTTTCTAGTCCAGGTAGCCCTCTGCTACCTCCAGTATCAGAGGCAGAATGCCTATGTATACCAGCTGTTGGGGAACATGGGCAGGAGATGCTATTGCACTCAGGTCCTGCTTGTAGGCGTCCCATGGACAGCTGCTTGGCCACCGGGTGAGCAGAATGCTGTACTAGGTGGACCTTGGACTGATCCAACATTGCTGTTCTTAGGTTCTTAGCAGATGTGTTCAGCCATTGGGATGAGCAATTGGGAAATATCTTTAAATGCATTACTGTTTAAGATTCCATTAAAGGCCACAACATGAGCAAAAATGGACATCAAGGATGTGAACATTAGCAATTCATTTCAATCAAATCTTGATGGCACCGCTGTTTTCCTCCAACCACCTATGATTCATGCAAGAATGAGGAAGTCAGATTAATTGTAACTTAATTCATTCAGATGGAAGTGTCTGCGAATGATGGCTTGCATATATTAGTGGCTTATCTGGTGTAAAACTAGTTTAATATTTAAATGGAGGTGCTGGGTGCAACTGTCTGAAACTACAGGGTGCGATACCAACTGTGTGCACATAACAACCAGTTATATTTTTTTTATTTTACATCATCTTCTGGTGTAGCACTGGATCCTTTAGACCAGTGGTAGGTAAACCAGTGCCCTCCAAATGTTTTGTACTACAACTCTCGTAATCCCTGACCATTGCCCATGCTGGCTGGAGCTGATGGGAGTTGTAGTCCAAAACACTAGAAAACACCAGGTTGCCTACCCCTGCTTTAGACAGTGCAAGTTGAAACAGCATCCTGACAAGAAGATGGAGGTTTTGGTGAATTGAAAGTCAAGTGTTTGGGAAGTTGTTCTGCCCTAGATGCAATCAAACTCCTCCCCAAAGAGCAGCTTCACATCTTGGGGATACTTCTTGACCGTGACTTGTTTCTTCGGTTTCAGCTGGCAGCAGCTGTGAGCCATGGTTTTATGGCTTCAGTTGCTAGCTGGTTGCAGGCCTTCTACTTTCAGATTGAATCTTACAGCCGTTGCCCATGACACAAGGATCTCTTCTTTAGATGACTGCAACAGACTCTACCATTCAACCAGTTTGAAATGGTTTGGGGACTTCAAGTAGTGCAGAATGCTCGCCTATTATTTAACTAATTAAATAATCTGTTGCACTTATATCTCTCTTTTCCTCCAAGAAGCCCAAGGCAGTGGACATGATCCCCCTCCTCTCCATTTTATCCTCACAACAACCCTGTGAGGTAGGTGCAGGCTGAAAATTGATGGCTGGCCCAATTTCAACCAGAGAGCTTCGTGGCCGAGTGGGGAGTAAAATCCAGGTCTCCCGATTCCCATTCAAATACTCTAACCACTATACCAGACTGCCTTGAAGTGGGAATTAAACAACTGATTTCTCAGTTCCTGGCCCATCTGCATTCTCTACTGGTTGTTATTAGCTTTTGGACCAGCTAAAAGCTGCTAGTCTTTGTTGTTGTTTCACTTTTAAAGCGAAATGCAGCCTGAGGAAGTGCTTTCTCATATATGTATGTAGGTTCTTTCCTGCAGGCCAAGATCTTCAAATGAGATTCTGTTGTGATTTACACAAGCAAGATTGCAAGGAGTAAAGCCTTTTCAGCTGAGGCACCGACTGTGGATTTCTTTTCCAAAGGCACTTGGAAAAGCAACTTCCCTATACGCCATGGGTTCTAACTTTGGGTTGTGTCTCCCCCAACACCACAGAATTCCCAATACAGACATCATGATAAAGAACACAGGGATGGAGCATCCCTGGACTGTTTAGCCCCAGCTGGAGTGATCAGGAAGCAGGAGCCATTGTGCAAGCTTACTCTCACTTTGTACACAACAACTGAGAGAGATATATGCATGCTGTGGATTGTTGTGATATTCAAACCGGGCCTCTAAGGTCCCTTTAATGAAATAAATCCCCTCCCACTCCAGGTTTGATGGACAGATGCGGGCAGTATTTTCTAGCTACAAGCAATTGACATTCACCAATAGCAAGGAAGAGAACTGTGCAAAATTAATTTTTGGTGTGTGTGTGTGTGTTTTAATGTTTGTGCATTTGTATGGAAATCAGATGAAGAACTGGGACTTAGGGCAAGCTGAAAACAAGGCTGCATGAAGCAACAGAAAATTGTGCTACAAGAAACAACCCAGTCCTGAGACCCAAGGGAGAACCCTAGATGAATTAATGGGCTGTTTTTTTTAAAAAAAAAGTTCTGAGGGACTGATCCACCGCTGAATTAAACCGGCATAGTGCAGGCAAGCTGCAGTTGTTGGAACTGGACCAAAATGTATCTCAGCGGAAGACCCGATTCAAAATGTCTAAGGCTTCGTGAAAGTTCTGCCCCCAGCCATTCAAATCAAGAATTTCTGACATATTCCCAGAGTTTTGGTATCACGTTGTTCCTTGATTGAACAGCATCAACAGTATCTCGTAAACAAAAATAAATTCATTGTCACACAAAGGGATATCTGACTATTTGGAAAATAGGAGTTGAAAAGATGGAAGACGCAAGGGGAAAAAAGATTCCTTAAGCATACACAGAATGCAAAGAATAAAATGAAGAGGGCTTCCAGATGGAGGATTCATAAGATTAACATGCAGAAGGCGCTGTGCAGCTATTCTGCCTTTCTCCCCTTAACGGGTTTTCTGTGGTAAGGGGAAAAGATGGAAAAAGCGGTCGGGAAAACACCGGAAGGTTACAAGTGGAAGATGATGACGTTTGGGTAACATTTCATGAATCAGGCAAGGCGATAGTGTGGTAAAAGCTTTGCTTTGAAAATAATCTCTACAACTTCATCAACCCCAGAAATTAAGTGCGCTGAGGGTGAATTCACAAGTTATTGGACAGAGAGAGGAAGCATGTGTATTAAGCTTCCTGTTTCATATGAATACGAAGTTTGCGGACTCAATTTTATTTTCCAGGCTCTTGACACAGGCATGCAACGGGTTTCTCCTAGACTACATGACCTCCCCATGGCCATTTTTGCACCCCACACCCCCACCGCTCCTGAAGCAAAAAAAAAAAAAAGTCACAGTAATTTTGCAAGGAAACAAGACACGCCTGGGGAGCATTGCCTTAGTTTGCTGCTTTGGGGCAGCGACTGCAGCAAATTGGGTGGCAAATTGGGCAGTGATTTGGGCAGCAGCAATTTGGGCAGGGGTAGGGGGCAGCCCCTGGTGGGTTCCAGTTGGTCAAATGGCTCCCTCATTCCCAAAGGTTGCCCACCCCTGTCTTAGTCTAAGGGATGGCTGGGAGAAGAGAGGATGGGCTATATTTATGGGGACAAGATGTAGGGATGGCCACCAATTTGGATGGCATTAAAAGGGGGTTGGATTAATTCCTGGAGGAGAAGGCAATGAATGGCTACTAGTCCTGATGGCTATGGGCTACCTCCAGTAGCAGAGGCAGTAAGCCTGTATACACCAGTTGCTGGGGAACATGGGTGGGAGGGTGATGCTGCACCAGTGTCCTGCTTGTGGGTCCCTGGTCAACCGCTGGTTGGCCACCGTGTGAACAAAATGCTGGACTACATTGCCCCTTGGTCTGATCCAGCATGGCTCTTTTCATGTTCTATTTCAATGGGTCTACATTAAGTAGGACTAACGTTGGATACCGATCCATGTTGCCCATCCCTTGGCAGTGTTCACCATACCAGTGTCCACGGCCTTGGACACATTGGCTGCATAAAATCTGAACGTGCATGATGTTTGAGAGTTGGAGGTCCTTGGCCAAGCAGAGAGGGACTGCTGAAGCAGAGGACCTGTTGGGCTATGAAGATATATATATATATAATCTCCTTTTGAATTTAAAATATATCAATAGGAAAAATGTTGGGTGCTACTACATTCCTGGTTACTCAGCCCCCTGGGCTGCTTTGCCACAGACACTCACTGTTTCCGTACGGAGGAGGTTCAATGCAGCCGCACAGTTCCCCACCGTTGTCCACCTCACAAGTCCTGTTGGGACAGTCTGCCCCCACACACGGATCTTCAACCACTCCTGCTAAAAAGGAAAAGGAAAAAAGAAACAGACAAGGACAACCTATTTATTTTAAGACCAGTTGCCTGAACTGCTGTTTCACACTTGCACACCCAATGATCACCCAAGGTGTGAGGATCCCTGAGTAGGAGGAAGAACTAAGCCTCGCTTGCTTACAGCAATTTTCCATCTCGATCCATTCCGTGCTGAGAATGCCAAAGGAGCGGCAGGCCTCCCCATAGGCTGCCAGGGAGCCGCAGAGCTGGTACTTCTTCTGGTTGTAGCAGCCGTCGAGGAAGCAGGAGTCATAGAAGGGCAGCGGGTCCAGCAGACCATAACATGGCTGGAAGAAGCCCTTCATGTCAGTCAGCTTGAGGCAGTAGCTGTCACCCTGCAGAACCTGGATCTGCACGTTGTCACAGGCAGCGGCGTACTGGGCATACTGGAGCTCATTGCAGCTAGAAACACACACACATACACATCTCAAACACTGCAGGGGATGTGGAAAGATGCAGCGGAAACCCTGGAGAGGGTTGTGATGACAGGAGCTTTTGGGACTGGAACCAGGAACCCACAGCTCTTGTATAGAGCTGCCACACATGATGAGCCACTAGAGCTCCAGTCCAGAGCATCTCTCCGAGAAGTGAATAGTCCCCACGTACTGGAGTGGCTCCACCCACAGGCTGCTAACTGGATCTCCTCAACAGGAAGGGCTCCAAAGGCTTCCTGTTTATTACCTACCTGGACAGAAGGCCACCATCTGAGGTCTTCCGCCAGGTGCCTCCATGAAATGAGGTGAGACGGGGCCTTTTCAATGGTGGCCCAAGACACAGGGCCCATTAAATAGGGCCTTTTCAGTGGTGGCACCTCATCTGTGGAATGCCTTTCCCAGAGAGATTTGCCCAATGTGTATGTTATGGTCTTTCCCACACCAGGTGAAGACCTTTTCATTGCATAAACACTGGGTTTCTTGGAGGGGGTGTTTTTGTTTTTTCCCTTTAGATTACCACACTTTTATTGTTGCTGATTTTCCTTTGGTTTAAATTGCTGTAGTGTTTTCACCCTTTGTTGGGATTTTGCCTGCACTGTTGGATGAGTGACTGCAATTACCCCTACACCACAGACTGTCACATCCCAGCATTTACCACCACACTCTATCTAATGGTAGGGCCAGCCCTCTTGGGTGCAGAGTAGCATCACCACTGCACTAGCTCACCTCTTCTGCATGCCGTTGGTCTTCCAACTCTGTGCCAAGAAGACGCTGCTCACAACCGGCTTCCCTCGCAGGGTGACATAATCGTCTGTCCGATCCCCGTTGAAATTCCCACAGAGGCCGCAGACTTTATTTTGCAGACGTTCGCTGATGGTGATTTTGAGGACATTGAAGCCATTGTAGTGAATCTGGATATCAGGGCTTGTGTCAATAACCAGGAAACCCTCCATACTGTAGATTTTGGTTGACAATCCAGTCACGAAGGGGACGTTCACCTGTGTCCCATTGACCTAACATTGAAATAAATAGTATTTTAGGCTGAAGGCTAAACTAAGCCATATCTTCTCTTAAGGGAATGAGCTAATATCTGGCATACAGTACTAATGCACAAGATCTCATATTCTAAAAATATATGGGATGGCCAAGCTACAAAAACAAAAAAAAAGATCTTTTAGGTTAATGGAACAAATTATTTCAGTAGTGGAGACAAAATAATAATGACTGGAATATATGGCAAGAGTTTTATTAGTTGTTGAAGCAATTGATTGGAAAAAAGTAAGAAGTACTGAATTGAGAAAGCATGGTTATTAATGGGTTGTATTAAGACTTTCCCATTTGGGGAATTACATTTGCCTTTTTGTGTTCAGTAACATTGTAACTAATAAATAAATAAATAATTAAAGGGATGAGGCCATAGCCTCCCTGGAAGAGGCAGAATGGAGGAGGGATTTACCCTCATCAAAGAACCCAAATGAGCCCATTTTCCCCAAGGCTCTTGAGCAGGGGAAACTACCAGAACTCATCCTACCACCTCCCAGCCTGAGGACGTTGCATTATCCATCTCCTCCTCCTCCGATTCTGAAACTGCAGTCAATCTGCAATGCTTCCAACAACATCCTCAGAACCAAGGCTTACCAAAATTGGGTAAGTTCCTATTTAAATACCGGAGGCATTTACTGACAGGGGTAGAGCTAGGTACCTTGACTGAGCTGTGGTCTATTTAAGTTTCAGTGAACTCCAGATTGCTGCTGAAGCAACATCCAGCCTGAAATCCCCTTGGAGCTCTCCAAGGTCCTGCCTGAACTCCCTTGCTCAGTCTTGCCTCCTACCCTGGCCATGCTCACGGCTTGGAAGGGGGATGCAGCACGTCCCTGTTGGAACCTTGGCATAGAGGCCATTCCTCATGGGGCCGCCAGAGACTTATACAAGGTAACACAAAGGGTGGATGCTGCACCTTGACAGTATTACGATCGCTGATAAGGATCTGCTCCTCGTTAATGTAGAAATAAACTGGTGAGATGACAGTCAGGTTGGGGGAAGACCACTTATCAAAGTTGACGATGAGCTGGAAGGAGACGTCGGGGAGTTTCTGGCAAATGGTGGAGAGGACGAAGGCGCAGTTGGCCGGGAAGCGGAGGAAGGCGCCGTCAAACGTGCGGAACACCCCTCCCCCGGCCGCGATGCAGTAGGAGCTCTTTGTGCTGAAGCAGCCGCGGACCCCGTTGCGGAGCGCACATTCCTCATCCGACTTGCACTGCCGTGGGTCACACTGGATGAGGTTGCGCCGGAAGCAGCGGCAGCGGCGGGTGCAGTCGCTGTTCCAGAAGAGCTGCTTGGGCTGCAAGGGGCGAGCAAGGGAAAGGAGGAAACGTGATGTGAACAGCTCTCCCAAGGGATGAAGAAGACACACCAGAGGCTCCCAGAAGGGCTGTACTAGTTGCCCTAATGAATCCCTGAAACAACTGGAAGCAGACTCAAAGGTGCACATTTGTTCCTGTGCTGTGTCCTTCCGCTGTCACATATGGCGGATGGCTACAAGGAAGAGGACCTTTTTGGTCGTGACACCAATCCTGTGGAATGCCCTTCCTAGGAAACCATGCCTGATGCTATCATTGCCTGTCTTTAAACTCTTGGCTAAGATTTGTCTCTTCCCGAAGACCTTTGAGGGTGGCTAAGTACCATTTCTTGTCTTCTTGCTGCAGCTGATAGGATCGTGCCCTTGCATTCGTTTACTGCTTTGTTTCTGCTTTGATGGGGCTATTATCCCTGATTTGTTTGAGGCTTTGTTCTTTGCTGGCCATGTCATTTTTGGTTTATTATACTAATGGTCAGGATTGTTTGAGTCTTTATTTTACTATTGTTGTCTGCTCTGATGTGGAGAGAAATCGGGGGAAACATAAATAAAAATAAAATGAAACTCATACTTACTGATCTATACAGACAAAAGCATATCTTAAGATCAGTGCCATGCATGCACTCTTTGATGGTGCTGCACCTGGGATGCAATAAACTCCCACTCCATTGGGCGCATGACTCAACGCACATGCTTTTCCAACCCGCAAGTTACATGTATTTGCATCAGAAAACATAATGTGAAAAATGCCCCCCCCCCGATTTATAAACAGCAATAATGGCTACAAAAGCATAGAATCCTCAAATAGCCAGTAGTCCAGCCACAAAACTTTGCTAAGTGCAAGACGTTTGCTGCAAGACCAGGCATTGTAGTACTATTTGATCTGAAGTTTTCATGTTAACCAGAAGAGGGCAGACATGTCACATACTTGACATGTTGTAGATAGACAACTGAGGTTAGGGTGGCTGACAGCCCACCTTGTCAGTGGCTTCGGACGTTTACCCCACTGAAACAGATGATGTGTAGTCCTTTCCACTGCATGTACAGCCATCCGTTCCAAAGGATAATTACCCGGACCATGGCTGTGACGTGTGTGTGCTGCCAAACATAGCCAGAAAGTCCTTACAAGTAGTGCATACCTGGATGCCTGTTGCGCAGCCCCATTCATATTAACAAATAAATAAAACTTGGCCTTCCAGCATGAAGCCATCTGCCAGGCACATTCAGACTTGCATGCTAATCACTTGGTGTCAGCAATATGTGTGAATCAGCTAGAACAGATCAGAGATGATGGACAGAACTTGCAGCCCCTTGTGCAATGCAATTTCTTCTGGGTTCTCAGCATACCATAATTAGCCATTGCATCCATTCCCTTACAAAGCTATTCTTTTGGAAACCATAATTTGCCCTTGAACCAGGATGGGATCCTGATTTAAGGGCAAACTATGGTTTGTGCACATCATAGTTTGATGCAACAGCAAACCATGGCTTGTAGAGAAACCAGGAATAGCACTGTGCAACAGGAGAAGGGGTGCATGAATCTATGGCTCTGTTCATGCGTGTAGTGAACTATCACAATTTGGTGTTTCGTCTGAATGCAGCCAGTATTTCTGGGTGGAGGTTCATTTGAGAGTCATCGACTGCTGAAATGTATTTATGTATGTGCAGCATTCTTATCCTGCTCCTCAGCCAAAAAGACTGCTGGAGTGGCTTATACTCTGCCTGCAGGCTGACAATCTAAAAAGACAACAGATAAGGAAAAAAGGGATGGAGAGGGAAGAGGAAAAAAGCAAGCGGTCTTTCAGAAAGTGACACACATGCGCATGCGGACCCAACCCTAGCATAAATCATGAAATGTTAGAGAGAAAAAAATGGGGAAGGAAACAGCTCCAAATGCAATTTGTACAATATTGTAATTGGGAAGAAGGAACGTTTCCAAACTGATAAAGGAAAAGGCATGGAATAAGACCCATCTTCAACAACTTGGCTGCCTCCGGAGGCACCAGACTACAACTCTCATCAGTGACTCTGTTGGTTGGGGATAATGGGAGTTGTACTCTAGCATTTTTGAAGGACACCAGATTAGGGAAGGATGCTCTGCCTCTAAGCTAAGAACACAGCAAGGGCATAAAATTGTCCAGTATATCACTTTTTTTTTAACGCATGTCCTGACCCAAGGACTTAATTCTGACAGGCCATAAAGGGGTGTGAAAAATTCCAAAGCAATACCCTTCGTCTGACACTTTCATCGCTTGTAAAAGTGAGGAAATTCAAAGTTACAGTTTCCACAGCAACCTGCCCGGCTCTCCCTTCCAAACAGACCCGACAAATATCCTGTTGACCACCGATGTGTACCTGTGCGGAGGAGCACAAATTACATTCCACCCTCTTGTTATCAGATTTGCAGAATAATTGAGCGCATGAGCCGGCTTCTCTGCTGATAAGAGGCTCTGGCGCCACATTTTTTAAGTGGGAAAAGCAAACCACAGGAAAGTGGAGAGACAAAGCTGGGAGCACGAGCCATTCTTCACGGTGTGTCTCCTGCTGCCTGGACTGGCGCGACGAACCTGCCAAAAGGTTTGCAGTCATGATGCTGGAGGAAAGACAAAGAGCGCTTTTCAAGATCATCATTGCTCTGTGGTCCATCATTTCCAGGATGAGCATCTCCTCCAGCATGCCACAGGTGAAGACAGGAGTATGCTTGTAACTCTCCTATTTTTAATATTGCTATCCAAGCTGCCTCTTGCAAGCACAGGAAACTGTGTCATGCCTGTCAGACTATTTGACTGACCTTGCTGGTACCAAAAGCAAAGTCAGTAGGCAGTCTGAAATCCAAACACAGGGAGCTCCAGGGAGGACTTCTTTATTCTGGTTGGGAGTGGATCTCCAGAAATCCAAGGAGATGCCTTCTCCATCACCTGCAACCAGAATCTTTACCTGGAGACACTGCTGGATTGAACTGGCACTCCCGCATGCAAATCGTGTACTCTCTCACTGAGCCAAGGTGCCTCCCTGTCCTACAAATGCTGGTGCGCAGACAGATCTCCAGGACTTAGTCAGGGTCAGCATCAAAAGCAAGGTTAGCAAGTAGGCAGTGTAATCACAGGAGGTCTAGAGAATAGCACGGTTAACAGGGA
Organism: Anniella stebbinsi; assembly: GCA_029215795.1. Lineage (NCBI taxonomy): Eukaryota > Metazoa > Chordata > Lepidosauria > Squamata > Anniellidae > Anniella > Anniella stebbinsi. The sequence goes on along the minus strand of JARDYH010000002.1, from coordinate 154,968,856 downwards.
AATGCAACTCTGAAAACTGATGCACAGGTGTTCTTCCAGCTTTCAGAGCACTGCTGCAGGACATCAATGCCATCTGACAAATAGTCTACTCATGAGGAGAGCCTTAATAATTATCCCTTTACTCATGAGGAGTCCTTATTCCTCAGGCAAGCAGTCCTGTTCATTTTTGTTTTTCGAGCTTGTGGTTCTGGCTGGATCTGTTGTACTTTATAAATATTGGTAGCCAGTTTGAAGATTCTAGTCAAAAAGTGGGATATAAATCTAAATTTAAATAACAACAACAACATGCCTAACAGAGACCAGAGAGGGACAAGCATCAGAAAACAGGGATGGTCCCTGGCAAATAGGTACTGATGGAGCTACGGATATCCCAGACTAGGGATATACGAGGATTTTGTTTCTGTTAGCAAGTCCTATGAACACATCCCATTTGCAATCTTTAATGTGAGCAGGAACTGTTCTTTTCTGGGAATGTTCGCAAACCCCAGAATTTATGATCACGTTTGAAAAATGTTTCTTCTTCAAAATATGCACATTGAAGTACACATCCCCCATGCATTTCCACACTTTAGTCAGTGGGGGGGGGACACTTTTGAAAATAAACGCAGAACTGTGGACTGTTCCCTCTCGAACAAGCCGAAAAGCAGGTTGAAAACCAAAACAGGAGCAAGCTGAGACAAGCTTTGAAGTGATTTTCAGAAAATTTTAGGTGACCTTGAAAATCTCTGTTTCTTCCCTCTGTTTCCCAGACATTGTACTCATTCATTCATTAAATCATTCTATATCACTGAATCAAAATAAGGTGTATTCTAAAAAGTCTCATTCTAGTCCTTTTCCTTGATCAACCCAACCTCCTGTCTCTCCTGTTCATTTAGCATAGCTCCACGAATTCCAAGCCTGACGTCTGTTTTCTCCTGAATTTGTGATTATAAACAGGGAGAACATCCCAGGGATTCAGGAGTCACAGTGGAGTAAATAATGGGGAAGGATCTCCCTCGCCGTTCATGCAAATGATGCCACAAAATTATTAAACTTTAATTTTGTCAAATCTCCCTCCCTCTCCCTACCCTGAAAGCCAGGCTGAAAAGCACAGCCTCATTACTGGGAATTTGTGTCATTCCATTGTGAGGATTAAACTGATTAATATATTACATCACGCAAAGAACTATACCACTAAATACATCGCCGTTATTCATTATTTCGGGATCACGCTCTGAGATAACGGCAAAGAAGAAAAAATGAAGGCTGTCAGCAATGCAAACCAGCAAAGGAGAAGAAGCTGCCTGCAGCACCTGCGAATGATCTGTGGGTGAAATTCGCCCTTTTGAAGAACCACGAGCCGGTTCCCAAGGGCATTGTGTTTACATCCTCCAAAATCAACCTATTAAGGCAACGACACCGTTGGAAGCCGCAACAGCAGATAGAGTGCATTCCATCTCCATGAGCCGGTTTCTTCTTATTTGGAAACCATTTACTATCCAGTCCCACAGGTGGCTTAGGGTAGGAAAATGCCATAATTTGTGGTGTATGCTCCCATATTCGACAAGGTGTTTTGTGTTGTTATTGCCACTTGGATGAATATAGATGGGGAGAACTCCTTGAAGAAACCCTGTAGGATGCAATGCTTCCTGCAGAACAGAAGCCATTGTCTGAGAGAGTATAAGAGATGGTGTTAAAACAGAGGCGCTTGTTTCTTCCGAAAGCAACGCAAAGAACTAAGACAGCTGCCATTGGACTATACTTCAGATTTGTTGCTGCCCATTTAAAAAATGCATATATATGAACACAAAGGAGCCTTTAAGTAAGAATTTGTACCCCTTCTTATTTTTTTTCAGTCCTGAGCCTTGTGGAAGATTCATCCAAGCAATAGAAATAATGAGCTTTTCTACATGAGGCTGTTAATCCGCTGTATGTACTTCCAGTTTTGTTGCAGAATTCAGATCTGGGCACAACACAAAGAGCATTTATTCTCCTGCTTCTCCGCAACATAACCTCTAGGGGCCACTGTGGTATAGTGGAATAGAAAATTATGCAAGTGGGAAAAGTGTTTTCTTATGCTTTCGCAAATAATACCATATTTTCCCTGCTCTAAAAACAAACAACAACAAAAACCTTGCTGAAAGTGCTGTTTAAAAACAGAATCATAACTGGAGGGTCACATTGTCATGTTCTAAAGAACATTCTAAGTAAGCAATGGTGAGTGCACAATAAATGCCTTATGCAGAAAAACTCAATTTATCTTTAAACCAGAGGTCAGAGACAGAACTGGGGCAGGGAAGAAAACATTTAAACCCATCAAACTTACTTCAAAGGAAATATGTATAGGATGGGAACAATAATGTTATTTCTTATTCAGAAATCTTACATGTGGGACAAAGCTCCCTGTCCCCCAAATTTCACCTTGCTCCAATGTGTTTTTTTCCCTCTCTGCCTATGCACCTGAGGCTAGGGGCTAAATTCAGCCGAGGTTCATTTTTTACCACTACAAACACAGCATTCCATGGCCCTGAAGAGCCACCATCTTGGAACAGGCATTTTACCTCGTAGTATTTGCCATCGGCGTAGCAGCCACAGTTGTGAGGCAGGATGCAGCTCTTGCCATTGAGCACATAACCCGGATCACACTGGCATCCTTCCACGCAGTAATGGTTGCAGTCACTTTTCAGACGGATGGCGGCACAGCGAGGCTGACAAACGCTCACGCAGCTCTCATAGTGGCTGTTGGGAGGGCAGCTCACAGCTAGAACAAAAGAGACAACGCTGCTTAACGTGGGCCATGTGGTCCCACCAGTGGGTCCCACTTCAATTACAGCAGGGGGCATCCTCCTGACTTGTAGAGAGTACGGACAACAAATGGCCCAGTAGGACCAAAAGGTTGGGAGAGGCAATGTGTCCTGAATTGCCAAGAGATGCATTGCCGCCATCGGCAGCGGCGCCGTCCTGGCCACCAAGTGGGAGTAGCAGGGGCCTGTCCTGCCTTGCTCAGCACTACTGCCACTTACAGGGACCCTGAAGGAAAGGGAGACCATTGCCACCATCTTCTGCAGGCTCCCTGTAAGCTTCCATGGTGCCGCTAAAGAAAAGACTGAGCGATAAGGAGCGTCTCCTCTTTTGCCTTCCGGGTGGCCCCTATGAAGAAGATCGGTATGGAGAGACCAGCGTCAACACACCATGGAGATTTGCAATGGCACAGAAGGAAGGAGGAAGAAATCTTTGTGGCATGTTGGCAGTTGAAGGTCCAGTGATACCACAAGGAAGCCAGCATGGCCAGATACCAGGTGGGCAAGCAGGTGGGTGAGGATTCCACTGGGCCTGCATGCGAGGCACTAAAACCACCTTGCCCAACCTGGCGTCCTCCCAGATGTGTTGGACTACAATTCCCATCATCCCCAGCCAGCAGGGCCATTGGCAGACATCCTACTATGGAGAAGCTAGCCAGTGCCTAAATGGGACATGTGGGGAAGAAGATTCTATTCTGGAAACAGGATGCCCTATTAGAAAGAAAGAGAGAGAATATATTTTTCAGAGAGAAGAAACCAATGCAATGGAGTTACTGTTGCTGCTCATGGTGGATGTACACACACAAACACACACACACACACACCTTTCTTCTGCCTGTGGTGGCAATGGCAGCCGTAAAGCCAAACCCAGACTTCTGAGAGTGCCTTTCGCTCGTTCCCTCTTCCCCAAGTCATCAACCTCAGGAACAAAAAAGCGAGGGGGCACGAATGGACAGTGTTTGGGGGCAACAGGATTCGACAGCGGGCTGTCAGGAGCTGGTGGTTAAGCTCTTGGCTACCCCTTGCTCCCTTTTGAAAACATCCCTCCAGCGAAACAAGTGCCTTGTTATCTCGGACCAAACAGGTTTTTGTAGTGCATCAACTAAAACCATGACCAGAGGCGAAAGCAGGACAAAAGAAATCCACATGCACACTGGGGGCAGCGATCCCTCCTCCGGACCCCCTTCGTGCCGCTCTGAAAACCTCTCTGTTTGCCTCCAGCCTATGAGGCTGTTTGAGAAAGCTCTGCTCTAGCGAGCCGTCACAAATACCCAAAAGCTCGTAGGGGCAGAAATGGAGCACATGCGCAGTGCCTCCGCCCGACCACCCTGCTTATGCTTGGGCAGCTGCCACCGGGTCCTTGGATTTCAGGAGCAAGGCTGATTTAGTCCATCAATTTGTGGATAGAAAATGATCCAAATTTAATTTTTAAATCTTATTAGCGATGAAAATGACTTTTCAATTGATTTGCCAGACGGTCGGCCTGCCGGAGGGGCTTTGCATCTTCATTTATGAGGAGAGTAATTGAACGGTGCATTGTAATCCTATTGACCGCAGACGCAGGATTCTTTGGAACAAACACAGGCTCCTTCCCTCACGCGCATCGCATTTGCATTTGACAAACAGAAAGCAGCTGCCTTTGGGACGGGAGAGTTAACCTATGTCTTTCCAGAATGGGGTTGCAGTCGGTGCGAAAGGGTAACTTGGTTTAGTGCAGATGTGCACAACCTCCAGCCCTGGGGACCAAATCAAGCCCCCCTGGGGTCCCAATCCAGCCCTCTGGGATTTCCCAGAAGGTCATTCCCTTTCCCTGCCGCCCTCCCCCCCTTTCACCCAACCACTGACCATTTCGTGGTTTCTTGGCTTTGGTGTCATTTTTTTCATTCCATTCTGTAAGGCTGAAATGCTGCCCCTAAGGCTTTAGTTACTGGCAAGAAGAGCTTGCAGCTAAGATCTGCGGGCTTGTGGAATTTTGGCTCCGCCCCTTTCCCCTTTGATCCCACTGTTCTTGGCCCCACCCACCTGTGGAATGCGGACCCAGAGAATCTCTCTAAAATGGGATTCAGCCTTGGGTTGAGATTTGACACCCCTGATTTAGGTAATGCTTCAGAACAAGGCATTTTACACTTCTAGCCACTCAAGGCCACGGCTGCATGGCAAGCGTAAGAACCTGCATGGCAGGCCCTTGGCCCCATTTAGTTCAGAGCTGGCTCCTCTAACAGCAAAAGGGTTCTTCAAAGTTTCAGGCAATGTCTCTCCCCCACCCCACCCCCCACCCCTGCCCCCCAGCCTTTCTACTTGACATCCTTCAACTGGAGATTGAATCTGGGACTTTCTGCATGCAAGGCTCGTACTTGGCTCCAGTTATGGGGCTTGTGCCACAATGACCCAACTGTTGCTACTCTGTGGGCCAAAATCTGGCCCACATGCCACTCCTCACGATCCCTATCAGCTTCAACCTTTGCAGCGATCAGGCCAAGGGCATCCCTGCCAGGAAATCTCACGGCAGGTTTGTGGCAACAGACCCAAGGACTTGCCAAAGCCAGGCCAAGCTTTTGTGCAGAGTACTTAAATATCTGTCAGATTTCGGGAGCAGCCCATAACTCATCCTCTCGCGGCTCCATTTCCTTTATGAAACAGGTGACATGAGAGATAATCTTCCTTGACTTCTGTACACATCTCTTTCATGTTGAGGTATTTGTTGAGCCATTCTTCTCCGCTGTCTCCTCTTATCTGTGTCATTTTTATCCAATACTTTCCGTTTTGTCATTAGATGCTCCCATCTGAGTCTCCCTGTCTCTCTCTCTCTTTCTACCCCCAACGCTTTGTGCGTCTTCTCCTTCCCGAAAAGCTCAGCATCACATAGCCGTTCCCCATCTTTGATACTAGCCGAGCTCTTCTTCCGCTTACCTCAGAGGCTCTTGCAATGCACAAAGGTAAAACGACAGCATGATCTCATTCGAAGGGCAGCCATGCAGGGATGCAAACACCATAGGCAGAATGAATGCCAGAGGCAGAGCGGGACAGGCCTCAGGCGCCTCCCTGAGCAGTCAATTAAGCTGAATCTGCCATTGCAGACTGGACCGCACAATGACCGAGAACTGGGATGAAGGGCAATTGCCACCGGCTAGCCATACCAATGAATTTTGGAGTGGGGCCAGACAACTGGCCATTTGGCAGCCTCTGCAGAGCCCATACCAAGGCAAAAGCCCCATCATCCCCGTGAGTGAGCCAGCTCTGTACACTTAAACATAGGGGTGCATGTGGATTTTGTTAAACCTTCTGAGTTTCATGGATCACCAGGGGTCTTTCATTGTGTCATCTCATTGACAGAATGGCGGGTGTTTTTTTTGTTTTTGTTTTAGTAGAATTTCATTCTACTTGTGTTAATTCACATTAGTGCAATGGTACACGTGCACGTCATCACGAATGTGCAAATACATTAGTCTGCATTAGTTAATAGGGGTTAGTGAATTGGCACAAGTGCAAATTAGCACAAATCCTCCCTAAAAGTGAAAACCCGCTCTGCAAGGCTACGGAACTCACATGACTTGGAAAAAGCTGCTCTGCAATGGATCCACAGGTCAGATTCATAGGGATCCAAACACATGTGAATCTGTTGCAGATTTCCATGACATCCTTATTTAAGCAAAGAATCCATATTAGCAGCCCTGAAATCTAGGACCTAAATGATGTAAGGTGGGGATTCAACCCATGCATGGCTACCAGGTTCTGGCCAAGGCAAGTGAAGAGGGGAACTACAGGAAACCAGTTAGACCAACAAGGGCCGACAGCAAGACATCTGATAAAGAACTAGATCTAACACCACTCCATTGGTTATTTTTGACTGTGCTTTTAAAAGAGGTAAATTAGTACCAGATGCAGCATTGAGACCTGAGATCCAGACACTTTCCTACTAGCAATTGGGCCAGGTCAACAAAGTCAGGTTGCTTTCAGGCAATTGTAGGAACATAGGAACCTGCCATAAACCAAGTCTGACTATTTCTACAACTAGCCTGTTATTGCCTATCTTAGGGGTGTAGAGCCTAAGACCCATAAGCCAAATCCAGCCTGCCTGGACTCCCACTCTGGCCCGCCGTGTCACCTTCGCTGGCCCAATCCCTTTCCCTGGAACACCAGCTGTTTGTGGTTTCCTGGCTTTTGTGTCTGCGTTTTCCCCCATTCTAAAAGGCTTCAAAGCCTCACCTAAGGCTTAGTTACTGGCAGCAAGAAATTGAAGCTAAAATATGCAGGTATTTCTGGCATTTGGGGCTCTGTCTCTTTTGCCTTTGGCTCCTCCCACCACTGGAATGCAGGCTCCTCCCGCCAATGGAATCTGGACCTCGGACTGAAAGGTGGTCAACACCTCTGGTCCACTTTGACAGGAAAGTGGCTCTGGGAATGGTCTAAGGCTGAGATTGTCTTTGTCATCGCCTGTTACCCAACCCTTTCAACTGTAAGTGCAGGGATTGGACCTGGGACCTTCTCCATGTAAACCGTACACTCCACCACTGAGTTATGGTCCTTTTCCCAAATTTACATTGAAAGAAAGACTCCTGTTAAAAATAAGTGGAGCTTCTGACCAGGGATCAGAGGGAACACTTTCATGCACAGTGAAAGAAAAGTGAACTATAATAAAAGAGGATCCGCTCACAGCACAAGGTGAAGTTCCTCCAGCCCGTGACGGCGATGCCCTGGGTTTGGCAGGTGCTGGCATAATTCTGCAGCCAGCTGCAAGCCGTCTGCACAGCTCCCCCATCAATGCAGGTGTCGAACAAGCAGTTCTTGTAGAAGAAGGTGGGGGTGGCCTTACTGTGGCACCTGGAGAAGACACCGCTCTTGCTGGGGATCAAGCTGCAGAGCTGCTGAGGCTTCCAGAAGCCTTCCACCTTACGGCAGGCCGGGCACCGGTCGCCGCAGCCCACCTGACAAAAGGGGTCCCTCTTGGCCCAGCTGTGGCCAAACTCATTGATGCTGGAGACTACAACGCCCCCCGAGGTCTGGAGGTCATCGCCAGGATCGCCGTTATATCGCCCGCAGAGGCCGTAGGTGTTGTTCTGGAGGCTCCGCGGGACGGTGACGGAGAGGAAGGTCTTCCAGTCATACACCACCTTCAGCCCGAAGTCAGTCTCTACGACAATGTGGAAACCAAAGGCAAAGATGTTCACTTTCCCATGACCCAACTTTAAGGGCAGGTAAAGGCGTTCGTTGTTAATCTGCAAAGAGAGGCAAGGAAGTTGGTTGGAGAAGGAGGCAGCGGTGAAGGGCCAAAGAAGGATGGGCTGACATGGGGAACCCAGGTTCAAAGCCACACTCAAGCTGGGTCTTTGGGCATGTCAACATTTCTCTGCCTGACTTGCTCATACGATCATTGTCTGGCTAAAACTCTGCCCTGAGCCCCATGGAGGAATTACCAGCGTGGTCAATAAAGAAGCGAAAAACAACATGATGATTTAGGATGGAGGGGGAAACCTGGGTGTGTATGCTCCAGATGTTGTTGGATTCCTATCCCATCAGCCCCAGCCAGCAGGGCCAATGGTAAGGGATGATGGGGGTTACAGTTCCATCAATATCTGGAAACTCCCAAGTTCCCCATTCCTGATCCAGGAGGAGAAAAATGTCACCTTGATTTATAATAGCAAAACACATCAGCCAGGATCCAGGTCAAAATCAGGTGTACTGAAACCCATTCGTGTGGACCATGCCCATGTTAAGCCATCCAGGCCATACACAGTAGTTTTGACACACTGGTATTTAATGCTGGCACAACTATTGTAGTACATGTATTCACTTTTGCTTTCCAAATCCTGACAGATCATGTGTTCGTGTAGAGAGGGGTGGACTAGAAGCAACCATCTCATGTGAGACTGGATGAGACAGTTCTGGCCTTTGCCAGGAAAGATCCTTAATGAAAGGCAGCCAGTCTCAGCACCCTGGAGAGCTCCAAGTGTACAACTCGCTCAAATGGCACCTGGAGGTTACCTGAGGCCTTATAAGTCACCTCTGTCCACATCACCACACCTAGGCTCCACCCTGCCTGTGAAACGTGTCCTCTTAAATCAGCGGTGTGAAACCTGTGTCCCACAGGCCACATGTTGCCCTTGGCCACTCGTGATATGGCCTGCAAAACCAGAAGGACGTTATCTCACAGCCCATCTGATCAACCCACCAGCTTCTTCCCCAGAAGGGAAAAGCTTTTATCTCCAACCAGCAGGTTCCGCAGAAGCCTCGAGATGGAAAAAGCCAGTCCACTGCAGGATCTGCAGGTTGGATTCATAAAAATCTAAACTCATTTGAAACAATTGCGGATTTCTATGGCATCCCTAGGGCTCACCCATTTAGAGAAAGAGAGTTTATTGGTCTTCCAGCCCAACATGGCCCCAGCTGGACTTAAGTAGTGGTATAGTGGAGCCGGGACTCACAGGGATGTCACACCAACACTTTTTTATTAGCAGGGATGCTGAAGTCATCTGCCACACCCCTCAGAATTCCATGTTCCCTCTGAGTTTCACTGCAAACCTCACTATAATGCAATTTATTTGGGGATGACTTAATCTCAAATGGGCAATTAAGACCCCTCAGCTTTACTAAAGAGCTGCTGATGGGGAAGATGAAAAATGCCAGGACTGATTTGTTACTATAGATCCATGCAGCTGCCTGAATTTTTGGACTCTCCTTGGGGGCGTAGCTATGAGGATGTTCATGATGAGCGCCTGCACTTCCAAATTGCATACTGCACCTCTGCTTACCAGCACTGTGTGTTTGTAGGCTCGGTGGATGACAATGTTGTAATTGAAGACTTCCACCTCCACCTGCTTCACCCACAAGGCCAGGGAAGGGTCCCGATCCTCGTTCTTGGCCGTGACCGTGAACTCGGGGAAGGTGTCTGACCGCTCAGCCCTCTGCCGGCCGACGGTCGTGCAGAGGACCACGGGGCAGCTGCTCTGGAAATCAAAAGCAAACCCGTCGAAGGTCAAGTAGTGGCCGTAGCCGGAGATGATGCAAGAGGCGTCGGTGCGGGCCTGGCAGTAGTACAGGCCGCTTTCCTCCAGGCAGTAGTCATCCTCCTTGCAGGGGATGTTTTCGCAGTGGACGCTGTTGTCCGAGCCGTTGCAGTAGCAGAAGTACTGGCAGTCGATATCCATCCAGAAGGACTGGTTGGTGAAGAGCTGGTGGCCCTCGAAGGTGCAGCCGCATTCACTCCGGGGAATGCACCGGGGCCCCCGGAAGGCGAAGCCGTCGTCACACTGGCAGCCCTCCACGCAGCTGCCCAGGCACACGGGGCCCGCCCCCAGGCTTTCGCAGGACTCTGAGCAGGTCATGCACTCCTCAAAGTGGCTGTTTTCGGGGCACGTCAGAGCTGAAGCAAAAGGAGGGCAAACATCCGGTCAGCAGCAGCCCACTGGCCAGATTCTCCTCTCACTGAGCCTCAACCTCATGGAGTGGCTCACTGTGGAAAAGCCATGATGGACAGGGAAGGCAGGAGTTCAAATCCTGTATTGCCCTCCCAGCTTCCATGCTTTCATCCAGATCAGGGATGGTGAACGTCAGCTGTGTGTGTGTGTGTTGGGGGGGGGGGCAAATCTGGCTCACCTAGGACCCAAATCCAGCATTCTGAAATGCCCTAGATGGCCACACCCACTTTTCCTGTCCCCGACTCTTCCCTCCCCCAGTCACCAGTTTTGTGACTTTTGTGCCATTGTTTCCCCATTCTAAAGGGTTGAAATGAGGCTTAGTTACTGTCTGTAGGAGCTTTAAGTTGAAATATGCCGGCATTTTTATAGGCCCCACCCTGTTTGCCATTGGCCACAACCACCACTGGAATCTGGGTCGAAAGGGGCTTCTCTGACATGGAACCTCAAGCAGGACCACGGGGCAGCTGCAACATTTTGTTGCAGTCTCAGCATGTGATGGACTAAACATGGATGACAGCAGTGGAAAAGCCCAGGCCCTGTGCAACTTCTGAGGAAGGCAGAGAAATTGCTAATGGGTCGAAGCGGCTTTGTGCTGGCTGCACTGTAGTGCCAGAGTGCGGCCTTCGGACATCCTGAGATGAAGAATCCTTTGGCAAGAGGCTGTAGCCTGGCATCTGATGAAACCTTAACACCCCTGGAGAAAATGGAAGAATAATGGAAGGATTACAGAAGGGGTACACTGACACTTTCCCCTTGGAAGATGTTAGGCGGATCTCTTGGCCCAACTCCACAATGATGTCAAGATCTGGCTGCATCTCTGATTCTACCCTCCCTCCGTGTCCATTACCTTGTCTAAAATTTTTTTGCTTCTGCAAAGGGCAGCTTCTATGTTTTCCTTTAGATAATGATAATCATATCACTGGCAGCTTGAATATTACCATAGCTAAACAAAGGAGCTCAACACGCACGCACGCACGCACACACACACACACACACACACACACATCTCTCTCATTCAAATTAGTCTCCATTGTTAAAACTTAAAGTCAGGGTCTCCTCTGAAATTCAAGAACACTGCATGATAAAACTCCCGATGTCCCCTGAAATGCAGTCGATGAAATTACTTAATTAGGAAAGTGCATCTGGAGGCAAAAAGGAAAAAAAAGAAGAAAACCACCAGCTGCTAGGAAAAGGAAGACCCCCCAGGCACAAAGGGAACACTTCTAAAGACCCCGTTTTAATCTAGATTCCATACAGTTTAGTGAACTGTTTTTCATTAGGATGGGGAGGGTGGGGTGGGTATTTTGCAGGGAGGGGGCTGTATAATATGTGAGAGCCTGAGCCTTGGGAGCAGAACATAGGTGGGCCAATCCCTCCCCCACCCCAGGAGGGCACAGTCTTTCCTGCCTCTGGCAAAATTGCTGTTGAAATTGCTGCTGCACCACTGAAAATATTGCCACTGAAATTTGGTGGTGCACGAGCAAAAGAAAAATCAGTGGTCTCTCTTTAAAACAAAGAGTACTGAGAATCAAACACGTTGTTTTAAAGCGAAATTGCACTCCCGGCCAGCGTCTACCTGATAGAAGGTACACATCAAGGAACCACACCTGGATCACTGCACACACGATGCAAGTTTTTCAACACTCTCTTTCCACAGCATTTCCTATTGTCATTATCCACACACACACACACACACACGCCATAAGAAGCTACTCCTGAAAGTCAGAAGGTAGGATCCAGTACTGAGTTGTGACACCAGCCACTAAAAGGCTGAATTCAGACAACACAGTAGTCAATGGTGGGGTAATAATCCACTTTACAGTTGTTCATCTAGGGGGTACTCCTCACACAACATGGTAATAAATAATCAACTGTGGTGTGGATTAGGATCAGCGCTGAGTTGACTATGGCAGCATTCGGCCGACACGATAGTCAAGACAACTGACGATTGTTTCCCACCCCCAACAGTTGCTTACTGTATCGTCCGAATTCTGCCAAAGTCGATGTGCAAGCCGTCCTGGTGGCCCATTCCGTCTGTCTGGCCCTACTAGACTCTTCCATGGGACCAGTTCCAGCCACGGGAGCCGTGTCTCCTCAACCCTAACAATAACCTGAGGATGAACCCTAGCCTTAAAGTCCCAGTGAGTTGTGCCTTCAGCCACTAAAAGTCAGCATGCATCCTGGTAGCCCACGCAGTACGTCTGGCCCTGCTAGGCACGTCCGTAGCCTTCATTACCACCCAGGAAGCCATGCCTCCTCAACCCTAACCCTAATCTGAGCATTAACCTAATCCTAATTTACCACTGAGACTTCCCTCCAACCACTAAAAGTCAATGTGCAAGCAATCTGTCTGGCTCTGCTGGGCTCTTCCATAGCCCCAGTTCCTGCCAGGGGAGCTGTGCCTCCTCAACCCTAACTTGAGGATTAACCCTAACCCTAAAGTATTACTGAGACATGCCGCCCATCCCTTCAAGTCAATGTGCAAGCCATCCTGGAGTCCCACTCAGTCTGTCTGGCCCTACTAGGCTTTTCCGTGGCTTCAGTTCCTGCAAGGGGAGGAGACATGACAAGGCTAAGAGGGACTTTTGTCCCTCCGACACCCTCAGCTCTTAACTCACGGCAAAAGTTGAAGCTTCTCCACTGGCCGATTTCCACTTCCGCATTCTTACAGGCGCTGGCGTAGCGTGCCACCGAGTCACAGAGCTCCGACTGATTTCCCCCACTCTGGCACAAGCGGAAAAGGCAAGTCCGGTAGTAGGCCGACACATTCACCACCGAGTGGCACTCCAGGAAGGAGCTGTTGGTGGGGTCATTGATGATGCCACACTTGGAGCGGCTCCGGTAGTCCTTCAGGAGCTCCGAATCGTTGTTGCAGGCCTTGAGCAGGTTGCCACACTCCCCGTTACAAATCTCGTTGAAAGTTGTCCAGCTGTCCAGGAAAACCACCAGGTTGTCTGTGCATTTCCCATTCGGGAAGCAGAATTCATCACTACTGTTTCCGTTGAAAAAGCCGCAGAGGCCCCCGGTGCAGTTGAAGTAGACAGTGGAAAGGCGTACCTCCAACATGCCGGAATCAGAGTACTGGATATGTATGAGCCCTTCTGACTCAACCACTGTCCCATTTTTACTCCGGTAGATCTCCAGTTGGCCGGAAGGGTGGAAATATGGCAGTTCTGTTTCATATCCATTTACCTGCCAAAGAAAGGAAACAAATGAATGAGTGGATGAAGAGGAAAGCTGATGAGGTTAGCCATAGGCGCTGATGACGTTCCCTTCTTCTTCCTTTGGCTAACAAGGGTTAAGCAGAACTGAAGAACAGAAGGCACCCAAGAAGGAAACATGATATGGCATTTTCAATGCACACACCAGATGCTTAGAAGAATGTTGCCCATAGACCAGCTGAAAGGCACTGCTCTTGAGGCCAGATTTGGCTTGCAGGCCTGAAGCTCCACACCCTGCTACACCAGAAAGTGGACTAGAAGAGTTGCGAGGGAAGGGGGATCGACATCCTTTGTAGTCTAAGACATTATGCAGAATTGTACCATTGGAAGTCTATTCAATGGGGAACCACAAACACTCCTGGCTCAAGAGTGGGCATGTGGGCAAGACTCCCGTTTTCTGAAGGAAGCCCTCTTTTCTACAATAGCTTCCTTGACACTGCTTGTTAACCATGCCGGTGATGTCTTGAACTTGGTGCTACCTTTCCTAACCTGTGGTATACCTTTTAGCTGAGCTTCTGTTATATTGTGGTTTTGAATATCCACACATTTTAAAGGGATTTAACTCCCTTGACTCCCCCCCCTTTCAATTTCCTTTCACTAGTTCCTTCATTTTAGAGAAATTTCCTCTTTTGAAGTCAAAGGTAACTGTGCTGGACTTCCTGAGCAGTTTTCCACTGAACTGAATTGATAGCACTGTGGTCACTCTTATTAACTGGTTCACAACATTTGGATCACATACTAGGTTCTGGGTGACGCCACTTAGGATCAAATCCAGGGTCATCTCCCCTCTGGTTAGTTCTGTGACCAACTGTTTAAGGCACAGTGGTTTAGGGCATCAAGAAATTTAACTTCTTTGTCATGACTGGAATATGCATTTATCCAGTCAATGTGGGGGCAATGAAAATCACCCATTATTAAAAGACATCTTCCTTTGGAGCCCCCCCCCCCCCCCGATTTCATTTTCCATCTCAAGGTCACCCTGAGTATTCTGGTCTGGGGGATGATAGCACGTTCCTAGCACTAAATTAGTTTGGAGCCTGGTATTGTCACCCATAGTGTTTCTGTGGAAGTGTCTACCCCTGTTAGGTGTTCTAGTCTGCTCAACACTATGACCTCTTTGATGCACAGAGCAATAACTCTGCCAGTGTGGCCTTCCCTGCCCTTCTGTAGAGTTTATATCCAGAGATATATCAAAAAGTATGCATTTTTCAAACCCCGTCTCAAGCTCAAGAATGTCTGAGCATTTTTCAAGGAAAAAAATGTTCTTCCATTCTTGTTCGGAGCAAATTGTGCTGAACTGCAAACAGAAATGAAAGTCAAGTACATCCCTACAAAAGAGATGACTACTCAGCATTATGGTAAACAATGTCTTAAAAACAACAACAAATGATCACACCATAGTTATTTCAAAAGAAGATCATCAAGAATTCCAAATTCACAATGAACAAGGACCAAACTAGACATGACATTAATTACATGAATGCAATTAACACAGATGTGTTCTTATTATGCAAGTACTACAGTAGCCCTGGGGAAGCCAGAGGTGACTCAGGACAGGAGGTGATGAGGAGCGGGAGCTTAACTCTTTCCTTGCCACAGGCTGGGCAAATAACACATCCTTTCCTACAGCTGCTGTTTACATAACAAAAGCATGTACTTTAATCGCTTTCATGCAAATAACATCTAGTTTAGCTCTTAGAACAAGCATGTTTGGGGCTGGAATCAAAGCTCCCATATGTAAACAACTCCGTAGGAGTGGTTTCCCTCCATCAAACTATCGGGGTTTGGGTTTTAAAAACCAAGCAAACAAACCTCCTGCCTTTAAGAGGCACAGAATTATTTCAACTGTCAGCAACTCACAGAATCAAACTGAGGTTGTTGGATTCACTGCATTTAGACTCTTTCTGGGTCATCATTGGTATTACAGTCGCCTGATGAAATGCTTACCTGGGTGAGAAGAGCAGCAGTTAATGAGACAGTCCGCCTTGCCTGTCACAGCTGACCCTCGTCTCAGCAGGATGAAGAACAGAATCAAGACTTACTTTTGTCAAGCACTTACAACTTAAAGATGCCCAGGAAGCAGAAGAATGACACAGTCGAGAAGAATGTACTTTTCCTCACCGGTAAGCACCATTTGCCGGCAGAGACCTGTGTTTGAACCTCTGGCTCAGCTGGTGAATGTGGTGTAGTTTACATTCACGGATTTGAGGTATGCAGTGAACATTGCTTTCTGCTCCACCAGAACAAAAGAAGAGCCCAGCCAGATGAGACCAAAGGATCCATCCAGCCCGGCATCCTGTTTGCTACAACGGACAGCTTCTGAGAAGCTTCCGTGCAGGGAGTGGAAGGCCATGGCCTACCGCCTCTGTTACCGCTGAACAAGCGGCATTCAAAAGCATGACTGTCCCTGAAGATGGAGGTTCTACTTAGTTGTTATTTAAGTTTTTATTTGTTCAATTGTTTGTTTTATCAATATCCATGCCCCCCTTTTAATATAAAGATTCTCACGGTGGCTATAATATTATCGTTCCATTTTGATGGAGAAAGAGTTCTATGTAACTCAAAAGCTCATATGTTCATATACATCAGGGCTTGGGAACCTCAGGCCTGGGGGTGAAATCTGGCTCTCCAGGAGTCCCCAAATGACTACACCCCATTCTCCTGCCCCCTTCAGCCCCCCTACCACTGATCATTTGGTGGCATGAGACAGCTCTGAACCCCATGCCCCACTGAAACCCTGCCTACCTTGATTTCAGAGTTGTCTATGCCTCCGATCTTGACCTCTTGGCTGGCAACCTGGATCCTCAGGGTCCGAAGCCAGTCGGGACTCGACTCTGGCTTCTTTTTGCTGATGTCGACTTCCAGGTAGATGGGTCTGTCTGGGCAGGTTTTGACCAGCGTGTAGGAGTTGTCCGGGGGGTAAGCAAACACGGCGCCATCAAACGTCTGCAGGACCTGATCCTGGGACACCAAGCAGAACGTCTCTCGCTTGGGGTAGCAGCCTTGATAGCCGTTCTCCACGGCACAAACCTCTCCTTCCTGGCAGGTGGAGTTGAAGCAGCTGACCTCGCCTCCATCTTGGCACCAGCACTGCACCGTGCAGTCCATGGAGGCCCAAAACGCTTCCCCGACGGCATGGTATTGCCCATCCACATCGCAGCCACACTGGTGGACTGGGACGCAGCGGTCCGTGCTGAGAACGTGGCCTTCTTTGCACTCGCAGCCCTCGGTGCAAGGGGAGCTGCAGGCCGCGGAGGCGGTGAGGTCGGAGCATGTGGCTGGGCAGCTGCTGGTGCAGACAGAGTAGTGGCTGAACTCTGGACACTGCACAGCGGTCGCTGGAAGGAACAGACAAGGCAAGATTTATTGAGCACCATCCAGGTTGTCAGTGCTCTGTAAAGGACAGACGGCAGATGTGGAGGCCTGGAAAAAAACTGGGAAAAATTTGGGGGGGGGGGAATGTCCACTCCCTTTTTTCTGAAAATTTCCATTTTTTTCACACACAAAAAAGAGGGGGGAAGAAACAAAAAAAATCAGGAAAAAGGGAAAAAAACGTTTTTTCCCCAATTTTTTCCGGGCCTTCACATCTCTAGGACAGACTAATGGACCTGGCTTTGCAAGGCTGGAATCAGTTTGATTCAGCAAAGCCTTCAAGCAAATGTACGCAGCTGCTTGAGTTGGATGCATTGTGTTTGCCCCATCGGAGTGAAGGTCCCTGCTGGTACCCCTATTATTACTTATTTATTTATTGCATTTCTATACCGCCCAATAGCCGAAGCTCTCTGGGCGGTTTACAAAAGTTAACTCCGTAAAAACCATTCAAAATATAAAACAACAACAGTAGAAAAACATTGCATAAAAATACAATATAAGAACACAAGCAGGATCAAACCAAGCAGCAATACAGATTTAAAATACAAATTTAAAACAGCAAAGTGAAAAATTAGACAAACTGTTAAAATACTGAGAAAATAAAAAGGTCTTCACCTGGCATCTAAAAGAGTATAATGTAGGTGCCAGGTGAACCTCTCTAGGGAGCTCATTCCACAGCCGGGGTGCCACAGCAGAGAAGGCCCTCCTCTTGGTAGCCACCCCTAAGCACAGTCCCTGCCATAATGCACCCCTAGACCCACTTGTAAGGAGGGCCTGTCCACTCCACTCTCCTGAGGGGAGAGAGCAGACATATAACAACGTCCTTCAGCCCTAACTTTGATACAGTGAAGCCTTGAAGCGAACCTACGTACTTGTCAGAGAGCTGGACATATTGTGCTTGCCCTGTCTGAGTGAAGCTATACCACTGGCACAGCACCCCCTAGGCTTGACTCCTGTCAGGTGCACCCCTGTAGCCATTTAAGGGAGGGGTCTGTTCATGCCATACCCCTGGGGGGGGGGGTTTCCCCACAGCAGTGGGAAGGGTGCAGGCATAGAAGAGTGTCCCTCGGCCTATTAATCTCTTCTGGCTTCTAACTTAATTTATTACAAAACTATGCACTGATTAGGGCCATCTGTCCCTTGCGACGGAAAATTTTGGAGGGGTCTCTTCACTTCATTTTCCTGAGCTGGGCTGCCCTACATCAGGAGGCAGGAATATGACTGTCTCTCGCCTACTATTCTCTCTTAGCTTCTAACTGTACGGACTGCAAAGCTGTGCGCTGGTTAGAGAAGTCTGCACCTAGCGGCTGACAATGTTATTGCAGGTTCCAACCACATGGACACATTGAAATTTATTAAAATTAATTAATGTGCATTAAAACAAAATAACCACAAGGTGCATATCCCTAGAGTCCTCTTAGTATGCATGCCAAGTTTTAGGCGTCTAGATTTCATAGTCTTGGTGCTATGGCATGGACAGACAGACACGCATACAGACGCATACTTTTATTACTATAGCTGAGTGAACAGGTCACTGCCCCAAGGGGCTTACAGTCTAGAAGCAACAATGAGACAACAGAGGAAGGAGGGGAACATGGAGGCAAGGGACCTTTTCTCACTCTTGCGGGTGCAAATCAAGGGCCATCCCATATTAGCCTCTGTAGTGATGTGAGCAGAAAGGTTGACGCAGGCAGAGAATGAGAAAGCGAGAAGGGGAGGAGAACGCAGCTTGCATCCACCTGATTTATTGCAGCACAAAATGCGAGCTGTAAATCAGTTCGTCTCTTGCTAGAATCCAGCCGCGGCCCTTAAATCCCTTCCACCCAGCATTGAATTCCGTCCAGGGAGCAAACGACGAGCCAAAGGTGGTTTTACTTGTGCTTGCCCTTTGCTTGCTGCCCCTTTAGTTACTTCAAACGTCCCTTTGTCCTTCTCGGGTTGGAAGGGGGAGAGGGGCGAATCGGGTTTCGCAGCAACAAAGCCTGCTTGAGTCTCAGCCCTTTTCTGCTCTTTAGTCTAATCTCATTAAAAAAATATTTTGCTGTTGCTGTTGTTTTTTTAATATAAAACATTTTATATATTAAAAGGCTCTCTTGGAGAAGATGGACCAAGGGCTCATTGCTCGGGTGCACTGTATAATTTTAAACTTCAGATTTAGCATTTGGGGAGGGGAGGGGGCTTTAGGTGGATCATTTCAGGTGTGATGTACAAAAGTAATATTTTTGTCCCCCCCATCCCAAATTGTCATTCCATGCTTTGCAACTGCTTCGACATGCCTTATGTAATGCTGTTCAGCAACACTGTTTGGCAGTCCCAGTGGGCTGGGGGGGCGGGGCATGTGGAGTTTTGCATGTAGCACTCACTAAACAAAAAGAGAACCATGGTGATGAGAGGAATAAACAGGAGTTTGCCTTTCCTGACTCTCTCTGGGCCCTCAATGGGGGCGGGGGAGGCGCTGGGTTGTGGAGCCCTGGTCCCAAGGTCCATTGAGGCTAACACCCTCACTCCAACAGCAGCTAGCCACAGGCCTTTGGAAAGCTTCCAAGAAAGGAAAGAAGGCAACCCTTCTCTACTGTAGGTAGCCTGGACCATCTCATAGTTGGGTATAGACCAAACTGTCTAATTTCAGCAGGGTTATTGCCAGTCTGTGTTGGATAATGGGAACAACTCTGCATGCTTCCAGACACTAGGGGGCGACAGAGAATGTGTTGCATCGACAGCCGCTTGTCTTGTTCATCCCCCTTGTTGTTCGATCAGTTTCTTTTTCCTGCTACCTCTCCTTTGTCTTCCTCTTGCCTCTGCAACGAGTGCCATGTGATCTTTCCAGAAAGGAAGCAAAGTAGCCATATTGCATGCCTTTGCTTAGATACACTCATGCACCCAGCTTTAGAGGGTGCTTGTTATTAAACAGTGATAGCCTTCTCTGATGATGTGTACAAAAACACTAATAAAATAAGTTGATTTGAACTTCTTCTAAACTAGCTTTAGCCTGCGTTCGTTGCCTCCAATACCAAATGCTGTGTTGTCACACTTTCTCCATATAAAGCAACTTTGCTGTACGTCACGTCAGACTGTCCAGCATTCTGAAGGTCCACTGTGTGCTCACTTACCACACCCGGCCTGCACTCTCCAGTCTCCGATGGGGATCCCAAGGGCTTGGCAAACCAAGGCATACGCTTGAATGGCTTGGCAAAGTCCTCCTGTGCCATTATCTCGGATGCTGCACAGGTCGTACACACAGCTGTGAACAAATGCTGTGGGGTCAACGATGGCGCCGCATTCCCACAGGGGGCTTCCAGTTTTGTTGATGAAGCCACAGTGCTCGGGGCCAAAGTAGAGAGACTCCATTGCCACGTCACAAAGGCTGCAGTTTTCCAAGCATCCTGGGGAACATTTCCAATCCGGGTGGTAGACGCGCCAGCTTTCCCCCAGATCCAGCACAGATGTGGCCTGTTTTCCATCGGAACGCAGCGCGTCGTCTTCGGGGTTCTTGTTATAGTTCCCACAGAGTCCGCAGGTGGCGTTGATGTAGGAGCCTGGGACTGAAATAGCAGCATAATGCTCTCCGTCATATGTCACTAAAAGGCCAAAGTCGGTTTCTACTGCTGTTGACAAGCCACTCTGATAGATCTTTATCGCGCCCAGTTCCAGGAAGACCGGTAAGGACATGACTAAGTCATCTATCTGCAGAATGGGTACAAAATGCCTTTTTAGGAAAAAGAGAAAAAAAGAAGGAAGGATCCAACATGTATTTATTTACTGTATTTCTAACAAAGCTTTCTCCTTGCTTTTATTATAAATAAAACCAGAAACAATCCTCCCACACAGCTCCAACTGACAGTTCCCTGGGACTGCAGACTTTGGCCTCATCCCTCAGCCAGAGACTCAAGGGCCACTTGGTTGGAGAAGCTAAGAGGGGTTGGTGGATGAGACTGTCAGGGACCTAATATCAGTGCCCCAATTCCTGGGTGACAAGCTCCTCTGCTGTCACAGAGAATTGGGTCTCAGGAAAGGAGGGCATCACTGTGAGGAAGAGAGGAATGCTCCCTTAGAAGAGACCCATTCCTCAGAAAATAAACACATATCTTCTCATGCTGAGGGTTAGCGTTAGGATGTGGTTCTGGGGGTTGGGTTGTGGTATCATTAGACACATTGACAGCTGGGTTTGTGATAGGTGTGTAGACTGCATGGTGAATTGCCTGCCTAGTGCGAAGATTGCAGATACTAGATAATTTTGTAGATGGTGCTCAGTGCAATCAGTGGTCATGGTCCATGATGGCGCGAATTATATAAGGAAATGTAGTCATGAGGTCCTGGAAGCCAAACCTAGCCTGCTAGGCGGGAGGTTGAAATCTAGCAGCTGTACCACTCATCTAATTAAAAGGACTGTTGAAAAGGGACTGTTTTCACCTGTCACTGAACACTAACCAATGTTGGTGCTAATCTAGTGTCAAGGAGGGGGAGCATTTCACAGCTGGGGTGCCGTCACTGAGAAGGCCCCATTATGAGTTCCAGAAGTGCAGACTTCATTAGGTGATGGTATAACCAAAAGGAACTCCATTCTTGGACAGGATGCTACTGGGAGAGTCACTCCTTTAGGTAGCCAAATCCAAAGCCCTAGTCTTAAATGAATGGAGATTCCTCAAGTGAATAAGGACTCTCCCCATCAATAAGTGAGTGATTTAATCTCACCATAATTTTCCCAAAGCTGCCTTTGGGGATGGTTATCTTGTGTGAATAAACCTCAATGGAGATATCCTTCAGCCAGGAGACGGAAGAAGCACCTCGATTCTCATTCTTGGCTTCCACACTGAAGAAAGGCAGGATGGATCCTGGCCAGCACTGCCGGGCAAGAAGGTAGGAGCAGGAACCTTGGAAGTGGAAGAGGAAGCCGTCAAAAGTGTGGTAATGTGGGTCTCCAAACACCACACAAGTGCTGCTTTCCACTGGCACACACTGGTAGAACTTCTCCTTGGGCTCACAGATTTCGTAGGGGCCGCAGGACACCTCCTGGCAGAAGATCTCATTGTTGAAATCCAGGCAACGGCATTTGGTGGAGCAGTTTGCACTTTCCCAGAATATCTCTCCTTGACGGAGGAACTGGCCTAAAAGCAAAACAAAGCGTGATGTTAGCTTTTCAGAGCTCAAATACAATGTATGAACCAGACCCTATTGTAGTGAAATCCCCAACAGCTGCTTTTCGGAGTCTGGAAATTGAATTTGTCCATGGAAATGACAACGACAACATCAGAATTACCGGCCTATTCACCAACTGATGTGCATTCAACAGGCCTCCTTTCTTGCCGGCCCATCCTTGGGGAAGACAGTGATGGCTGGAAACTGGGTGTGTTCAGTTATGGGTCCAAAGCTATGGAACCTTCACCTTGAAGACGTCAGAAAAACATACCTCTTTGACCCAAAGCACATGTCACCGTTTTATGTATTTTAGTCTGTAGGCATCCTTGGGAGGGCTTCTGCCCTGAAACGTGGCCAAGAAATGTTTTAAATAAATTAAATTAATGCTATAAAAGTGTAGCAAGCAGCTACATCTTTCTTTCTTTTTTTACTGTACAGTAAGTGCAAGCATCCTTTCTGGATCAGGAACCTACTGTGGCGGGTAGGGGGGATTGAACTCTTTCCCACCCACAGCAGTCCCAATCTGGAATGACGCCCGTGCAGAACTGCTCCTGAGATTTATATTGCAAAACAGTGATCCACTAAAGCAAATAGATCACTATTTGGCAGGTATGGGTAGGAGGCAATCCAGATTGGGACTGAAGTCCCCTACCCATCATGCTTTGGTTTTGATTCATATCAGGAGCCCTGTGCTTACTGTAGTATTTTAAAATATATATATTAAAAAGATGTCACTGCTAGGTACATTGTTAAAGCAATGTGTGCTTTCGCCCTTGATTGAAGTTCTGGAGAAAGTGAACGCAATCACTTTAGTTGGGTCTTTGGCTGAATTGTCCCTGTGCTCCCTTGCTGTAGCTGTTTAACTTATAATGAGTTTTATTTATTGATACACTGTAGTATCTTTTTAATGTTAGGTTTAATTCAGCCCGCAGGCAGAGTTCCATTTTGGAGAAGCACTCATGAGCTTCATTTCAGTGGCGGGGGAGCTGAAGGCAAAAGGGGGCCAAAATACTTGTGAATAAAGCTATTAATGCCAATAATAAAGCTTATGGGGAGGCATTTCAACCTTTTAGAATGGGGGGGACTTCACAAAAGCCGGGAAACCATCCAATGATTGGGCAAAAGGGGGTCGGGGCCTTCTGGGAAACCATGGAGGGCTGGATCAGGACCCCAGGGGCTCAGATTTGGTCCCTAGACTTGATGTTGATGGAAATTGCTGGAAAAGTAGTATATACTGGTGTTTTGCATATTTACATATTACTTTAGAGAGCTTCACGTTATCTCTTAGGTAAATCCTTCTCTGATATCACCTTCTCACCCCCACTAGTTAACCTGTACTATGGACACTTGAGTCTCAAAGGGGAAACCAGGAGTGTCTGATGGAATCAGATCAAGCAGGTACAGTCTGGTCAAGGTAGGCAAAGTTAAGGCAAAAGCAGAGGATATACAAAAAACAGGGCCTTGGACAGCTCCAAGTGTCCCCTGCTAGCTCAAGCTCTCTCCTAATTAAGGTAGCGATAGGAATACGTTGTCTCAGCATGTAGAAAAAGCCAAACAAAATCTTATGTAGGCTGACAAAAACCAGTAGTTCTTGGTGTGGTTGGTTCCACCACCACCACCCTAGAGGAGGTAATTGGGTTGTTAAAAGGCCCTCGCCTGATTTCGCAGTTTTTGATTTCTGAGAGGCTGAGAGAGGTGCTGCCAGGAACTCATCTTCTGAATCAGGATAAAAATAATAAAATAAATATCAGTTATCCTTACAACATCCTTATAAGGTAGATCGGTATTACTAACCCAATACTGCAGGCTGATAGTGTGGTTTGCTTAATAAAGTTGACTGCGTTCATGTGGCTGAGGCAATAGTTTAACTGGGGACTTTATGGCTTACAGCTGATACACAGCCTTCCCCCAACATGCCTGCACTCCAAAAACAAGACTTCCATCACCTCTCTCCTTGGTTATGTAGGAGTTGTAATCCAAAACACTTAAAGGGCAAAACATCGGGGAAGGCGGGCTTATACTATGAACCATTATGCTACACCGGCTCTCCAAAGAGAAAGTTGATTTAAGCATCTTTTCAGTGATTTGTATTATTAGGCTGACCATATAAAATCCAGGTCAGGGCTCATGTAACTTTAACAGTTGTAGACAAAAGGGAATTTCAGCCAGTGTCATTTGTATGCAATTAGTTCCTGGTGATATTCCCTCTTCATCACAACAGTTAAAGGTGCAGGCACTATACTAGAGTGACCATATACAAAAGAAGGCAGGGCCCTTGCAACTTTAACAGTTGTGATGAAGAAGGAATTTCACCAGGAACTAATTGCATACAAATGACACTGGCTGAAATTCCCTTTTCTCTACAACCGTTAAAGTTACATGAGCCCTGACCTGGATTTTATATGGTCACCCTAGTATTATTGTATGTCACCATTATATGTTTATCAGTAGTGTTTATCAGCTGAATAAATGTATTTAAACCAGTTTCAAACCTTGGGAACTGCCATTCTGTGAAACAGTTGCAGGTCACTCTTTTAGCTAGGATTGGTCTACACTATATTTATATGATTTCCTGTCACTATGATATATAACACTAGTACAGAATGTGACAATTTCGGATGTAACACCAGCACTACTAGTAATCCTTAATTTAATTTGTTCCCCCACCCCAGTATTTCCTATACATATATGCTTCCTTCTCTCGGAATGGTGGCTCAGCATGTTAACTGCCCCACAACCACCCTGGCTTCAGTCTCCACAAAGAACACAATAATGAATTGCGAAAGCCCCAAGAATTTAGTGGGTGTCGATTCCATGCTCAAGAAGAGAAAAATGGAAACATGTTCAAATCACAGTGCATTGACCACAATTAAGCAGCGAGACTGCAGCTGCCACCTACAAATTACTAAATCTGTGCCGCGTGAATTGCATCTCAAATATGCCATCGTTGCTGTACCTGAATTCTAATAACAATGGGTGAGTTATGTTTGCAAATCAAGGGGCATTAATTTGCAATTGCTTAGTTAAGCTCGTTTTCCTACAGTATGAATTAGCAGTAATTAAGCATCAAGAAGCATAATATTGGACTAACAATGCTTTACAATAGTTACAGCATTACTGAATGTAGTCCATGGTCGAACATTCCTTATATACTACTACTACTACTACTAGCACTAATACTTATAATCATTACCTCAGTGAAAGGCCCTGATGCTGGATCAGACCAAGGGTCCATCTAGTCCAGCATTCTGTTCACACAGTGGCCAAACAGGTGCCCACCAAGGAAGCCACAAAGAGGACCTGAGTGCAACAGCACCCTCCCACCCATGTTCCCCAGCAAACTGGTGCACACAGGCTTACTGCCTCAGATACTGGAGGTAGCACATAACCATCAGGGCTAGTAGCCATTGATAGCCTTCTCCTCCAGGAATTTATCCAGCCCCCTTTTAAAGCCATCCAAAGTGGTGGCCATCACCACATCTTGTGGTAGCGAATTCCATAGTTTAAGCTGTGTGAAGAAGTCCTTCCTTCGATCTGTCTGGAGTCTCCCACCAATCAACCTCATTGGATGACCCCACTGGGTTCTAGTATCATGAGAGAGGGAGGAAAATGTCTCTCTGTCCACATTCTCCACAGCTTTTCTTCCCCCTCCTCATCTCAGCTTGCCTCTGGCAGCGCCTGAGCTCCTCTGCCCACTTCTGAATCCCCCCAAAAGAGGACGGGAGAAGATGACGATTTGCAAAACATGTGCACATGCTAACTAATTATATATATATATATATATATATATATATATACACACACACACATACACACACACACACATACACACACGTGTGAATTTAGGAATAATAATAATTTAAACAGAAATACAGTACATCTCACCCTAATGTGGAAGACTGTGTCCAAGTGCCTTGTGTCCCTGCCTGTTCAGGTGCTACTGATTGGCAACTGTTCTTAAGGCATTTTATCTTTAAGCTGGTCTAGGACTTGGACCGGCCAGCTCTTCAAGTAGAGCAGGGGTGTTGAACGTCTTTCAGCCTGCAGTCCAAATTTTGGAGAAGCTCTCAGGGGCCTCATTCCAGCGGTGGGCAGGTCTTAACCCAAAAAAGGTAGGCCAAAAGGTAAAATGGGAGGGGCCTATATATATATATATATATATATATATATATATAATCTCCCAGCATATTTTGCCTTAATACTCTTACTTCCAGTGGCTAAGTCTTAGGAGAGGCATTTTGCCCTTTTAGGATAGGGGAAAACCGCCTAAAGGCCAGGAGACCACACAACAAATGGTGACTGGGGAGGAAAGAGAGTGGAGCTAGGGGAAGGGGGTGTGGCTACATGCCACACTCCCATATGCCACACCCCAGATTGGCTTACCAGGTTTCGCCCCCACCCCTGAAATAGAGGATGCCTTCAAACAGAGGATGGTCCCCTTGCAGCCCTTCAAAGAGAGGACTGTAAAAGAGGACTGTAAAAGAGAGGACTGTAAAATAGCTCAACGGGCTACCCTACCCTAACAGATATATCAAAACCAATGTATGTTTCA
Organism: Anniella stebbinsi; assembly: GCA_029215795.1. Taxonomy (NCBI): domain Eukaryota; kingdom Metazoa; phylum Chordata; class Lepidosauria; order Squamata; family Anniellidae; genus Anniella; species Anniella stebbinsi. Next base: position 154,942,380 of record JARDYH010000002.1, on the reverse strand, counting down.
AACCTTAAAATTTGCAAGCATCCGACAACGAGAGGATATTTGCCCATGACAGGAAAGGTCTTGGGGGGGAGGAGCTGCTTTAAATTTCTAAACCGTTAATGCTATCATCTCTATGCCGCCGCATCCCTACGGGATCACAGAGATAGCTCCGGTAGTGTCACATGGAGGCTCACACAAATGTTACCCAGGAATAGGAAGGGGGAGGCCTGCTCCAACGCCTCTGAGATCCATAATTCAAGAGTTGGGGAAATTGCGATCAGCCGTCTCATCTTTTTATTGCTATGGCATTTCCCGTGGAGCGGGCGGACCAGGCTTGCTTGTTATCAGCCGAGGGTTGCATGGGTAAGGATAAGATTAATAGGATGTCTATCAACGCTGGTATTTTAGAAGCCAAACACAAGAGACTCTTAACTTAGTGGATGGGCAGTAATGAAAGGAAAGGCCTTGTTTGTTTTTTAAATGACTCTGTTACTTGCAAATTTATGTGAGCCCACCACTGGAATGCACCCCCCCCCCCCCAAAAGCTTCTCCAAACCTAAATTCAGCCCTTGGGTTGAAAGCGGTTCAACAGCCCTGTCTTAAAGCCTTCATGTTTCAACAAAACGGTTTCCTAAGAAAGGCTCCAGGATGAAGCCACGGAGTTAGAATTCATTTGGAAAAAAAATGATTCTATGGAAGTGGGATTCCACAGGGACGAGGAATGTCTTTCGTCCTTCACTTTAGGTGTTTCCAGTTCATGGGAGGGAAGCTTGTGGCACTCCAGATGCTGTTGGATTACAGCCCCATCATCCCTGACCATTAGCCATGCTGGCTAGTGCTGATGGGAGTTGGAGTTCAACAACATCTGGAGGCACAAGGTCAGGGAAGGCTACTTTTCCTGCTATGTTAACGGATCACCAATGTCCCTAGCTGAAAGCCAGTGTGGTGTGGAAGTGTTGGAATAGGACTGGGGAGACCGGGGTTCAAATCTCCACTCATCCATAAAGCATACAGGGTGACTATGGCCCAATCACTACATCTCAATTTACCCTACCTCACAGGGTAGTTGGGAGAATAAAACAGGAGAGGAGTGGATGTGATCTAAATGTAATAAAGATAATCACTACTTGGGACTGGGTCCTGTCCACTCCATTTGGATCTTGGATTCATTTGCGATGTACAAAGAAATGGGTCACGCACACACCTGCAGCTAACTATTACATTCTCTTGGTCTTTGGGCCCTCGCTATGCAAAGCCTATGTTCCACTTTCGGCACACTCACGTGCTTATATACTTTCCAAATTGGAAAACCACTTCATGCATTTGATGACCTGTGAAAGCTTCTGCTACAATATATTTATTAAATGCCACAGGATTCTTTGTTGTTTTTTGCATCAGCAGACTAATACAGCCACCCCTCCGGCATCTGTAAATTGCTGCTACCACAGATAAGAACGGAAGCTAAAACGTACAATGGAAGTTACTACCATTAAATGAGATCAGTTTTTAATGTGGAAAGCCTTTAACTATCTCCATTACATTTGTCCTTTATTATCAGGCAGGTCAAGATAATGACTGTACGGTTCTTTGTACTAATTAATATTAATCTTAGTAGCAATGGATAACATTAACAAATTATGATAATACTCTACAATTTGTCATGGCTCCCCCTCCCACTCTCTCCTCCTGTAATTCCCTCCCAGAACCAACATTCTCAGAATCCACCAGGAAGGGCACTATAGGAAATTCTCCCAAGAAAGTTAACGATATATTTTAATTGCCCTTGAAACTCTGTGGCTGATTTGCCTGAGTAGAAACCTCTAAATTCAGTTTTAAGTTTCGACCTTCCACACCCCATGATCAGTAATGAATAAGGAGTGTATTGCATATAAAGGGTTCAGTAGAGTAGAGCACCTGCTTTTGCATGCAGAAGGTCCCAGATTTAGCCCCTGATGACTCCAGGTAGGGCAGGAAAGACATCTTCTATCTCAAACCCAGGAGAACTGCTCTCAGTCTGTGTAGACCAGATGTGGGAAACCTTTTTGGCCCAAGGGCCGGAGTCCATTTTGGAAAAGCACTCGAGGGTCCCTTCCCAGTGGTGGGCAGGGTCAAAGTCAAAAGTGGGTGGGCCTGAAAAATCCAGCCCCCGCTGCAATTCTATTGTTACCAATTTATAGTAGCAAGCTTGTTTACTCAGAGGGAATCACTCAGCAGCCCTTTCAAATAGCGTTTCTGCTCAGAAGTAAGCATGAGTGTCACGTCCACTCAGAAGTAAGCGGGGCAAGCCTCTGCAGGACAAGGCTCAGAGGAAAGCAGGCATCAATTACGCAGCAACTCCTTCTCCTGATCTCCTCCCCTTCCCTCTGTCACCAGAGAAAAGCTCACCTGTTCAGAGATAAAGTGCTTTGCCCTTTTTCAGAGCTATGCAGGGAAAAGCACTTACCTCCTATCAGAGATAAAAGCTTTCCCTTGCAAGATAGAGGGAGGGAGGCCAAGGGAAGAAGATGCCAGACCAGATGGGGAACCCCAGCGGCCATATCAGATCCACGGGTTGGAGGTTCGCCATTCCAGGTCAGACTCAGCACAAGGCAGTTTCTTACCTCTAAAACTGCAACCATTGGCCGGGTCGATTTCTCTTCCATCGATTTTGAAGACCCAGCGGCCTGGCACGTTGACGTTGGTTGTGTGTTCGATGCTGACTATGTCTGGGGTTCTAGAACCCGGGATGCTAAAATAGTTGGTGCTGTTTCCACCGTTGAAACCTGCCTACAAAACAGAAAAGGCAAGGCTCACTTGCAAAAAAAAAAAAAAAAAACAGGCATGCATCTCTTAGACACTCCTCCAGCTGGCATCAGAGCCAATGTGTTGAAGCAAAACCAAGAGAGTCTTGCCGCCCCAGAGATCTTGCTGCCTGAGGTGAAAGACAAGATGGTGCCTCCTGCCATTCCATGTACAAAATCTGTCTGGGCAGGCAGATGAATCACTCATGATGAGGCAATGTCCTCCAGTGAACCTGAAGGCAGCAGGCTAACTTAAGGGATGCAGAGTAGGATGCAAAGCATGCAGCCCTCTCCTTGAACCCCAGGCTGCTGCCTCCCAGCATCTGCCGCCTGAGGCAACTGTCTCACTCTGCCTAATGGTAGGGCCAGCTCTGTGAGGCACCTTAAAGTCTAACAGATATGCATTATAGTGTAAGCTTTCTTAGACTAGAACCTTCCATCAGATGCGGTTATCTTTGGTATATGTGTGGTGTGTGTGTAGAGAGAGGGAAACATTCTGTAAAAAGTGGAGTTAAATTGCAAGGTGGACAGTCTCTGATATACAATTCAAGTGCAAATGTATTCAAAATAAGCTGTCACCAGCGATTAGTCATATGCATCTGATGAAGTGGACTCTAGTTGGTCAGTTAGGAGAGTGAGCAGAAGGTTGGGGAAGCCCCACCACAGTGGGATGGGGTCTGGGAGAGGGGGGTACAGGCCAGATGGGGTATCCTCTGTTGGCCAGAAAAGGCCCACAAGCTGGAGGTTCTCCAGCCCTGGCTGACGCCACAGTAAATTTGTTGTTCTTTTAGGTGCCAACAGGCCAACTTGGCTGCTCCTCTGGGCTGTTGAAGCAAACACTGAACTTTAGTCCTCTGAAGTGTAGGCAACCTCTGTCATTTGATCACTCCCGATACTATTACTGATAGGTGCATGTGCTACACATATGTGCCAAATTTGAGATCGATTCCTCCAACCCTTGATTTTATATGAATTTATTCAAGATCGTTTCCGTTCTGACAGATCAGAATGACAGCTCACTACGTGCGTTTATTCAGACCTGTCAGAACAGAAACGATCTTTTAAAAATTCATATAAAATCGAGGGTTGGAGGGATCGATCTCAAATTTCATACACATACTTAGGCATACCCCATAAGTACTGTGACCAAGTTTCACGCCTCTAATTTTTAAAATACAGAAATTATAGGCATTTTTTTAAAAAAAATAGGGCTGCAAAAAGTATTGTTTTTTTACAATAATTATTGTGAAGACAATACGATTCACCTACGATATGAATGAAGACGATAAATTTTTTGGTCTGAAATGATGATAATAATAAACTACTATATTTTTTGGCGTGCACAACCCTACTTGGAATGCAATGACAGACACACTGCTTCCAGGCAGTAGTTCTTTGCTGCCTGCTTCATCACCTCAAGGACACAGTGATGGAGCTAACCTAAAAACCAAGCTCAGTGTTTGGCTATTTTAGATTGCACCTATCTAAGTCTTATTTTGCCCTGGAACTTTCAGATATTTTTCTTTTTCCCCCCAGATATATTACTTTCTGGAATTTTATGCTACTTTAGTCATAGACAATTATGTAAAATTAAAAAACACCAGTCGAAAATGCACATTTCCTCCATAGGCAAAAGCATGAAAATGTACATTTAGGGGGCATCTGTGCATTTTGGGATTGGGGATTTGCATATTTTTGCAAGTGTGAATTAGCACAGGTGTAAATTTGTGCAAATTTGGGAAATGAGAAAAAAATCCGATTCCTCAATGAGCAGATGAGGGAACCAATGGCACCTGACAATCCACCAAATGCAAATGGAATGGATTGTACAAAATCTGTACATCTCTAGCTGTAATAGCCTTGGGACCACAATGCCTCTCCCGACATGAACCTACCCGTGCACTACGCTCAACATCTAAGGTCCTCCTCCAGGTGCTACTCTGAGGGAACAAGAGAGAGGGCCTTCTCTGTGGTGGCCCCCCAATTATGGAATGATCTCCCCAATGAGGCCCGCCTGGTGTCAACACTGTTATCCTTTCAGCGCCAAGTCAAAACTTTTCTCCCAGGCATTTTAACAGCTTACTTGAGGTTTTTAACTGAAGTTTTGGCCAGACTTAAAAGTTTGAAATGTTCTGAATATTAGTTGTTTTTATGTTTTTAAATTCTGTATATCGACTTTTTAATGTTCAATCTTTTAATTTTTGTAAACTGCCCAGAGAGCTTCGGCTATGGGGTGGTATATAAATGTAATATCATCATCATCATCATCATCATCATCATCATCATCATCATGTGAGATGAACGAAAGATCCTACCTGAGCCATCACACCACCAAGGCCAGTGAGAGGGTCTCCTCCACTCGCAGTCCCAGTGGTCCAATTTATTTCTTCATAGTTGAACATGGCGAATGAGGATGTTCCATCTGAGATTAGAAGAGCCTGGAACGTGTTCACCTATTCAAAGTATAAATGCTTCTTGTTCAGACAGTGAAAAGAGTTTCTCTTTGTCCATCCTTTTCCTTCAAGGTTCATTTCATTTATGAACTTAAAGATTGTTTGTGTGATGAACCAACATGCAAAACACAATAATTTTTTTTTAATGAATCCCTAAAAATGTAGCAGTATCCTTGATTGGCAGTGCTGGATCAAATTAAATTAGGAGAATAATTTTGAATTTTGGCAAGCAAGACTGAATTAAGGGAATGAGGTTGGCCTCTTCTTCAAAGACACACAGCTGGAGAACCTACCTCAGCAGACATTGCTCCAATGAAAACATGGTGATTTGTCTCTTTTGCACTTCTTACATCCCATAGATGGCAGTGTTTGAATAAGCACTTAAGTGCATGAATAAAAGATTGTAGGAACTTCAGATCGTTCCTACATATCTGGTGTTATCTTATTTGGTTACTTTCCCTTTTTAAGTAGTATATTAATACAAACCATGACTTTTGAAGAACTAACTACAGGATCTAACACCGAAAACAATGTTTTCACAATCAACCAACTCTACCTACTCACTTCATTTAAAAAAAATATATTTTGTGAAACTTCGTTATTTGGGACCCAGAAAACAAAACGTCCCGAAATTCCTCTAACAGCAAAAGGATTCGCTGATTTTAAACAACAACAAAAAAACCACACAGTAGCTGCTGCTGCTGCTGCTGCTGGGTTGTGTGAGTGTGTGTGTTTAATTGTAATGTGTATGTTCGTGTCTATAATATTGTATGCCCTCCTTGGGAGGGCAGGGCATCCTGAAAGGTGGGTTTAAAATCTTTCAAATAAATAAATAATAAGTAATAAATTGAGAGTAGAGCCCTCCCCGTGATCAGGGTACCACGTCTTATCAGGGTTCCTGGGTGTGCTGAGAGTTCTATTTGCATTCAAGTGAACACAAGTAGAACTCTCTGTCAGACCTTGCTGATTCAACACGGCAAGGTCTGAATTGAGAGGGCTGGGGCACATGGGGACGCAGGATGTGGGGAGAGCATGCGCAGCTCCATCTCTCTACCACTTTAAGCCCACACATGTTCAGGCGAATGCCTGCACAGGCTTAATCATACAACAGAAAACTGATGAAGACACATGGGTTAACTACACTGGGTAGGAAGAAAGCAGAACTCCAGATGTTTTGGATTTCAACACCCAGCATTCTTGATCATTGATCATGGTGGCAGAAACTTCTGGGAGTTGAAGTCCAAAACATCTGGAGATCTACCTTCTGCCCATCCCTGAATTAGACAAAGATAGGAGTAAAGCTGAAGTGCTATACACACTTTCTAGGGAGTAAGCTGTACTCAACAAAGTGGAGCTTACTCCTAAGAAAAAGTGCATAGGAAAGCATACTTAAAAAAGAACCTTCCTGGAGAGGAAAGGACATGCTTATTTAAGAGATGGATTGCACAAAAAGAGCACCATTCCTCATGCCATGTTCCCAAACAGTCCATGTGCCATCAACCTACATGTCAATGTTGCTTCCAGAATTGTGGGAGTAAACCCTCCCTGAAGGCATTTTTGCGATGTGAAAAACTAGGGTTATTCCTCATGCATGACTTTTTTGGCTTGCAAATGTTCCAGCAGCTCTGTCTATAGTAAGTAGGAAGAGATACATAGCATGGATAGTGCTTGGCCACATTTACTGTTGTCGTAAATGAAATCCCAATGGACAACAGGAAGCTTCACATGAGTGATGAATTCTAGATATTGCTTTGGTAGACTCCTAAGTCCTCTGTGACAATCCTAGCCAGCATAGCGAATGGGGAGGGATGATGGGAGTTGTAGGCCAAAATATCTCTGGATGTGTTGATCATCCTTGTAGAAAACAAGCAGGCTGTTGGAAGCAGGCTGTCCCAATAATTAAAACAGTACTATTAGATTGCCACAATTAGACAAGAAAACCCTTCATATTCTCTTTGTTTTACTCCACTAGTGTGCTATAAGATTGGACTGTCCATTATTACAAGGTTAAAAGGTGGCCACCCTAGACAGAGCAGTCTGGGTTTGTTCCCTTAGGACACATCTCACTGGGATGCAGAGTGGTCAGGATAACGAATCAATGCCTGTAAAGCCGTTTTAAAGTCTGTTTGTGAAATTGGAAGTTCAAACTATGAATCACAGAATATTAAAACAGTCCGGCAGATGATACATCAAACGGCAGCCGCTCAGAGCTCCATGCTCAACCCGAGTTTAAATAGCTCAGCTTCTGAGAATTAAATGCAAGAGATTCCAATTTACATCAGGTCGGGATATTGCCCACTGTCTGGAAAAGGCCAAGTCCAAAGTAATCTTGGTGGCATGTAACTTTCTTTTTAAGGCCTTTCCATGACAGGTGTTTTATAGAACCTCCTATTTCAACCCCCATAAAAATGGGCCCACAATATTAGCTCCCTCCTCCCACCGGCCAACTTCCTTAATTTCCCTGACTTTAATGGAATGATTAAACCAAGGCTCAATTTGGCCCAATAAATCTAAAGCCTATACTAGTGAAGCAAATGCTCACCTTAACTTAGGATGCTATTTTTTTCATTGGTTCGTATTTTTAGGTGGGTGGGCGAGAAAGTATGGGGTGCTTGGCTTTTACAGATGATAATTTATTATTTATTTTTAAATGTTTTCCAACCCAGTCAATACATTCGCTGATGTCTGTCTTCCTGGCAGCTTACCTGACTACTGGCTTTGCCCCATAACTCCTGGCTCCCAGCTCACCTGACTCCTGGCTTCATCCCATGGCTCCTGGCTCACCCTAAATTGCTTCCCATGACCCAGCCCTGACAAAGAAGTACAATAGACCAAGAACTTTCTGGGGACATGAACAATACATTATCTTCCTTCTGTCTCTGCTGTCTTGTCCGATATATGTAGGGGCATGCATCCATCCTGGACTCTGAGTAGGATGGGTTTTTTCTACCTACAGTTCCTGGCTTCTCAGAGGGTGGGTATGGGGTGAGCTTCAGGCCCTGAGTTCTTTTCTATGTATCCTGCATCAAGTTCTTTTAACAACAACCACAACCCTGGCAAGAGTACAAACCCAAGTTATTTAAAGTTTGAGGCAGAAAGAGGGGAATGGGCTGCGGAAATAAATTACATGCAACAGAATTGCATTGTGGCCCCCAGCATTAAGTACCAACCCGCCTTCTTTAATATTCTGCATGTAAATCTTAAGCGCTCCTCGCCATTTTGTGTGAGGCATGGCGCCTACCACAATAAATTGAACGGCGTTGTAAATGCAATTTCCTTCCCCCGCTAAAAACGGACAAAAAAGCACCACCCTTTTACTTTGGCAATGTTACAGCCTCCTCCAACCATTTTGAACTGAGTGAGAATGAGATTGGAAAAGGTCATTATATTTCAAGGAATAGAAAGGAATGTGCCCTCTGTGGCAGCTGTTTTGAAAGCCAGTTGCTCAAGAGCAGGGCCACTATTTCAATTTCCATCAAGAACAGCCGGGGGAAACAAAAACACAGGGCTGCCTCTGAAGAGTATCAGTAAACAGCAAATGCTCCAAGATCCAGCAGCCTGATCATGCGCAGGGGACTCTCCGGTTGCAACAGTGGCATTGGTTCCTAATTGTTTCTGTGTACAGTTCAACATGCTGGTGATGACCTATTGAGCTCTGAAGGGCATTAGGGTGGCCAGGTGTCCTCTTATCTGGGGGGCAGTCCTCCATTTGAAAGGCTCCCAGAGGACTGTCCTCTCTGGGATCTCCTCAACAATTCCAGTTTAAAGATAAAGAACCATGACACCGGTTGCCCATCTACACAAACAGGCAGGAACATAGGTCATCTTGTGACAGTCTTCTGCAGTATGATGACATGCACTCTGGTCCTATAGTTCTATTTAAATTATAATACTTATTTCTAAATTTGCACATTCTTATGAGATCCGGGCAGTTCAGCAGGGTTGCACACAGCTGCACTACCCATACCTTCTCTTCCTGGAATTCCTCCTCCCCCCCCCCCCACCGGGCAGGGTGACCAAGGCAGTTTTTGTACCAAAACACCAGCTCTAAAATCGAATTGAAATGGATCGAGAACATTCATTTTGTCTAAGAATGATTCGAGTTAAATGGCAACCATGCATGCATAAGTCTGTATATGTGTACCACACTGCTGCATGCACAGGCCCTTGGATGGGCTTTTAAAACTGGGTGTTATAATAACCCCTCTGCTCTTTCTGAGCCACACAGTCGTTATCCAGGCAGCTGTCTTTCACCACCTCTGGAAAAGACTCCATTGCTTTTCCAAGAAGTGAGATAGCAATACAATAAAATTAATATGAAATACAAATGAGGATCTGATGCTACTTTTCCTTATAAGTAAAAGTGTCAGCAATTTCACCCTCTCTCTCTCTCTCTCTTTCTTAACCTCATCATGATCAAAATGTGATATGTCCACCAGCTCTGAAATAAAGTTGCTTTGGGAGCTGGAACTAGCCTGTGGGTCCCCAGTTGACCATTATTATTATTATTATTATTATTATTATTACTATTTCATCTCTTTCTCACTCGTGGCGGTTTTTCTAGACGGACATGATGGGCTTTGCCAAGTCATGCTGTCTTTTACAGATTCAGGAATTTCCTGACAATTGAGCATGTTTTAAGTATGACTGCTTTCTGGATGTTGGTGTGGATGTATTTTGGTAGGCCCAGTTTCTGGAGGTTTTCTGTATAGTTTTTTTGATATGATGCCAGTGACTGAGGTGACTAACGAAATAATTGTGACCTTTTCCTGATGCCATAGTTCTTTGACTTCCATGGCCAGTGGTGTATATTTGTCTCTCTTTTCTTCTTCCTTTTCAACAAGATTTTTGTCATTCGGTATTGCTATGAGGTATGGTTTTTTTTTCTTTTTTGTCTATGACCGTTATGTCTGGTCGGTTATAGGGTATCGACTTGTCAGTATGAATTATTCTGTCCCAGTATATTTTATTATTTGCATTTTCCAAGATTGTTTCGGGTGAGTACGTATAGTATGGTGTAGATTGTTTGATAAAGTTGAATTTGATGGCCAGTTGTTGGCGAATTATTTTTGTAGCTGTATTGTGTCTGTCCGTATAGTCCATTCCTGCCAGAATTTTACATCCTCCTGTTATGTGGTCTATTGTTTCTTGGAACTGATGGCATTTCCTGCATAGGTCTGTTGTTACACTGTTATCTTTTTTGAGGTAGTTTTGGTAGTTCTTGGTTGCTATAACTTGATCCTGTATAGCTGTTAGGAATCCTTCTGTGTCTGGAAATAGCTCACCCTTCCTGAGTCATTTGTACGATTGTCCTTTGTTTATTCATGGGTTCTGTATTATGTTGTAGTTCTTCCCATGGAGTGCTTTTTGTGTCCATTTTTCTTTTTTCTCTGCAAGTGGAAGTGGTCGTGTTTAATCTTCGTTGAGTGGGGTGGAGTTTTTATCTGCTGTTACTATGGCTTTATGAACGGAGGTGTGGAAGAATTCTCTGAGTGATTTTATCTGTTTAGCATGCATTGTGTTAATGTCTAGCAGACCTTTTCCTCCTTCTTTCCTGCTGATTGTTGTTCTTTCAATGCATGAGCTGAGTTGGAGCATGGGGTGTTGTTATTATTATCATTATTATTTTCCTACCCCAATAAGTACTTACAAACACCAGTTCAGAAATCCACAATACAACAGAAAATTGAATGAAGACCATTTGTTGTGATCACATTGGAAGCAATCTCTTTCATGTGTACCTCTATGCTTTTAAGTATCCTGTTGGGACTGGGGTATGTGTGTGTGTGTGTGTTTTAGACACAGCTGCTCACTTCCATTTCTGAATGGATCAACTTCCACACCCACTCAGATTAACATCACACAGGAGTAATTCCATCTGTATGCTTACATTTAAAACCCATAAAGTTCTGCAAATTTGATCAGCCACTTAGGCCAAAATGATTTAAAAAAAGAAAAAAGAAAAAAAGGGGGGCTGTTTTTCTCATCCTGCAAGGTAGGTTTTAAGTGGATGGATGGCAGCCAACGATTAATTTATTGTGGCAGAGAGGAGAGTGAAGTTATTATTTTTTAAACACCCTCCATTATATAGGCTGTATCAGGAAGATCACTCTTGGCTCCATTTACAATCCACTGGGGATCAATTTAGGACTTGAGCCTGGTTGAATTTACTAGGTCAAATACCATTCCCATTCAATAATTGCCCCCCAAAACAACACCAACCTTGTCCCTCCCTGAAGCATACATTTTATTTAAAGTCTCTCAACGACAGGAGCCATCCCATCAAGTTGTAAGGGTGGAGGTACGCACAGCAAGGCAGGGAGACAGATACTAATGGGATGGAAATTAGCAAAGCTAAAAAGCTGCCCATCAGATTTCTGCAGCAACTTAAACAAAGTATAGGGCAAAGCAGGTAAAAATGGCTGACAGGGTAGAAAAAAACCCAAGACAGCAACAACTTAGAAACAATGAGCAGATGAATAACCAGTTGACATTATTTCACCAAGAGGAGAGGACAATCACAAGGCACATTCAAATTTAGCAGAGGCTTTTACTTGTGAAAGCTTCAGTTCAGGGCTTCTGCTCCGAAAGGCGGTCAAGAAATATTTTAAATAAAAGTAAACAAAATACTTTAAATGAAATAAAATAGTTTATAGAAAAAGAATGAAAATCAAAACAGCGCTCTAAACACCCAACATCAATTAGAGCTTCCTGCTACACACCCATGCACGAACATCTTCTGCCTGCATATACGTTTAGCAAATCTAACCATGTGTATGCAGATGATGCACTGACTGCTACACAGAAATGCCTGCTATACTGCAGATTAGCATGCAATCTGGCTCCAATTCAATGCACTTACTCTGATATTAAGTGATAGTCCACTAACAAATGGTTTCAAACTTTGATGTTGTATATCACATGAGACACCCTTTGTCAACCCGGAGCCTTCCGGAGGTGTTGGACTGCAACTCCCATCATTCCCCAGAACATCAGAGCTGGCTAGGGAATTATGGGAGCTGTAGTCCAACACATCTGGGCAGCATCAGGTTGGCGGAGTCTGACACAAGCCAACGTTTTGCTCTTACCGGGGTTGTGCTGCTGCCTCCATAGAAGGTCACTTCTTCCCAGGTAGCAACAAAAACAGACACAGCAGTGAACGATTGCAGGTTCTTGAAATACTTCCGGATATCTTTGGAGATTTTCTTTAGAAGAGCAGGATCGGTACTTTCGCGGTAATAGATATCGCCTCGGATGCCATTGTGGACGTCAGCCCAGAAAGGGGCGACAAAAGCCCGTCCGTCGGCCAGGGGAAAGGACTCCGGTGTGAACTGGCTGACCAACACGTTAAAGGAAACAACACCATTGTTGTTGACCTACCAGGGAAAGAGGAAGGTTTGATTTAAGCCAACGGGAAGCCTTGGCAGCAAGAAGGAAAAACATCTGCTTAAAATTATGCTTAAGTTGGAGGAGTCAGTGGTAGAGACCAGACCATTCAATTATGGCTATATTTCTCCATTCCTCTGTGCTCCTCATCTCACCCTGGGGCTGGGATGGAATTAAGATTCAAAACTCCACAGAGGAGTGATAGGCAGAGGAAATGTCATACTCTGCATTCCCATTATAGCCATCTTTGTATGGCCTGTAGAGTGAAAGAGACTAATTTAAGCAGACCTGTGAAAATGATCCAAGCAAAATCCCAAAATAAAACCATTAGCCTTCCCTCAAAATTTGCACATTTCCTGCGGTCCCCTTCCCTCCGAGATGCTATTTTTCCATGAGCAGGAAATTTTCTATGGGAGAATAATCAGGTATGTGTGTGTGTGTGTGTGTCAAACACAGACACACCACTCTATTTACAATCTAAATCGCTTCTCCATGTGATTCTCCAGATCACAGGGTTTGGCCCTTAGAGATGAAACTGACACAAGTTAATAACGTGAATGCATCCAACTGTCTGGTCTCACTTCACTTAAAAAAAAACAACTTCACATCTCAGCTTAAGAAAGAAATGTTTGTATTATTATTTTCAAAAAGAAGAAAAGAAAGACATTTAGAAGATATCAATGTAAGAGGCTCTTGAGTGTCCTCTTCTACTTCCAATTTATAATATTTTTTAGAAAGATTAACCAGGTTTTTCTTAGCAATCTGGCAGTCCATATCAAACCACAAAAAAAAAAACCTGAGCCAGGGTTTCTGATATGAAATGCAGGGCGGTTTCAAAGTATCTACTATCTGCTAGTCCATAAAGGTGGAGCTTCTCCCAAAAGGCAATCAGAATGCTTACAAGAAGTCCCCTTTCAGGAGGGAATGATAGAGCACATGCGTCACACATGCAGAAGGTTGCCGGTTCAGTGGCCGGTATCTACAGGAGAAAGGATCAGGCAGTAGGAAATAGGAAAGATCCTGAGATCTTGCAGAACTGCTGCTAGTTAGAATACACCAGCAGTAGAGAAACTGGTATTCTCCAGACGTTTTGGACAACAACTGACATCTCCCAGACTATTGCCCATGGTGGCTGGGGCTGATGAGAATTGCAGTCCAAAATATCTGGAGGGCACTCTGGGCTCAATGGACTGACTCAATGGACTAACTCTGAATATGGCAGTTCCTTATATGCTAAGTATCCAATTATGACATTCCGTAAACGCAAATAGCGCTAACAGAGCTTCACTTCATCTTTGCGTTGTGCAAGCGGTTGGCCATTCCACTTGGGCAACTAGTTGAGCATGCCATTGTGCGAGCGGTTGCACAACCGGTTGCGTGACAGATGCAAAGGAGTTGTGTAACTGTTTGCACAAGCGGAATGCACAACCGGTTGCACGGTGGATGACATAAGAGTTCTGCACAACTGGTTACACAACAGCTTCCACAACGCGTTGCACAAGCACAATGAAAAAAATGCGAACACAAACGTAACTTCAGTTGGACTCTTCGTTCGCGCATAGTTCAGGACCTAGTTTCTGCTAGCTCAACGTCAAGCACGCTAACGGAATGACACAGCCGGATACTGCGCTACTAAGTCTTTTCTTGCACTATATTTTGCCTCCACTGTTTGGCCTCCTCTTGGTCCTGCCTTGAAGTAGTGATTCTGCCCTTCCAAGCACCCACATGGGAAATCAAGTCAATGGAACAGCCCCTTTGCAAAAATCCCTGAAGCAGGAACAAAACAATTCTTTATTTTCCAACAGCTCCCTCCGTATTCTTGTTTCTTGTCATGCAACAGGAATAATGTTCGGCGTGTCGAGGCCCGAGCATTGCTACGGTGTTTAATCGCCTGCAAGAGGCAATTTATTGCCTTTTATATTCCTGCCCCGTGAACATTAGCCCATTAAATATACCTTTGACTTTCTTAATCATAAAATGTATCAGTTCATGAAATCTAGGAACTTGTCAGGTAGGATCCAATAAATCTTCCTCTTCTTTGAAATGCCGGAGGAGAGCTGTGCTTAAAAGGAAGGCGCTAATGAGCAATAGGGTCCGGCAGCTGCGCAAACCCAGCCCTTTACTTACAAAAATGGTCCTATACGGGACTCCGAAGAAGATGAATGGGAAGGACAGCTTGATCTCCGGGGAGCTGCCATCGTCCACTTTGGGGGTTTTGGTGTCGTTCTGCCAGAACGGATACAAAATCGCCATGGCCTGAGCTGTAATGGGGACATATATATTATTCAAGTGCCAACTGTGTCATGTGTGCAGCCATCCCTGGTACACAATCAGAGCCATCTCTCCTCCCTCACCCTAAAAGCCACTTCATTAAATGCAGCTGCAGCTGGAGTGAATCATAGCTAGCTATTTATAACAACACATTGCATTCACTGAAATGGTGCAGGCTAGCAGAAGTGAGGGCCAATGTGGCGTAATGGTTAGAGTGTGGAGCTTGGGCTTCAGAGATCGGGGTTCTGTCCCCCAGTCTGCCTAGCCTCCTTGCCAATCCATCCCAGCGCTGCCAACAACACACAGGTTGTCCTATCTCTCAGCCCTATTTTCTCATGGCCAACCAATGTCTCTCGGCCCTATTTTCTCATGGCCGACCAACCTCTTTTCTTATCCTCCCCCCTCCTTTTCTAGACTGTGTACTTTCCTTGCTACTCTGTTCCTTGCTTTGCCCCTTCAGCTCCCCCTGAATCAGCCTTCTTGCCAAATCTAGCCATGTGTCCTCTTTGTTTACAGAGGACAGTCCTCTAGTTGGACAGCTGCCAGTCCCCTATTTTGAAAGCATGCTCTTCTTGAAAGGCTGTCCGGTCCAAGCCCAGTTGAAAGATCAAAAACCAATAGAAGAGCAGGGGCCTTGAAGTTCCCTGTCAACATTTAGCATCTGGTGCAGTAGACTGAACAGGTAGGCACACAGATCACCTGGTCATAATTGTCCACACTGTGCAGAGATGTAGTTCTGTTTAATTTATAATAATTATTGATAAATTTGCATATTAATTAGCATATACAAATTTGATACAAACCCAAGTCCTCTTTTTTTGCTGATATACGTCCTCTTTTGGGCATTTCATATAAGTGGCCATACTGCTACCCAGCAGATCTGTTCCTATTAACCCAGTTTCTCCTATCTCTCTGCCTTGTTTGAGGGGTCCGGCCAGCCTCCATCACACTTGCCTAGAGCCAAATATTTTATAGGAAGCATGTTGCGGAGGGGGCAGGGAGCAGGGGAAAGGCACCATAAGTCAATGTGAAATCCTCGTTTTGTCTAATGCAATTCAAGTTATGAAATTCATTTGTTTAAACTGAGTTAGATACCCAAGTGCTCATCTAGGCTGAACATTGGCTGATGACTTTCAAAACAGTCGGGCTATGCCTCTCCGGTGTAACACTATCTGGCTTAACAACTGTTTCTCTTCACAAATATAATACTACAACCTCATTAGCGGTAGCAATGATATTTCATCCAAGTATATGGCAGGCGACTGAGAGGCCTTTTTTAAAAAAGAAAGACAACAGCAAACACATCCAGACTTAAGGTGGCCATGAGTCCTCTCGTACAGAGGGCCATCCTCTCTTTGAAGGCGTCCCGTACTTGAAGGGCAGCGCATTCCAGTTCTGCTTTAAAGATGAAGACTCACAAGAAATGTTGCCCATCAGCAATTTGTACCTGGACAGCAGACTAAACAAGCAGGCACATGGGTCTCCTGGTCCTAGTCTTCCACACTATGGTGAGATGAACCCTATTTCTATTTCATTCTAAATTTGCATTTATAGATATAAATTAGCACACACAAAAATTATGCACATTCGTATCCTCTTGTCCTCTTTTTTTATGATGCTTTTCCTCCTTTTTTGGCCATTCATAAGTGGCCACCTTAGAGTTGATGGAAAAGAAAGACCAACAATCCCATAGGGAAACTTGGAGGATGGCAACAAGGGAGAGGGCCTTCTCTGTGGTGGCCCCCCATTATGGAATTATGTCCCTGATGAGGCTCGCCTGGCGCCAACACTGTTATCTTTTCGGCGCCACATCAAGACTTTTCTCCCAGGCATTTTAACAGCTTAAGTTAAGGTTTTTAACTGAATTTTTGGGCCAGGCTTAAAGTTTTAAATGTTTTGAATATTACATGTTTTTATGTTTTATGTTTTTAAAATCTGTATATCGACTTTTTAATGGTCAATCTTTTAATTCTTGTAAACCACCCAGAGAGCTTCGGCTATGGGATGGTAAATAAAGGTAATAAATAGTAACAAATAATAATAATAGTTACAGGAGAGACTACCGCAGCCCTACCCCTGGATTGTCTTTCCATCATCCCTGTGGATGGGCACAATTATATATATATATTTTAAGTCAACACTGGGACACTGGCAGCTAAGCAGGAAAAGTGCCTGGAACACGAGTCCAGTGCTGGAACGTTGGCAGAAGGACAGACCAAGGAAGTTGCTTTGCACAACCGTAGCTTAGTAAGGTCAGTTGAGAGCCAGCGGAGATGACAGAGCTGATTTGATTGAAGGACTCAATTTTAATTATTTAAATCACAGTTTAAATTACTAGTGGGGAAGATTCTATTTGATCATCGTTTTTAGTAGAAGCACATTATTGTTTAATATAGCCTTATTACATATTCAGAGATGTAGGTTTCATTAGGAGGTAGGTACACATTGAGCAATTATTCTGATTCCCCCCTCCCCCCAGATTAATTTTCATCAAAAAGAAAATGCTAGGCATTTCCTTCCCACAGTGGTGGATTCATGCAGCGGAATTTCCTCAGGAGTCAGGACTGCATGAATAAGTTCCTTTCACTTTTGGTTTCACTTTCTATTCCCTTCACGTCCAGTCTCCCCCTCCTTGTTTAGAGTTATGCCACCTCCCCAAATTCCCTATTTCTTGACCTTCTCTGTCTTTGCCAAGAGAGAGAGAGAGAGAGAGAGAGAGAGAGAGAGAGACTGCACTTCCGTACACCAATTTGCAATGCAGACTACAACTGATCAGATTATCTTCCATCTCATAAACCGTTGTTAACATATTCATAAAATACCACTAGGAGTTGTATGATTAGTGTTTGTGATGATATCTTTGACCTAGGCTCTTTTTTAAAATAATTGTTTGAAGAAAATTTCAAAATCTCATTTAAATAATAAAACAATCCAATCTAAATAAAAAATATATACATATATATTTTAAAAAAGTCATTGATTTTTATCAACCCTGGTCAATTTTGGCCAACATCTAAGGGCCAAAACAGATATGACTTTAACTCTGTATTTGCGACTTTCCCCCCCATTTTTATTCTAGAGTAGGCACTGGGAGCTGATCCAGATCTTAAAATTCCTCCTCCTACCTCCCATCTCCCCACATGCTAGGGTCCCAATGTGGATTTCTCCTACCGTAAAGTAAGAATGGAAAAAAGACATCACTGCAAGATATGGATTTAAAGTCAAGTCCGCTTTGGCCTGAATGTCTGTCCTGAAATGCCAGCAGAAAAGCCAAGGGGTAAAGAGACAGGCAAAGTGGTGGCAAAGCTTGCAGACAGACCAGAGGACATGTTGGCAGCCTGGCAGGCACCCATTGGGGACAAAGGTGGTTCACAGCCATAGTCAGAATCTGGGAGACCAGGAAGTATTTATAGTCAGGCTAAGTCAGAGAGAACCAATGGGCTGCCTGGTGGGTGGAGCCATGCCTGTACCTGTGCCCTCCCCCCTTGCAAACCGGAGGCTTGATTTATACAGCCCCTTTCTGGCAAGACCGAATGAGCATTTTAGAGCTGTGGGCTAGTGGCCATTATAACCCCTACGGTTGGTGTCTTGAGTGAGAGGAAGACAAGACTACATGAAGAAGGGGGCATACCACTCTCTAGCAACTCACTGGACTCAAGCCTGCCTCTGAAGCTGCGGCTGCCTCCAAACTTGCAGAAGCTAAGGCCCGGGAGAGGTTAGTTTGGGTTTTCCTGCTCAGGGACATATTGATAATCTGATTGTTAGCTGGTTTTCTCTCTCTCTCTCTCTCTCTTTTTTTTTTTGCCCTGTAGTTGCAGTGCGATTTGAATGCGAACTAGCCATGTGCTTGCTCTGCGTCGTTAGAATTAAGGACATTATTGCATGACACATGCCTGTAATGGCTACGCCAACTGATAAAAGACCTTATAGGCAGAGACTTCCGACTGGCGGGACTCCGCGCTGCCTGTTAGGAGCACCTAACAATTCCTTCTGCCCAGGGAACACTGTATCCCCCCGCGAAAGGGCGAGGGAACAGAGGGCAGCATCCAATGGTGTCATGATTCCGCAGAGTCAAATAGCGGTAGCGGAGCTCCGCTGAACCTTTCCAGTGCTCAAGTGCCAGACCATTATTCTTGTGCCACCTGTAGCACAGAAACTTGCACAACCGGTTACACACTGGCACAAACATAACTTTGGTGGGATTCTCCTCTTGTGCGTAATTCAGAACCTAGTTTCCACTAGTGCAAAAACATTTGCGCTCGGGAGATGGCACCTTTGGATCCAGTCCCCAGGATTCTTTGGAGAAAGCCGTACCTGCCTATATTAAAACAGATATAAGTTTGCAGGTATTAGCCGCAGGCTAAAATTGCATTACTGGTCAAGGCAAAATGATACCCCTGCCCTGAGACATCCCAATCACCGATGGAGACACCTGCTCACATGCTGAATTGTATCTGGTTGAGCGAGGTTACCTTCCGACATGTCATTGACTTTCTACATGGGGGAAACGGACCGTCTCGCTCGCTTCATTATATTCAGTGAATGCTGACCTGAGCCACCAGAGGCAAAACAATCCGTCTTCTGTTCAAGACCCCTTGTTGTGTTTGGATCCGGAGGAGAGTTTTTACGATATGCTTCATAGAAGCACCAACCCACTAGCTCTTCCTGAATTCTGGAACACGCAGAGGCACTTTGAACCCTTCTGCTCTTTTGCCTTCTACCTGCACTAGTTTCAGTATTTCACACACGGCACCCAAGGGCCAGGGTCCTTGGGTGCTGCCATGCCTGCGCTGAGCATGGCTGTAGGGTCCAGCACCTTTCTGAACCAAGTGCCACACTTTCTCAATTCTGCCTGCAGTTGCACCATTAATGGTCTGGAGGAAGCCAGGGCAGATGTCCAATATCCCATTGAGATTGCCAGAAGAGGGCAGGAGATGATAATGTGTGGCACTTGGCAGCTGCACATGCACCTGGTTGCAGGATGTGTGTGTTTCTCTCTTCCACAAGCAGGTGGAGGGCAGGTGGCAGGTCACAGTGGCAGGTCACAGAGGCTGCACAGTGATACTTCTCCTAATTTGCCAGCACCACAATGATGGATAGGGCTGCTAGAGTCTCACCCAGTGTCAGGTTTAAGCCTCATTCTCACAATCCATGCTAGGTTGAGTCTGGGCTGAGTGTGGGTTGTTGCTGAACCATGGATTGTTGTGTTGTGTGAACCCAGCCATGCTAAAAACAACAACAACCATGGTATATTTTTTTAACCACGAACAACCCATGAAGAGAACCCAAGGTTTGTTGTTGGGTTATGAATTGTGGTTCATGTGTGGTTAACAAACCACAGTTTGTTAGCACAGCTGGATTCATACAACACAACCAACCACATTTCAACAACGAGCCATGTTTCAACGACAACCCACATTCAACCTATATTCAACCTTGAGTATGGGTGTTGTGTCATGTGAACCCAGACATTGTGTATGTGTGTGAAAATTATTCCCCGAACTGCACTCACAGTTTCTATTAAGCTTGTCATAAAATGAAGAGATTGTCACTTGGCACAACTAATCAGAAAACCCACATAACTCTGCATCTGGATACGGACAATGTTAATGACTATAAGCAAAGATTCTTTTGCCAAATACAGAGGAAGCAAAAAACATTTCACAGCTGTTAAGTAATAGCTGGGCAATTACAGCTCAGCTGTTAAACATGTGGTCATTGAGGTGTTTTTTTCCCTTTTCTTTTTTAGCATGGAATTCAGCCCAACATTTTCCAATAAGCATTTCAAGCATTAGCCAAGAGCTAAATCTTTGCAGGTGCTGACTCTTCAAACATCACGTATGATAAGATTGCCTACAAATGGTTCACCTGATCCTATTGTGAGGCAAGGCATTACAAACGATATCCCTTATCTGAACAAAGTTAATCGGGGTAATTAAAAGTTGGGGACAGATGAGTGGAAACCATGAGGTAAAGTAGCCACTTCAAAAGCTTCCCACCATAATGCAATAACCATTTGGAGAAGCGGTTTTCCGACATTCGTCTCTAAAACTACTCTAATATTCAGGGAAATTAACTGCCTTTTTATTAATATATTTTTTTCAATCCTGTTTTTTTTATCTATGTAGGCCCACAAAACCATTTACAAAAAGCAAAAAAAACAACCCTCCCCACATCAATATCAAACTATAAAACACATCAATAAAACCAGAAACCCAACAGAAGCAACTGGCATTTGAACACAAAATCATAACTCAATGAAGCTGCAAAACCTCTGAAATGAAACTACTGTATATTTTGCCTGCTGCCCAAAAGCTAAAAGAGAATAGGTGAGTTGAGCCTCCCTGGGGAGAGACTTCCATAACTTCAGTACCATCACAGAGAAGGCCCTGTCCTGCACCACTGCCTGTACATCTAATTGAAGGGGAATGTGGTGCAGGATGATGCATGTAGTTGGGTTCATAGGAGAGGTAGAGGAACATCAGGTACCCAGGTAGACTTATTGTATGGTTGGAAGCAACAGATGGCAGCCTCTTCCTGCAATTACAACTACTGTGACAGTAAGCAGGTACCAGCTATCCCATGGATACCATGATGCCATGGATTCCAGTACTCAATTCAACCCAAATGTGGTGCCCTTCACATGCACTATGGCAGTGTAGGGGTTATTTCCATGTGGTGCGATTCCACATGGCCATGGGATGCATGTGAATTGATGCAGGGCAGGGCCAGTTGCATGAACTTCCCTCACGATTCCCTGTCTCCTTCCTGGGTGAAATTAGATGGGAAGACCCATGCAACTGACCCACATGATGGCTACATTCACACATGTTCTCCAGCAGTGCCCGGCCACTCTACAGGGAAACTAACTTTGATTTCCTAATGTTCAACATCTGCAGGGCCAGAAGTTACCCAACCTTGTTTTAGAGCCAGGTTACTGCAGTCTGAGTTCTTGTTGAATATAGTTTCAGCCTGTAGGATGTACTTACTCCCATGAAAACACACTTAAAGACTAAGAAGCCATTATCTATACGTGACCGGTTCTTATGAAGCCCATCTTTGAACAGAATGGATTTCTATTATGAACGCTGGAAGTATCAGTGTCCAACCGCTGAAAAGCCGAAATACTAACCTTGCTGTCGTACAATTATGAAGGAAAAGGCCACCCAGCTTCTAAAGAATGATGGATAATTCATCCTAGAAGAAAACATCAAAAAGTGTAACCAATAGAGCCATCCACATGGAACCGGGTCTCCTATGTAAATGCCACCTTAAAGGTTATGTCAAGATCGCCTTGAAATTGTTTGATTAGTTCAGACTGTCAGAAAGTTTTGGAAATTAAAGCTCTTCATCTGCGCACACAAACTCAAAGCCTCTTAATTAGGTAGCGATCACCGGCAACACTCTTGTTCAAAAGTAATACGCTCGGCAAATGTTGTTTGGGCAAAGACAAATCCCTATCTTGGGATGGGGAGGGGGGCCAGGGGTTATAAAGCATTTCTAATGTCAACCTTTAATAGAGTTTAATATGAAAGTAGCTCAGAGGAAACACTCAACCCCCCTAAGAACCCTAAACAATTCCTCCGTGATCTCTATGCTACAGAACTTTTGGCTGAACTGCTTCTCATTGTATACCAAAATGAGAGCCAATTATCTACCATGGAGTGCTCTCATCCCTGGAAGACTTTAAACGTTGCTTTAACTAATCCTTTTTTCCCCTTTTGTATCAGCTGGCGAGGAGATGAACACTTAATATTTCTTGACTGGCGAGGTGGAAGTAGAAACATTGACACAGCTGCCCATCTTTTGCATTACGCGGATGTCAGTTTTTTATAAAGAGTTTGGCGGGAATCTGTGGGCGCAGGGGGGGGCGCAGAGATAAAGAGGAAGCTATATAAATAATACATCGATCCTAAGAGAGTATTTTAATGCCTTTCTTGCCCAGTGGAATTTGTTATACATTATTAATCCGGTACGAAATCGTTCTCAAGGTTTTATTAAATCAGGGCAAAAGTTTGCCTTTTTGCCCAACTCGCAGTTGCAGGATGCAGGAGTGCTTATTGGCATATGAAGCTCAGGAAATGTCCTCCATTTAGTTCAATGGAGGGAGCAGTCCCAGGACATACACAGAGCTGACCCTTTACTGAAAGGAATTGTGAGGGGCAAGGCAAAGAGAAGGCATGGGACAGGACTGCAATGAAAATGGATTATGATAAAAATAAATAAATCTATTCTTCTTCAATGTTCCCAAGTCTGATGTGACCTCAAGTGGTTTGAAGATCTCATTGATAGGCAGGAATACATATAGATATGATAGCAGGGTATGACTAGATTTTCATATCTTTCTAAGTGTCTGCAAAATCCAGCAAAAGTTAGTTGAAACTACACTCATATGCATACTATCTCTAATGCACACAGAATATGGTGGGCCTTTAATTCCAAGAAAACATGCATAGGAGCAGACTATATTAGGAACCACTGAAAGCAATGGAGCGGGACCACGATGATGAATTCAAATGCCATTGCATTCACTTGATTTTGATGGGACTTGGTTCTGACTAGCCTTCCCAATTCCCCCCCCCCCCTTGGGGGCATGGATGAATGAGAGTATGTGTATGGTTTCCACATATCCATGGTCATAAGTAACTTTTACTGGGATTCAGAAACTATCTGGCTATCTCCTGCAATACACAGCCATCAATCATATTTCCTGAAATTCTAAACCTTAAACATGTATCCATGCCTAATGCTCTATTCAGATATTTTTATATATATATTAACACCTCTTTAGCTATGTTCAGATACATTTTCCTAAAAAGTAAGGGGGGAGAGAGAGAGAGAGAGACATCAAATTATAAATTGTAAAAGAGATGTATCTAATTATTTATAGAGACATTCTATGTGAGTTTAATATATGCATGATAAGTGTATAAGGCATTAGGCTGAAATTTCAGCATTTATCTATATATAATCAGGAGCTGACAATGATAATAGCAAGGTTGACATGCTATTCAGCTATCAAATAAATTCTGAGTTCCCATTATACTGAATGTATTTCTGCCTCCTTGAAGGGGTAGGATTAATTTTGAGTTCATATTTTTTCCTGGATTCCTAAACGTCAGACAAAAACTAATGTAAAGCTACCTAGCTGGCTGTTCTACCAAAGACCATTGAAATGCTACCATAAAAGCAAGCTGCCAAAGGACAGACCTCAAAGGAAGAGTTATAAGGCAGGGTTAAAAAAATGAAAGAAATGAAAAAGAGCGAGAAATGCAAAGTTTATAAATATAGGGAAAAGAAATCACCAACCTGGTTTGTGGCAATATGGAGCAAAATTAAATCTGAAATTTAAAACCAAAACTTGGATGACCCCTGGGAGAAATTATGTCAACGAAGGACACATGTCAATAGCCTTTTGCCAAATAATTAATGGTTGACGTCCCCCAAAATCCTTTTGGTCTTTCAATTAAAAAACAAGATAGAATCTTTTTTTCCTGATAGAATGGTGTTGAGCTTCAATTAAGAATAATAAATCCTCTTTTCTAGTGTTTAATGGCAAGATGGATAATCAAAAGTGCAAATTAAAAAAAATGCAGGGCTTGTAACTTGGAGCGATCTCTCTCTTTCTGAAAAGTTAAACCTTCCAGGAGATCCAGGAGGGAAATGTCAATGCGACAAGGAACTAAGTATGTGGCTGTTTTGATCAGAATCACTTTTCACTTAGGGGGGGAAAAACCTACAAAAGAAAAAGACACCCCTTCCTTCTTTGTGCTACTGAGGGAGGGTCTATATAGAGTTACAGAATTAGCATTAAGCAGCATAGAAATTAAGAGAGAGAGAGAGAGAGAGAGAGAGAGAGCACACAAGCATGGACCCTTGTGTCCAATGTGGCTTGTTTAGTATTCAAATAGATTTCCGGAAATCGGTGTAGACTTGCCATTTACCAAATTTATACTGCCTTTTCGTCTGGTAGATCTCTTGCAAAAAAACTCGGGCAGAATACTTTGCAGAGGGAGACTCTTATGGTTTTGAGGCAGGGGCGCACAACCTCTGGCCCACGGGCCAAATCCAGCCTGCTGGGTACTCCAATCAGGTCTCCAGAGCTTCCAAGGGATAGCAGAACTAAGTTGCCAAGTTATCAGGGAACAAAGCAACCCTGTTTTCTCTGACGACTTTAAGAGCGACTTAAGTCTGCAGTTTTTCACAGCGTGGATATAAATGCGAGCACCCAGTAACATGCACACAGATTCAACTGTTGTTAAAGTCACAATGAATGGCAAGTTGAGAAGTTGGAAGCCCCATTTGTGCTGGTCCTGTCTTCCTACCCCTTTGCCCCTCGCAAGATGCATTTTTATCTACTTCCTATTTCAAAAAAATTGAATTTGATCGTTCAAAATGGGAGGGGACCAGGTATGCCCCTATTGAATGATTCACTTGTGACTGCAGCGAAATCTTTGAATTTGCTAATAAACGCATGATGAATTACATTTTTTTTAATGGCAGTTTGCCTGGCGTCTCAAGGCCGGAGTCCGTGGATTGGTGATTTGCTGCATTTGGAGAACTTACGACATAGTACTAGGACCTGTACACTATCTGCTCCCCTGCTCCTGTGCAGCAGTACAGCGGCACGTAACTGCTGAGGATCCCACCCACTAAAGCTGTAGGATTGCCACCTTTTAAAAACAGATTGTGCTGCTATGCTTTTAACGACTGCCTCGGAAGAAAAATTGACAAGTGAAGCTTTTTCCTGGTGGCGATTGGAATAAATGTCTCATGCCGCTCTTCTGCCTTTTGTGCAGCAGTTGAAGCCTCTGTCCACACACCACAAGGTTGTCGAACCCCCTTGCACAGCATGGTGGTCTCTTCAGCAAGCCTGTGTTGCTGAAATTTTGGCAAGTCTGAAACAAGGGGCAGGGAGGCTTGACGTACCAACATCCTCCTCCAGAAACAATGAACCAGTCAGGAAAAAGGACAGGCAACCTGTTCCAATCCAGAAGATTTTGGCCTCAGCAGCATCAGCAGCCCACGTTTTATTGGGCTCTGCATAGATTGCAGCCGCACTCCGGGATCCGGGAACAATTCCTCTCTCCAGAGGAGATGAC
This sequence comes from Anniella stebbinsi, assembly GCA_029215795.1. Classification (NCBI taxonomy): domain Eukaryota; kingdom Metazoa; phylum Chordata; class Lepidosauria; order Squamata; family Anniellidae; genus Anniella; species Anniella stebbinsi. The sequence continues at coordinate 154,916,409 of JARDYH010000002.1, read as the reverse complement.
ACCTACCTACCAACGTCCGGATTTAGCTTGAAGTTCTAAATTGAAGCTCTGAAATGATGTGCTCGTTCTTTAACCCAAAAGTAAAAGCAAAACATTACAGAACAAGCACCAAACCTAGCATGTAGGTGAAGTTAAAATAACAAGTTTGTATTTTGCAAATTGCCACCAGACATCTGTTCCTCTCCAACCCAGAGATTGTTTCAAGAGTGTAAGAGAGGGATGCCTTTGCGAATGCCCCCTTTTCAGATATGTTTCATCCTGTCAGATGTTTCATAATGATATTCTTCCTCCACTTGGATGCTGTTTCATATGTAAGAGAGGCATTAATCTCACAGCGCGCCATCTTGTCCACCTGTTACACCGGCTCTCTCCACACTAGTAGAGCAGGAAGACGTCATGTCCTCCGTTTCAAAGGACGTGGATAGGAAATGTCCCACTTTCATACTGTTTCTGAATCTATTCCGCAGAACACTGGATCTCCAGACGTGGCAATGGATGTTTTTCTTATTTTATTTATGTATTTCATTACTATACTGCCCAATAGCCAAAGCTCTCTTAGCTTAATTAGCTTTTTAATTAGCTCAGCATCTTAGCTTAATTGCCACGCAGGCAGCAATTTTCAAGGGGGGTTGCAGCTGTTGATCTTGTACACATTGCATCCCACCCCCAACTATCTCCCTGCACGGCAATTAAGGTATGGGGTGGGGGACTTTTCCCATTACTTTAGGATGATCTGGAGCAGAGTACAAATTGAAGAAGTTATTTCATTTGAGGTTATTTGGATGAAAAATTAATTGGCTGCCTGTGCCTCCTGTGAAATTTAAATAAACCCTAGTAATTATTTCTACGTTTCTGTCAACATATGCATATTTTATGCAGATGTGTGCTAAGGGCCTGCTCCACAAATCCTTTACGTGCCTAACAACACCCCAAATCCAGAGCACGTTCCTAAGGGCTTGAACACTGCCATACAAGCAAATAAATCTTAGAGCAGGGAGATGATGCCTTCCCTCTCCTGCACTACAGCATCCATCCTTTTTGTCCTGCCCAATTAAAAACAAGGACTCTCATCTTGGCAGAAGTTAAATGAACAGTGTGGGGTGTCCATGATGTTCAAAACTCTACGTGAGGAAATGTCTTAATATACCACTGTTGCTAGGGATTACATTTGGTGCTTTAAATCATTTGGGGAGGGGGGGGGAAATGTTGGTAGATTTTTCATAGTTGGTATTTTCAGTTATTCCAAGATGCGGAAGAAGCGACCACCTACTCCAAGAATATTTTATAGTAGTGCTTCCAGATCTAGAGGTGAACCCTGACATCAAGTTAAAAGCCTGTAAAATTGATTCTACCGTTTTGTAAACAATGCGCGTGTGGCAAGATCTTTAATCCCTGCATGACACAACCAAGCTACAAGATCTTGGTCAGAGAACAGATTTGCAAGCAAGATCAGTGAACATTGGCTCCATGTTTTTGGTGGCTTCTGGACAGGACAGCCTTGTTTGTGGCAGCGCATGATGGGTGGGGGAGGGATGTCTTCCGTGTTGCTGCTCCTCCTTCTCATGAGCAAGTGGGTGAACAAGCAGTACGGTAGCCGCTTCTCCTCACCGCTTCTGTCCACTAACTTGCTCCCTGTAGGCCACGGAGAAAGGCTGGCAAGCATGCTGGTGGTAACCTTGAGCGGGTAGTACAGCATTCCATGACTGGGTTGGTGGGAATCAAAATTCTTCGCCCAACTTAATGATGAAGGCAGAATTAGAGGCAGGTAAAACAATTTGCATAATTTATTCTGAATGCTAAATTTGGGTCTAGCATGCACAGAACTTGGTTTCCTTCAGTATTGCAAACCAACAGCTCTCCTTTAAGTCATACATATTACAGGGATAAGGAACCACACATAGGTCTGCAATCATTTGCTATGGCTTGGGACCCAGAGGCAAAAGCTCCTGAAATTTTGTAGTGCACCCACATTTCACATGTTCAGTAATTATCCAAAGTCGATTGACTGGGTTGGCCTGACTCTATGAAAACCTTTTAATGTCAATTGTTTACGTTAGAAGAATACCACCTGTGTCAAGCCAGGTAGCCCAAGAAAGCTGTGAACAATAAGTGTCCTTCCTTCAAGAGACTGGAACATCCCCATCCCCCCCCCATAGGATGGCACTCTTTACAGGCACGATGCAGTGTAAGCTTGGTTTCTTAAAAATGAAAGCTGTGATTTTTAAGGGAAGGCCGGATACCCATCTGAAGAATGCACCAACTGCCATATTGGAAGCTAGGTATCAAGAATCAACAGCGTAGCCACTAAGTAGCCATTATTCCTGCTCACTATCTAGGTTACTGGACTTAAGTGAGAGCGTGTGTCAATCAGCCTTGTCAATAAGGATGACCCAAATGTTGCGTTCCCCCTCCCCCAACTTTAAAACTGTGAATAAAAGGGAGCTTCATCTGAAAGTAGTTTCTCAAGTTCAATTCCAAGCACGCAGGATAAACCTCCCACTCTTCCCAGCTTGGCTCCTGCTGTCCGATGGTTGCCTGACGCGACTGAACGCCAAGCACCATTGACATTTCATGAGGACGACCATTTCACACACCCAGTTCATGAGAGGCCCCCACCACATGGACAGCCAAGGAGTACAAACTCCATACACACACACTCTTTAACAAAACACCAACAACCAAAACCGGAATTCGACACAGTAATGATCTAACGTGGTGTCGGCTGTAAGCATTCTATGCATTTGCATGCAACCAAAAGCCTGGGACGGATGTGCAACACGTTTCTGGTGCGTATTTTGGAAAAATAAAACAAAATGCATGTTATAGTCAATGCCATGTACCAAATGTGAAGTTGGAGAATACTGTCTGTGAGGTCGGTGCTGTTTGCAAAGTGGGATATTCCGTTGGCTTTAGTTTGTAACTCCAGTCAAAGAAATAATGCATCTGGGCAGGGTGTGTGTGTGTATGAGATGCAAGTACCTGAAGAAGCTTGCTGCCCTGCTTACGTTTCTTCGGCCTTGCAATAACCTAACTAGTTAAGTAATTCACCTTTGACATCCTCCTGCTTCCCCCAATCCTGACAGGTTCGGTCAGAGCTGTGTGAAGTCCGTGTAAGTGCAGAAAGACTGCAAAACACAATACTAGGTTTCGAGTTTGTAACTCCAGTCAAAGAAATAATGCATCTGGGCAGGGTGTGTGTGTGTATGAGATGCAAGTACCTGAAGAAGCTTGCTGCCCTGCTTACGTTTCTTCGGCCTTGCAATAACCTAACTAGTTAAGTAATTCACCTTTGACATCCTCCTGCTTCCCCCAATCCTGACAGGTTCGGTCAGAGCTGTGTGAAGTCCGTGTAAGTGCAGAAAGACTGCAAAACACAATACTAGGTTTCGAGTCCAGCTTCCAAAGGAAATTTCAAGCTCTTATGAGTGGAAAGAGGACTTGGAAATGTGCAGTTGATGAGGCCAGAGAGAGATGGCTGAATGAAGCTTCCGGTGGCCAAGGGCAGGAGGGGGGACTCCCCAGCTCTACATTCCTTCCCTGTCCGTTGTGATGAGCAGAATAACATAAAACATACGCAAAACTTTCCACTTGCATGAATTAGACAAGCTGCAGATTTCTAATTTTTAAAATTGTATATGCAGAGATGATACAGCCCCCTGGGTTCGTTACACACAACACAGAAAATGTATATTTTGACAATGGCCTTCACGTTTGAGAACAGAAACACACACATACAAGATTTTTTTTTAAAAGGATTCCTTCATAGACTTTTAATATATAGGATGTTTCCTTCTAAGATGCTGATACCTGTGCCGTGAACGCAGCTGGCCAGCAGTTACAATATCTCATTAAGGTCTTTTACCACTGTATAAATACTAGAGTTGAGGAGAAAGGCGAGAAATGCTGCTCTGCACAACCAGAACCGGACGTCCCTTTACACTCGGATCGGTCGCCCAGCCCAGGCTTCAGCGCTCGTGTACTTTAGACAGTACGTCCACAGATAAAATAATAGTCTAATATTATGCAATCCTATCTTTCAATAAAACTTTGCTTTATAATAAAATATCTTATTAACATGACAATTTCCCCCATTATGTGTAAATATACACACACACACCATCGCACATTGAGAGCCTTAGCTTGGAGCTCCATGGCAGGGCAGCAAAAGGGCGTTTTGCTACCCAGATGGCCAGGCAAGAGCCTAAGCTAGTCTCGTCAGCTTATAAAACCTAGAGTCATTTCAAAACATGTTATTCTGGAATGACTATAGATAGACAGATAGATATCTATATCTATCATTTCTTACTGGAGTCAGTGAAATAAAGAGAACAGGTTTCCATGCTCCACAGGCAAGCCTTGGCTTAGCTCCGCTTTCTATTGCTCATCATTTATGGTTCGTAGGAGAAAGCAGCAACTCAAAACTGAGGGATTCATAACTTTATCCTGCCTCATGCTGCTTGTGCCCCCCCTCTCTCTCTCTCTGCGCTCAGGTGGGACTTCTCCCAGGAGACACCTTCCCTACCATGTCCCTGTGAGAAAACAGAAGCATCATGGGAAAGAAACCTTATATGCTAGGGCAGGGAAGTTAAGTAGCCAAGGTCGAAAGTTCAGAGGTAACAAGAGCCTGCAGACACTGCTCGGGGAAAAAGAAACATCTTGCCACCCTCCTGCGCTCCCTTTCAAATATACATGTGTAAAACCCAGCAATTTTCCGGTTTTCAACTTGTCAAACTGACAGTTGAGCACACAAGAGCATTGTTGAGGGAAAACCCTGCCTGATTTACAAAATGAACATTTTTAAAAATATGGATTTCCTAGAAGAAGCACAAATAGGTTTTGGCCACATCAAATGGCTCACAGGGGGTGAAAGAGACTGTAACAGTGGGCAGCACTTTACATGCCCAAACTACTTTATGACAGCTCCCCAAACTACTCACAGCTGAACCAGATGCTCCCTCCCCAATTAAAATTGGGTAAAATTAGGGTGTGTAAGATAAGCCCACCACTATGGGTTCTGTGCGACTTCTTATTCCAGACACACCTATTGAGCGGAAGAAGGCAAAGCCCAAGTAGTGATATGACTGGCAACCTTCTCAGAGGATAAGGAATCCTGTTGCATCTCTGTGTTGGCTTAAAAGTGCTAGGCAGGAGCAAACATTTGGAACAGCCGGGGCTTTGGTTTCCACTGTGGTAGAGCAGCTAGCATAGGACCGGAACTGGGGAGACCCAAGCTCAGAACAGCCTGGAAGAACTCCAGGGTGATCTTGAGGAGGCCAACCAGACAGATCTTACACAATTATTGTCAAGATAAAACAGGACTGCGGGGAGAAAAAGGGAAGCAGCAAGTACACCACCCTCCGTTCCTTAGAGGAAGGGTACCATTAAAATATAAAATTCACAATATATAAAAAAACAAAACCCACCACACATACATACAGGGTCCCTTCAGCAAACAGAGTGACAAATCGTCATAGGAGCCGTTTGCCACTTGAGGGATATTTCAGCAACCAAGTGGAAAGTGGACCTGCCTAAAGCAACTTAGCACACGTACTGCTTCACTGCCGGCAGAATGGCCCACGATTCAAAGTGCTACACGTTTTAACGCCCACTGCTTTCTGCACCGGTCTGGTCCCTATGGTGTCCTGGGGAGCTAGCAAGCCAAAACGGTTACCAAAGTGATCACAACTTAGCAGAGTGCGCTGGTTGCTGCGCTCTGAAGCTGTGAAGTGTGAGTGTGTGTGTGTGCGCACACGCGTGCATCTCTGAGAGATTTGTTTAATCTCCGTCAGCTTGCTGAACTATAGAAGGGTACTGGATATGCTGCAGATCTAAGTGTGGTAGGACGCCACTCACAGAACCTTCTCCTTCCAACCGAACCTCAGGCAACAAAGAGAACGGGCCACCCGGGTGAAAGGATGGCCACACGGCCATTTGTCATCAGAGTCCGACAGCTGAATGAACAAGAGACGCACGGGGTCTTTTTAACACGTACCTCATGTATGGTCTGAAGCCTGAACTCCCTGATTGGGTGACTGCATTAAGTACTCTCTGCGCTTTGAAGAAAGCCTTTCATGCGGAAGTCACAAGTATATCAGAGCAGTTGGGAGAAACCAAAGAAAACACACACACACACACACACACACGCTTCAAGTCCGTTACCGCCTCTTAAAATCATCCGCTGTAATAACCTGCATTGGATCACGGGGCACGTCTCAGATCTGGGCCTGCTAACCTGGGCTAGGGAAGTTACCTGGCGTGTATATAAAACCAAACCTTGACTGATGAACCAAAATGAAACCCCCCCCCCTTGCAGAAAGCTCCTCAATTGCGTGCATGGGGCAGAGTGTGTGGCCATGCGCCCCCACCCCGCCGAAGCTAGGGCGGCTATTTGGCTTTCGAGTCCACGTATATTTTATCTCCATCCCGAATGCCGTAAGAGTGCAGCGCCCGCGAGTTGTACTTCATCTCCTCGGGACCAAAGGGAGCTTCGTGGTCGAAGTAAGTAACCAGCATGCTGCTGACTGGCAACTGGACCAACGATTTCAATTGTTTCTTTAGTTCTGCTACCGTCTGATCCAGGCGGATGGTCATCTCTTCCACCTGGTCTTTGAAGTGGACTTCCACTTTTGCGCTGCTCTGGGGCCGAAGATCTACCACGGCGAGCTTTTCCAGCTTCCCATACTTTGTCACTAGTTCATGATACCTAGGAAGGATGAGAAAGAAAAAAAGAAAGGGTGCAAGAGTTATGACTGCAGGTGTTTTGCGGCATTGCTCAGGGTTGTAAATATTTATCTTACATAAAGAAGGCAAATCGGAAACATCAAATCAAATCGATCAGTAAAAGAGCAGAGCAGCAATATAACCAGCAGAGAAATCCCCATTACGGGAGCTAAGGAGATTGGAAACGCCCTACAACGAAGACAACTTTCACATGCTACCAGAACGCCAAAACTGAACGGTCTGAATGAACCCCTTCAAAGGAGGTTTCACAGCCTCGGTGACACTGTGGTGAAGGCTATACCCTGGATGATTGACTCCTGTATGGCAAGTGGTGAAAGACCCGGAACAGGACTTCAGAAGTCCTCAAAAGTAGGTAGGTCCATAAGGCAGGCAATTCTTTTTGCACTCCGGATCCACACCCACAAATAGCCTCAGAAGTGGGAACTGAGCCTCAAAACCCACTGGAAGCCAACGGACTTCTCACTTCTACGCCTGGGACAGGAACCCAATTCTGTGCCCCACCACCCTTAGACATATCACACACATTTAAGGTTGGATTGGGTATTTTAGATCCTCTATAAGTCAACAAGAGCCATCATTGGACTGACACTTGCAGGGAGAGATCATTAAAATTCGGGCAGAATCCAGAGTGGTGGGTTGTGCCGCTTTAGGCATGGTGCCGCTGAAATTTCATGTTCTCGCTGTTCCGACGGACTATTTCTAGAGCTCTATGATCAGCCAACTCAAAAGCTGCTATGCAAACACAAGCACCCCCTCCCCCCCCCCGACCCTACTGGTTGCTGCTGAGTGAAATCCAATCAGCAGCACCTTGGGAGAGTAACACGGCTCTGGAATTTCTCTTCCTGTTAGCAGCATTTAGGGGTCACGTGTCCTCTGCTGTGCTCGGGTGCCGGCACAGAGCAAGTCTGAAGCTGCAATGGCCCCAGCGCCTGACCTGCTGCAGCTGAAGAAACAGGGTTCTGCCTTTCCTCTAGTTATTCCAAAGCGGAAAACATGACATTATTTTACCAGCCGTAAGCGACTTTAGTTTTGCCCACCCTTGTCCAGGTTGTGTCCGGGGCAGGTAGCCCTAAATTTCCAGGTTGTGTCTGGGGCAAGTAGCCCTGAATTTCATTTTACATCACAGGTTCGGGTGAGGTGTTCATGAACAGAAGAGAAGGGAGGACGGAGGAAGAACAGGAGCGGTGCCTGCCTGGACGGCTGTGAACCTGCTCAACGAGTTTCCCCATCTTCCAAGAGATGCTCCTTTGTTCCGCGCCCCTTGGGAAGAGATTCACGGCCTCCCTCCTCTTCCTCCACCCAAGCTCACTGCAGGTATCTCTCTGATTGGTAATGAGGAGGCAGCGTCTCTTCTGCCGGGCTGGGAAAGTGGCAAAAAGTCAACCCAAAGTACAAGGAAATTGAAAAGACAAAGACAAAGAGTGGCTGAGAGGAGGTAACATTTCAGCGTCTCCAGGCGATGCCCAGGACTGAAAGCTCCTTCTGTCTCCTGCCCGTAAACGTGATCGCTGCTGTGTCACTGCTCCTGTCAAGGTAAGATGGAGCCTGGCAACGGGGGAGGGAGCCCCCGCCCCCTGCGGGACTCATGTGAAATGGAGGAATGTTCGCTCAACAGCGGAGCCTCTGTCTGCCGGCAGGATGAGGTAACTGGCGCAACACGCTACCGTTTCCCCAGCATCTGGGACAAAACCGGCCTTCATCAGGGCAGGGCGCTTGAGTGCATGCCGCTGTCCCCGCTCTTGCCATTCACATACAGATAACGATCGGCCCGTGTGGGAAACTATTCCTCAGAAGACATACGTTCTTAGAAACGTAGCCGTTGCCGACAGCGGTTGGACTGGAAATAGGGATATGAAGAGGCAAGGCCTTTCCGAGGGTGCAATTTCAACACCTCCAGTCACTGGCGTCAAAAAAACGCTTCATGGCGGCATCCATGACACACACGGCAGGGCCCCAAAAGGGCTGCCCCTTTTTCCTCTGCAGTTATCGCAAACTCTACTTTGGTGGAAGTATGAGCGACAAAGGTTGTTTCGGGCAAGAGGCAAAAGCCCACCTCATCCAGAGCGCAGCAAAGGTGACTTCAAGTCTGGTGGGAAACACCTCAGTCAACTGCGGTCCTCTCCCTTTCCTGCCTCCCACACTGCACACACCAAAACAATATTTTCTGCACAGGTTGAACAAGCACAGGCTAAGAAAGCAAAATAAAGTGACACAATTGATTTGTTAGGACTGCAAGAGGGTTTCCCTTCAACTGGACTCCAGACTGCAGGAAGTGACCCTTTTCTTTGAGCCTGCCTCTATCCCCAACTCAGAGACACGCCGATTCGCAGGAATGCACTTACTTGAGTTTTAAATGGAATCCTCATGTGCCTAGTGTGCACTTTAAGATCAGAAAGAGAGGCCCTTCTCATTTTCTCACCTATGAGAACAATGATGTGTGTGTCCAACATGGGAGAGGGCCTTCTCTGGGGTGGCCCCAAACCTCAGGAACAAACTCCCATCCATGGCCTGCCATGCACCATCTTTGCAGGCTTTCAAGAAGGCCATAAATACATTTTTATTTTATCTTGGCCTTCCCATGATGAATACTGTTATTGCTGCTATTGTCGTTCCTGCTGGATTTATTGTTTTAATTGTTATTTTATTGTTATGTTTTTATTGTTTTTAATATTTTAGGTATTTAATTGTTGTAAGCCACCTTGTGAGGGCTTCTGCCCTGACAGTCAGCCAAGAAAGGTATTAAATAAAATAAATAGTATACATTTATACGAACAGCGCGTCTGCACAGCCACTTGGACCCATATTTTACACAAATCTCAGGCCGTCAAAAAAGATGTTTTCTAGCCCTCATGATTGGAACAGAAATGTTGAACACATTTTAATTTGTTTTATTTTCTTCAACTTCTATCACACCTTTCTATAGAAAGAAACAAGGTGGCAAACGTACACAAATTAAGACAATATTACCAAAATCCTGTCATTCAGGTCTTAAGAACAGTGTAACAAGCTAACAGAATTCAGAAAAGACCCCCATCTCTCAGATGGGAGGGGGAAGGTGGGGATTAGAGCCTCAGATGATCTCAGGGACCAGGTAGACTCATGAGTGGAAGCATGCTTGCAATACTGTGATCAGCATCTGCCAGTGGTCCAGAAACGGCCTTTAGCAGAACTTCCGGTACTTTGAAAGAGGAGCTCAATGGAGCTCAATGTCTGTCTGCTTTTCCCCACCACTGCTACTCATAATCCCTCAATCCCCAAAATTCTTGCCAACAGGTACTGAAATTCCATAACTCGGGTAAATTGGTGGGATTTCCATCTAGTGTTTCATCACATGTGCAAGACTTCATTTTGAAGGGCCTCCTTCATGCGTACAAGCCCCCCCTTTGAGATGAGCCTTGAGTGCCCTGCTTGGGCACCCTCCAGTGAGAATGCATTGGGTTGCCAGGTACAATGGACAGGGCCTTCTTGGACATGGCTCCGCATCGGTGAAATTCTATGCTGACTGAAATACGTACAGCCCCATCAATTCAGACCTTCATACAGGCTTCAAAGACCTGTTTTGTATCAATTTGCTTTCTTTGAGACAAGACAATGAATTGGTACACACAATATCAGCCCACCGTGGATGGGGGCTGTTGTGTTGAGCCAGATACCCTTCGGTTTTCATGTTGTGCAAATCCCAGTAGCAGGTGTGTCGTTTGAGAGCCAGACAACCCTCAAATAACCCTAAGAAAGCACAATGTGATAGCCCCCGTGGTGGGCTATCATGTCATGCAAACCAGGTCATTTGATGCTGCTGTTTAATTTGGCTTTACAATGGCTGAAAGTAGTTTTAAACCATTTTTAAAGTTATTAAGCGGAGTTATTATGGATAACTTTTTATCGTTGCCAGATTTTACTGTTGCTTCTATGGTTTGTACGATGACACTTTAATATGTTTTTTACTTCAGTGATGTATTGTGTATTTATTATAGGGCATGGCTCTAAAAGGTGACTCAGGAACCTCTTAAATAATGGGTGGAGGCAGGGATACCGGTTGGGAAGAATCCAAGGTGGGCGGTGGGGTGGGCTTTATTTTTTTATTTTTAATATGAACCGGAGATACCTAGGGACCATCTAACTGAGTCCTGCACGACCAGGTCCCTGCTTCGCTGGCTCATTCCACCAGGCCTAGGAGGGCAGGTCCCTGAATGACTCCAGCTACAAAGAACAGAACTGCCGTTCTTTTTGTGGTGTGGACTGGTTTATTTTTCCCTTGGCCTTTTTGTATAAGTATTATTGGATTATTTATTGATTAGTGCGAGATGTTTTTATGTGGGCGATTATTTAAACCTTGTTACGATTCGTAACGTTCCTGCATTTTGTAGCGTAAACTGTTGTGAGCTGCTTTGAGCATGATTTCACCATGGAAAAGCGGCACAGAAATAAACTGATGACGGAGAGTTAGATGGAGAAGGAAATGGGGTCAGGGAGAAAAGCGGGTGTCCACACGCACCACAGGCTGAACACCAAGCACAGGTTCAAGGGCCAGGATATGGAACTTGAACCTTGTCCACTGGGGACACCGCCTCGCCCACACGCAACCCGGCCCAAAGGTATCGCTAGCTCCGTGGAGCGGAAAAACAGCCTTCAATGGCCGCGCAAGTCTTTTAGACCCCACACAGATGTGGGCATTTGGACAAAGGGGCCATTGAGCAGAGGAGGGGAGAAGGGGGGGCACAGGGTTGTTTGAAGGCTATGACACAGGGGGAGGCCAAGTGCAACCCCCCCCCCCCCAATCCCTTCTACACACAGCCTGTGTGCAACAGGCAGGGACAACTTGCTGGAATGCAAGTGAAATGCATGCAAGGCAAAAAACAGAGCACTGGAAGAGGATCAGATGTTCGCATCGCAGACTGGCATATGCGTCGTCCCGTTCACCATGGGAACAGGAAACCCAACGTTCTATCGACAGGTGGGGTGTCCGTGTGCCCCAGATCATAAGGCTCCGAGGTTCGGTGCCGCGCACACGCAAAAGGCTGCACAGGAGTGCAGTGCAGAGCCTGAAGACAAGCGGAGGCAGTGCCGTTGAAGGGAAGTATTGCTCCCAACATAAGTTAGAGGTCATGGAAGGAGACCCCAAATCTTTAACTGAGAAGACCAATAGGGACAAAAGCAGCTGCAGATCTGCCGATTTGCAGTTATCCCCCACAGAAGCCCTTTTCTCTGCCCCGTCTAGGAATTCAGAAGACTGCAGCTTCCCCTTTCAAAAGACTGCTTCAAGTTCAACTGTCCTTAAAGGGTTCTGTCTAGTCCCAGATCATGGCTGTTTTGAGCCCATAGAGGGCAACAGATTTCCTTTGCACCTGGCCTTCCTCCTTGAATCCCACTCTCTTTTTCAGGACGTGGGCCAGCTTGAACACCTCACTCTACTTCACCCAGCGGGCTCCAAGGCACCTCTCTCAAAACCACTCCTTGGGGCAGAGCAAAGTCCGAGTGAGCAAGCAGCTAAGCCAGCCTTCCCCAGATGTGCTGGAGTCCAACTCTTACGCTGGCCGGCAACTATGGGAGTGGCAGCCCAACACATCTGGAGGGAACAGCAGGTTGGGGGAGGCTAGGCTAAAGTTTCCAACTGGTGGCTTGAATGCTGGGTTGAGCTTTTACTCTTTCACAAAGGCCTGAATGAGGGAAATGGTGTAGAGATCATGCCGATCTAAATTCATTGGTTTTTGGCACATCAATCCCTGCAGCTTGAGGCTTTTTTAAAAATAAAGAAAGAGGGAGATTTTAGCCTCCTGCACCAGATGGAAGAGGATTAGCCCCTCTGCACTGGCAGCAAACAGAAGAATTAGAACTCCTTTCCAGAGGAAGCTGACTCTTTCTCAACAGAGGGCTTTAAGCTTAGTGAGGTGGGAAGAGCAACAGCCTCCATACAAGCACCAGTCCGAACTGCCTTGCTGTGGGGACTGTGACCCCCACATCTCCCCTGTAGCAGGTGATACAAGGACTAATTCCTAAATTACATTTGCAAGTCACTAACCAGTCCTGGGAACAAATCACAATTCTGGGGCCTCAGCAAAACACAGCTTATCAGTGTCAGGCCCATGCAATAACCTGCAGGCTGCAGAGCCGAACTTGAAAACGATGGTCAGTCCCCAAGGAATTTCACTGGCTACTTCTCTCCATGTAAAGCTGTTATGTCTCCCTTCAACGGAGGCTGAACCCACCTCCCAAGAGTTTCTATTTCAGGGCCAGGTAACCATACAGAAGTTATGCCAAATGGTTTGCAATTATATTCCAGCAGCCCTGGAAGGAGGGAGATGAGAAGGGGAATCAGGGTCATTCCAGCTGCTCTGAAGATCACCTCCATGAAGGTTCTTCCTTCCTCAACCGCCATAGTCCAGCAGGCTGTACTGAGGGAGAAGGAAGCCCTGCTGAAAGACTTTCTCTCTCCCCTGCCCGCCCCTTTTGCTTGTGTGTTGTGTATCTTGCAGATTGTAAGCCTGCAGGCAGGGACTGTCTTCTTTTACTGATTACTTGTAAGCCACTCTGCGAACATTTTTGACTGAAGAGCAGGATCAAAATATTCTAAGTAAATTTACTAGAGACAGATTTTCATGCGAAATCGTTCTCGAGAAATTGAGACTCGCCACGTCTTGCAAGTGCGTCGAACCAAAAAGGCTAGAGGTCTCCATGCCATTCTCAAGATTAATTTATGGTGCCAAAATGGGATAATCCGCGGCATTGGTTTGGGTATAGAGGATCAGGGCCAAGGTGGCCACCTCCATGAGGTGACCAAATATTTCTCAACCTTCCTCCCTGCATATATACAGATACATACACACACACACACACACACACACACACACATATATATAGGTTCATTGCCTTGTTACCTGCCTCACAATTCCTGGAAATTACATAACAACCTTGCAAGGTAGGTCAATACTATTAAACCCATACTGAAGATGGAAGAGGCATAAGACTGCCTAGCGAGCTTCTGGTAGAAGCAAGAACTGGGCAGAGTTCACATCCCAGTTTCTTATAAATTTTGGCGTACAATTCATCAGGAGAATCCACTCAACTTCCTGTGGTTTGTATAGGGACAAAGGTGTTTTGTTTTGTTTTTTTAAAACGAACAATGGAATGATGTCTATGTTATCAACCAACAATGTTTTGTGAGTGACAATTGTTAACGTGATGACCACTGCCTCTACGTTTTGCATTCCAATTCCCTCTTGACTTCACTGTTCACAATCCCCTCCCCCGCACACACAAGCATATGTACAACAATCTGTCAACTTGAGGTTCACACTTCATGCACCTGATGAAAATGAGAAACTATGGTACACTAGTCATACTGTCCAATTCAAATTCCGGGGTCATAAGATCTCACCTGAAAGGGGCTTCCTCTTGGGGAAAGTCTATGTAATAGCGAATGAAAAACCTCTCAGAGTCCTCTCGCTCTCCATCCATAATGACACTCCCGTTCAGCTTAGTGATAGACGGTAACCTGCCAGGTACAAGGGGGACGACACAGTAACATCTTACCAAGGACAAAAAATACAGTAACACACACACAGCATAATAGTCATCAGCAAAAAAGGAAGAGAACTGTATTGTCGAGAGATTCGCCACCAAAATCAAGCTCCCCAAAGAATGGGAATTTATACATTTTCCTTGCAGAGAGCTTTTGATTTAAGATCATGTACTACGATTTGAATATAAATATATTCGATAATTCTCCAAGCGCCCTCCTTCACATTGGCTTTCAGAAGTGCTTCATAAGATATTGGTATGCTAAAAAAGAGTCTACAGATCAGTTCAGCAAAAAGCTTGCAAAACACTGCTGCCCCATCACGCGGAACATGAACAGAAAGCTAGCTGACTCTCAAGCAGAGGGTGGGCAAGATGATTTACAGGTATCAATGTTTTAGTCATTTCAGATAGAGGCCTGCTCATCAGACTTCTATGAATGCGAGGAAGAGGAGGAGACTGCCCTAGAATTACAGAAAGCAGAAATTGCAAGACAGAGCAGGATCTAGCTCATATTGTGTCATGTACCATATCACAATTCAAGCAGCTCCTTTTAAGCTTCTAGTCAGGTTACTTCAGCTTGAAATTAAAAATGGGGGTATTTAAGGATGGTACTTTTGCATTCTTAAAAGTCAAATGGGCTGCTGATAGCCTGGTCTGTCAGACCATTTTCCATCATAACATGTGAAGAATTCATCTTCCATGACAAGATAATTATTTCTGGTTTCTGAGTAAGGGCCATGGGGCTGCTACCACAGCTAAGAGTCCAGGGCTCATAGGACACAAGAGATATCTTCTCGCTATGGATCTCGCCCCACATCACCCCCTCCCCCATGAGCTCCTCAAACTCGGGCTGCACAATTTAGGTTGTGTTAAGCCAGAACAACAACGAAAGTCTCCAGACCTGGCTATTACCAGCTTCCTGCGTTCCTCATTGGTGTATGACTGAAGGAGAGGAATGCCCAACAATCTCACTTCCTCGAGCTTGGGGAAAGAATTGAGCTTGTCAATGTCTCCCCAGCATTGCAGACCTGCTTTAAAGAAAGGAAGTATTTAGGCAAGGAAAACTGTGCCGACGTTAGAAACATGAAGCACGTGGCAAGACAACACAGTGTTGGAGAAATCAGCAATTAATAGTTAATGTTGTATGTCTGGAATCGACTGGGGGGGAAACCCAAAAGAGATCTCAATGCAATCACCAGCCTGTGCACAGATACTGTTATCAATTAACCTCAGGCCAAACGTACGCATGTGGCGGAATGGACTGTACCACTTCAGACTGCAGGTCAGGGAAACAGAGGCCCCAGCGCATGGGCCTAATCTGGCTTGCCGGGTTCCCCAATCTGTCCCACCTTGGGTTCCCCCAGGAGGCAGGGCTTGGCCTCCAATTGGAAGGGGGAGCGTCGTACAGGGGAACCGTGTTATCTCCAATTTCAGATCGGAGATAACAGAAAGGATGCAGGCGATGGGGGACACAGACAGTGCTGGGAAGAGCTGCTCTTCCCAGTGCTGGCCAAATCGTCCTTTGCGTGCCTCTTGCCCTGCCCCCGATGGAAGGCAGCAATAAGCAAGTCGACGATGAGCCTTACAATGTAGGCCCCGCTGCAGAAAAAAAAGAGAGAAGTTGCGGTTTGCTACCGAACTTTGGCAGAAAAGTGCTATGGTGACTCAGAATGGACAAATTTAACTGGAAGCTGCTTCAGGGGCATATAAATCCCCCTCTCTTTTTTCATTTTGCTGTAGCACCAGGAGCTCAGCTTGCAGCAGGTCCAGGGGATTGGAACTGGTGCCAGTCCACTCAAAGTTGTCCACTCCACAGCAGATGAACAATAACATTTTAAGTGTTCCTCTGTTGAAACACTTCTCAGATTTAGTAGAAACCTAGGCACCTTAGGGAGAAACAGTCCAACTCAGCGTATTGGTTTTTGATGTTTATTTTTAAATTTTGGGAGAGCCACTGAAAAACGTGACCACCCATCTAAAACCTGAAGTGGTTCAGTCCACTACTTCACAATCCCAGCACTTCATTCCCACCTCAGTCTGCTGCAGGTATAGACTTAACCTCAGTCACAGGGTCAGATCAATATACTTGTGTGCATGAGACAGAAAACATATGTTGTATGACACCTTTTCCCAGTATCCCAACCTAGCAGTAAAAAACAACAAGCTAAATAAATCAAGAACATCCTTATTGCTAAGGCCATCTCTGTATCTGCTGCTTGAGGTAAGGTTAACTATGTAATGCTAGGGCCAGCCTTGTTTAGTCATAGTACTTTATTGCACAGCTTGGGGTCGTTTTTTTAGAGGAAGCTAACAGAAGAAAGGTGTTACTCTCAGAGGGAAATCGCCTTTCTTCTGACAGTGAAGGAGCGACTTCTGGGTGTTTTGTACAATGGGAAGGTGAGCTCTGAGTATTGATGAGATGTTCCATCCTCATTTCTCTAAATGCTTATAACTTCCCAAGACTCTCTCCCATCTCTTCCAGCCCGTGACAGTCAAAAACAATCAGGAACCGGGTTGACATGGCTAATGCATCAACGGTAAACATGATTACATTTCACAGCGCAGTAACTTTGTGCTTTAGAAAACTGCAAGGCCAGAAGCTGAAAAAATACTGGTCCCCTGAGTAATAAGTGGTGAGGCTTAGCTGAGGCGTGAGCAACAAAAGCAAAGGAACTGAACAGTTGATGTGGGCACAGCCCAGCGTCTGCTTTCTTCTTCGGAGCCCTGATGAGGCATTCACCTGAATGCCTGAGGACTAAAACAGGGCAAGGGGACAGGGCCACTCCTTCAGCCCCACCCCCTACATCCCTGAGTGCATCGGTTCCTGCCCTCTTAGTCCCCAATGTCTCCACGGTGAGCAAGAAGTCTGACGGGCCATTCTACTGGCATTTGCTTGAACACCAATGGAACTCTCTCTCCAGACAATCAGGGAGCTCTGATCAAACAGGCTCCCAGTCCTTTGGGGAGCTCTACCTCTTTCAACCTGAGGGTCAAATTTCAGTGTTGGGCAGGTGCAGAGAGAGGGACACTTGCAAGGCTCAAGTTCTGATTCAAAAGAGCAAGCGTCATTCAAGACCTCACCTGACTTGTGCAGGCTGATGGACCGCAAGTTTGGGAATAGCCTCGCCAGAGAATCGTCCGAGTCCTCAATGGCCGTCAGGTAGTTATTGGCCAGAACCAGCGTGTCTAGTGATGGGAACATGACCCCCAGCTTCCGGATTTCAGTCCAGTCTTTGAGATTATTGTCAGTTATGTGGAGTAACTTGAGGGAGTGACAACAAACTGGAGAACAAGACACTGTTTTATAGTCGTTAAGGCACAGGAAAAGCTCCTCCAACCTGCAGGTAAAACATTGAAATTGTCTGATTAGAGATGTCGGAGGAATCCAGTTGTGGGATGGAAATCAATGAGCTTTTGTTAGCTCAGTCCCTTGGAATGTGACCCATCTTCTGCTAATGCCCCTAACTTGGCCTGTAACAAGTCGGGCCAAGTAGCGGATCTTCAACGTTTTTGAATTTACATAAATTATGGCTGCAGTTTGCACAAATTTCATCTGTATTTGTGTAATTTGCGCAAATCACGGCTGAACACAGTGGAAATTATGAACAATTAGTGGATGCAATTTATGCAAATTATGACTGAGACAGAGAAAAATGATGTTAAAAGTCCCTGGAATTCAGGGAAACAGCATGGCTCAGCATGCAAAAACAAGCCAAGTTGGGCATGCCGTGGACATCCAGCAAGACCCCCCTCCCCCCAAAAGGGTGGATTTCCCAGCGATGGGCATCTCTAGGTCTGATATGTCCAGGCTTCCACATGAACGAAGACATGTTTATGCAATGTAAGCAAGCGTAAAATGTAAGCAACGCGCCTTGGGGCAAGAAGTCCTAATTTCATGTACACACTGAAGGGAGCTGAGCTGGTAGTGACTGGCCAAGAAAGGGATCTTGGGGCTCCGCTGGATAGCTCAAGGGAAAAGTCGCCCCAGCATGCAGCTGCAGTGAAAAAGGCAAAGCAGCAACTATCACAATGCCCTTATATAATTCTATGGTGAAACCACACCTGGAATGTTGTATACTTTTCTGGTCTGCACACCTGGAAACGGATACTGTAGGGAGAAAGTGCAGAAGAGGCCAACCAAAATAAGCAAAGGGCTGGAGCAACCATTTCCCTATGAGGAAAGGTCCCTATGTTTGTGGGAGTTTAACTTAGAAAAATAGTAAGGGGGTGGAGAGACGTATAAAATGACATATAGTGTAGAGAAAGTGGACAATAGGGAAAGGATTTCCCCCTCTGTGATATAATATTAGAACCTGGGGTCATCAAATAAAGCCAAATGTTGGGAGATTGAGGTCAGTTCAAACGAAGGATCTCTTCGCACAGTACATAATTAAACTATAAATTTGTTACAGGATGTAGTGATGACGGCCACCACCTCGGATGGCTTTAAAAGGAAATGAGACAAATTCATGGGGGATGAGGCTATCCATGGCTACAAGCCCTGATGGCTGTAGATTATCTCTAGAAGCAGAAAGCATGTCTCTGAACACCAGTTGCTGAGGTACCCGAGCAGGAGGACGCTTTTGCCGTCATATTCTGCTTGTGGTTTTCCCATAGACATCTGGTTGGCCACTGTGGAAACAAAATGGCGGACCACCAGGCCTTTGGTCTGATCTAGTAGGGCCTTCCGTATGTTTTTAAGGGTAAACGGTTGCCTCGCTGGGCTCCCTTGTAGAGTCCTGCAGCAAATATCTAGGCCCTCATGAAAAATGCAAGAACATTAAATGGAGCTCATGAGCCAGCCTCTCTGCCCTCCATTAATCTTCATTAAAAAAGCACGCATCTCCATTAGCAATGTATCTGACCCCGATAATGGAGGAGTATATCAGAAGAGCATTAACATATAAGGCTGCCCTATCAGTATCATCTGTCAACTTGGTCAGACTTCTTCTGTCAATTCAGAAGATGGGAATGTAGCTTTGCATAAATGCACTAATCAGTTCAGAGTTAGCATGACAGCTGAATAACATTATCCAAATGTTGTATCCGTAGTCGTTTAAATAAAAGATGCATTTGCACCTGAAGCAGAATGAGGTTATAGACTGTTTAGGACTACGACAGACAGGGATATATCACTTCAGACTACAGGTGGGGAATACTATGTTCGAATGCTCAGCAACATTAAAAAATATAAGGAAAAAACAGAAAGCTAGAATGGCAGAAAACAGGGTTCTAGATCCTGGCCTGCTATGCAAAGTGGCTCAGTCCTTTTAACTCCCTCATTCTGTGACATGTGTAGACCAAGCCTTAGCTGGAAAGATTGTATTGGCAGGGAGGCTGTATTATGGACCAGGAACTCTCGGTTTCAAGTCTTGCCTTTGCTAGTTAACGTTGGGCAAACTATGATCTCAGATCAGCATCCCCGTACTAACTTACTTTACAGGGTTATTGTAAGAATGAAGCTGTTTCCAAGGCCCTGCTGCCTTGGGCTGGTTAGGACAAGAGGAGTGTGATGGGTGGGGGCAGTTTTTCCCTTGCCATCAATGCATGGTTCTATGTCTTTGCTTCTGCACTGACTCCAATGAGAGGGGAATTAGGTACATCAGTCCCAGGCTGGAATCCTGGGGCTTCTCCGGAGAGTCAAGGGGCTTTTGGTCCAAGACTGCGGCCTACCGCCACCGGTAGATTTCAGGGCCGACCACCACCGGTAGATTTTCACCTTCACAAATATCCACAGTCGTATCAAGGGACTCCGTGGCAGATGCCGCCACCTCTCTGCATCTTCCTAACCCCCTTTGAGAAGCTGTCTGAAGGGGATTGCTCTACATGTCTGGATCCAACCCATTATCACAGCAATATTTACAACAACCCGGTAAGGAAAACGGGAGGGGTTGAGGCATGGTGGATTGCCTAAGGCCACCTAGTGAACTTTGTGGCTTCAAGAAGATCTGCAATGGGGACTTCCTGATTCATGGTCACTTAGCCAAACTTCCAAAACTGGCTATTCGACACTCCGCCCTGTCCAAAAAGAGCACCTGCCCCCTTTCTGCCCTGTCCTTCTGGCCTTACTCTGGTAATTCTTGCAGTATCGTATGGACCGTTTCCCAGGAAGCTTTGCTGTTGTTGAGCACAAGTTTGCGAACGCCGGCAAAAGACCCAGCACACGTCCTCTCTAAAACCGACAAATTCAGGGGGTTGGAACTCAGGTTGAGGAATTCCAAGTGCGGGACATTCGACACAATTTTACTGACCTGGGAGGGGAAAGAAGAAAGAAGCATATCAGGCCGTAATCAGATCTCAAATAATATTCTGTCATCTAAAAACCCCAGGCTTTCCACCACAGCTGAGTTGAAGAACGATATGGATTCTAACAGCATTCAAGATAGTTATCTGTAACTCATACTGCAGCTATTTGCTGATTTAAATTGATTGGCTAATTGCTTGTTCACCTCAATGGTTCATTTAATTACACCCGTAAAAAGGCTTGATAAGGAAAAAAGCAGACCGCTGGCAGGCTTCATAAAACCCACCTGAATGGCAGCTAAAGAAAAAAACATCTCACAGCAGCCAGCGTTTGTCAAAGGGCTACTTTACCCAGGGCTGTTAATCTTTGCTGCCATCTTGCATGCACCAAATTCCATTTCTACCACACACACACACAAAATGTGATTCCTGAAATTCCAGGCTTTTATGGGTTTTTCCAGAGCTTGCATATTTCCTGGGGGGAACCCCCCCCCCCCCCGAAAAGAATGTGCAGCCTTGTGGGCAAAAGGCTCTGTGCACTTGAGACAATGGGCCATTTCTTGTGTCCTCTGCTCTTCTAGCTCTACGGTAAGCCTCTGCTGTTAACTCCCTTACTCACACTTCCCCTCTTGCAACGAAACTCACCCCCATTTTAATTTTTAAAACCATATTAAGATATTGTGGCAACACTATTAGGAAGTGTGGAGCCTGTTGGGCTCATAATGGTTTGTCGTTCTGTCCAAACACAGCTTTGGTTAGCTTTCCTGCAATAGCCTAATATGATTTAACTTGCTGGTTTGTGTCACAAGGGTCTTTCAGGCTGGCAGAATAGCTGCTGGAGTGTATTCAGAACATTCACTCCGAAGCTCTTGGCTCAGATTGCCGAGCCTCTTTCAGCCCGAGGGTCAAATGTATTTCAGAGAAGCTCTCGGGGGCCGCGTTCCATTGCTGGGTGGGGCAAAAAGGGTAGGGCCAAAATACCAGCCCGTTTGAGCGTAAAGCTCTGACTGCCGGTAAAGCTCTGACTGCGGTAACGAAGCCTTGGGAGAGAGCAGCCCAACTTTTCTAACAGGGAAAAAACTGCACAAAAGCCAGGAAACCACCAAAGGGATAGATGGTGAGTGGAAGAGGTGGGGCCCTGTGGGGGACCTCCATGAGCCCCACTGGGACCCCAAAATAGCCAGATTTAGCCTCTGAGGCTGAGGGTCTGCACCCTTGCTCCAGGACATGAATCTCCAGGGGGTCGGTGGGGGTGGGGAGAAAAAGAGATGGCAATAAATAGGCCACTTTGGAAGTCTGGGAGACAGAGATACAAAAAAAGTCAACTCCAAGTGCTCTTAGCCATCTGTCCTGCTCAATGAGGGGAATCTATGAGGGTCATTAAGCTCTTACTACTTACAAACATCCTTCCAACGCAAATATGGTCAGGCTCATAAGGCCCAGAGCAGTGGAACGGAGATATTACGCTAGAGAACGACTCTCTCTTTCCTCATCTCACTCCCACATGGTAGAAGAGAGGGTGGAAGCTTAGAAGAAGCAGCTGGAAGCAACAGAGCTGACATTAGGGGAACCAAAGGGAGTCATGAGCTGAGAGATGAAGAGGGAGCAATACAACAGGAGGACACCGGCCATTTGGGAAGAGTGGGAGAGCAAGTGGAAGGCAGGTGAGAGGGAGCACCTCCAAAAACCTCCTGGATACATCATAATAAGAGTTGACCTGCTCTGGCAGTCCCAGACACAAACAAGAACCCATCTGGAACAGCCAAATCCACCCGCAGCAAAGGCAGCTGCTCTTGTTTACTACTAAGAATGATAGTCATACAATTTCCTCTACCTCGTGCCAGTCTTCTAGTTTATTGTCAGAAAGGTCCAGTTCAGACACATGAGCACAGAAAGCAGCGATTTCGTTCTCCTCCCCTGCACAGGTTATCCCACAGCTGTTCAACACCAGCACGCTTGGGAGGTTGAGACGATCTGAAAAAGCAGGAGGGACAGCGCGGCATGATCTCATTGCTGCAGCTGAGAAGGATCACCCCCCCGCCGACTCTAGCAAACCCCAAGCCAGACTACAGGAGCTCCGGCAAAAAAACAGTTCAAGTTGAGAGACGGGCAACATATCCTAGGCATAAGCAGGTGTGCAAAGTCAGACTGGCTCACGTCAATCGTATCCGATTTTTCACTTTACAAAGAGTCAGGCCTGCGGGTGCTTTCCTTCTTCCATGTTTTCAAGACAAGCACAGGTTAAACAGCAATGGAACAATCCAAAAGTCACATAGTTCACTGGCTTACGACTTGCAACTGAGTCCTCCTGCCTAGGGCTAAGGAGCCTTACACTGGTGGCATTATTCCTCTTTTAGTTCTATTAAGAGAAACAGAAAAGAGCAGGGAAGAGAAGAGAAAAAGGAGGTATCCAGTAAAATAAATAAGTGGGCCCTACGGTACAGGTTGGGATGAATGGCAGGCCCCAGATAAGAAAACACAGGGGACTATACTGCCTTAGCTTAAACACCTCTATTTCACAGACAAGGAAATCAACATCAAGTTCAGAGACTGGAATCCCCAATTGAGTTCACCCAAAATGTATCCCATTTGCTGGCTAATTGTATATAATGGAAAGGGTAGTTGGGTATTTATTTATTTACTTTTGGTCGTGTTTTATTATGCTTTATTGATACACCATTAACTATCCTTGATCTCAATTTGTGGGAAGAAGAGATTGTGTATTAAAAGCATCGTATTCGGCTCTCAGTAAGAGTTTCCCAAGGGCTTTATTTATGGGGCCACAAGGTTCAGTGATGGTGCATGTATGAGCTGTCAAAAAATGCATGTGGTGGTCCCAAGGCAAACGAACCACAGGCATCCCTTATGATTCAGCTTTTGGCTCATGATGAGAATCTGACAGTGGGTACGTTAAGATGTTGGGTTTAACCCTCAAATAGCCCCAGCCATCTGGGTCCACACGACACAATAACCCATGGCAAGTTGGGCCCCCATGCAAGCCATACAAAAATGGCTTGCAAGGGCCTGACAGCCCCCATAGGTAAATTAAGCCATGGCGGGCTGTTGTATCAGGAGAATCAGGTCAATGAGTTTGGGTCCACTATGTGCAGACTTCCTATTATGCATCAAGGTGATATTTGAACAGGCTTGTAACCCCCATTAAGTCTTATGGGTTAAGATGTCACAACCACTAAATTATGCTGACTATTTTATGGGAACATTTAGCGAGAACACTAGAAAATACTGTTTGCTTAAAAGCCTTGAGCGTTAGCTTGGGGAAAGCTCTAACAAACCCTTACCTTTTCACAAACCTCTTGTTTATTACAGTGTTTCAGTGTGAACAGCACTGTAACAAACAAGAACATCAAAGGCGCAACTGTACATTTGATTGCGCATTCTAGGAACTGCAGAGCAGAGAGGGGACTCTGAGGGTTGCACACCTAACAAGAGGCAAGCAATATGCTATACTATTTTGGATACAACATTTTTAAAGATGCCACCAGGTCCATGGCCAAGATGTCCTTTTGATCTTTCCTAGGCATTAAAGGAGTAGCCTGAAAGTTTTTGTTAAGATGAGTCTGTTACGTTTAATCTTGACTGACATATGAAACATTTAGTCCTTGACTGACTCAACGGATTTCTGCTCTTCTCTGTCACACTAAGTTACAGTCATTCCCACCCAAATAACTTCCTTGTTATTTTCCCCTTTGGGGGATGGTTGTGATGCAAATAAACCTGACAGGAATTTAAAACAAGACAGTGTGTGTCCGCACATAGGTATAGGTGTGTTGAGGGGCAGTGGTGGAGCGCATTGCATTTGGAATACAGGCTAAACCCACTCTCCTCTCCATCTCTCACACATATAACTGAGGACAGACTAGAATAAGGGACTCCCGTTTGATCCATGTTTTTCAATCACGTTCCTTTGAGTGCCTAATGAGAGTACCAGATTTCTGCATAAGGCAGGATGCAGTCAGAATCTGTACCTTTCATAGGTGAACCCTGAGGTGTAGCTGGAACATGCACGCCCATCCCGGGACCACGACGGTACGGAAAGTTCTCGGGGCTGTATTTCTCACAGAGAACTTGCATGAAACTCCTTCCAGTGGCGTGATCCATGGTCCCTTCCTGAAACTCTATGGTTCAAGGACGGGAGAAGAGAGAAACACACCAATGTACTCCTTTCACCAGCAAAAGCAAGTAGTCATTCTCCTACTTAAGACTATTCAAAAACACTAAAACATCCGCTCTTAAAATTCAGGATTGGCTATCAGGAATCTCTGCAAGCGGTGTGAGAAATAAATGAAATGCCCCTGCGAACAGAGGTCCATAAACATGTTTGTCATGGCAAGCAACCTCCTCAGTTCTGATGGGAATTATGACATCTTAAGCATAAATGTGAACAATGGAATCATTTCCCTTGCATTCATTGCAAATTTGGGAACCCTCTTGGCCTAAGGAATTCATAGGAGAGCACATGTATGTCACCACCTTGATGGTGGTTTTTTAGCAAATAAAATTGTATACAATTGCTACTAAAGGTAAATACGACTTAAGCAGATTGGAAGGAACATGAGATACAGAAGCCAGACTGCAAATTTTAGATGAACACAGGGAACAGTTATTCAGTCTTGGTATCTGATATCTAAAAAAACCTATGGGGGTTAGACTTCAGCAGCAGAGCACATGTTTTGCAGCAAAAGATCCCAGGTTCAAGTAGGGCTGGGAAAGGACCCTCTCTGACAATGCTTGGCTAGATGGACCAATGGTCTGACTTGGTATAAAAATAGCTTCCAACATTTGAAAGAGTTCAAAATGATATACCTATTAAGGTTTTTTTTTCTTCCTAATGTACATCTATGCCGGCATCTAATACCTGGGACAGAGGATCAGATTGGATAATGTAATGTTTATTATCAAGGTCGTTTTTTCTTTTGGTTGCATTGTAAAATGTGAAAAATATGAATCATAATAAAAACAATTCACAAATTAAGACACCGAGGTACTAACCAGGAGGGAAAAAGGTAGATCAGAACCATACTGGTAGATCTCGCGAGTGATTTGTAGTAGATCAGCAAGGATTCCTGACTCCCAGTTTTTTTCTGACAATAGCAGCAACAAAACTACTCCTCCCTTATGCTAGATTATGCTGCTGAAATGAAGAAATCCTTAGCTTCAGAATTGTTTAATTTTAAGCATGTCTTTTGCACCAGGCTCTGGTTGGTGGATCTTCAGGTTCCAGTAAAATCTAAAGCTGGTCCTGTGAGCCTGAAGTCTGTATCTACTCTACATGCCTATTTCAGGATTACCCCACTCCCACAAAGGGATTACTTACCGGCCTCAGCATCCGCTCTTGTTAGGTTAGCAGGTACAAGTCTCAGCAGAATCCATTCATCCCTTCATCTTTTCAGAGGAGAAATATCATAGATCCAGGTAATTTACTGCATGGAAGATGGGATGGGGGTGGGGAGAGGAAGAGAGAAAACTGGCTTTAAGAAAAAGTGAACAATTTGGTCTGCTACTTCCTAAAAGCATGCAGATAGTTGTGCTGGATCAGACCAAAGTCCAACTGATCCAGCATCTTGTTTTAAAACACAGTCAGCCAGATGCCACTCAGAAATACTGACAGTCATTAGTTTAAAGGCTCGATCTTATGCATGTTTAGACACACAGAAAAGTCCTACATGTATAGGACTGCACCCTAAATGGCTTTAAAAAGGATCAGACAAATTTATGGAGGAGTCTATCAAAGTCTATTAGTCATAATGGCAACATGGAACCTCCATGTTCAGAACCAGTATACCACTGAATACTTGTTGATGAGGGGAAGGGGGAATCCGCAGCAAGGACAGGCTCTTGTCTTCATGCCCCATTTGTGGGCATCCCAACTGCATCTTGTTGGCCACTCTGGGAAGCAGAATATTCAGCCTGATTTAGCTAGGTTCCCCTTAAGCTCATACACAGCGTACAGAAATGGTCTCTCCCTACCCTCGACACACACACACGCACTTGTACTGAGAATCTGGTATGCAGGAGCAGCCATTGTTTGGGCCAGCCCATGTGCCATATTAAGGGCCTAATGTTTTGAAAATTGTGGTTCCTGACTGCATACATTTATACGCCCATACGTTTGAGAGAATGAATACAAAACAGGTGAGGGTAACCACCTTTGTCACATTGATCCCTGATGGAGAGATTGTCTTGAAGACAATTCATTCATTTATTTTGTGCTTTCCAGGGGTGTTGCAGGCCATCCTAGGGTTCCCCAAAAGTCAATAGTCCTGATTTAGGATGCTTCTTTGGCAGAATGCTAGGTAGGCTATATTCTCAGGATCTGGATTCCACACACACATTTTCAAAAGCAAAATGTTCTTGAAATTGGACCTTTCCTCTCCAAGAAGCAAGCAGGCATTAATCCTGTCTACATAAATGGTTTACTTTAGCTCAAAGGTCAAGAAGTTGCACGGAAGGATTACTAAACACGAAATGGTTCTATAGATTGACACCGCCTACGAGATTTACAAAGGCATATTTTATCGATCATCTGGCTTTCTGAAGGAATTTTTATTTCAAAACCTCAAATGACAATAAATCCATACATGGGGGCCCAGGTAACCTGTTTCTAACTGTGCTTTTCCCTCTGAAGAGCAGCAAATTGAAATCAACTCACAGCTATCTGCACTCAGAGAAGAACGACCTGGGAAAACAGGCAGGCCTCAGCCTTGAAGATACAAGTGAAAAAGTCAATGTGAAGTAAAGATTTGTCCGGCTTTTCCAAAAGAACAGTACGGCACCACTGAAGAGATTTTCTTGGAAATAGAAACCCACGCTTCCCTTTTCCCAAGCGTCAAGGTTCAACGAAAAGAAATATAATGTTCCCAAACCGACAGAAACCTGAGTTACATGAAAGAGGGGCATGCCCTTTACTGAATGAAACGGAGGCATTTCTTGCCTACAACACACAGAGTCAATTCTTTGGAAGACTTTCAAATGCAACCCCTTACCCACCTAGGCTACAAATTCAGCAAAGCGTTTCTCAACTTGCTGAAGCACGTGCCACTGGCAGAAGTGCCTTTTTTATTCTTCTGTTACCATACACCAACCTTCCTCAATCTGGTGCCCTTTTGGATTTTAACTCTCATAGGCCTTACCCAGCATGGCCAAAGGTCAGGAAACCCAGAAGATGTAGTCCAAAATCTGGTTGGAGGAGGCTGGCATACAACTTCCGAAACAAAGGAACAGTGAAAAGCCAGTTCAACACAGATGGATTATCACTCAAAATATTAGCCAATGATGGAATAAGAAAAGTTGCAACAGCTGGGACAGGGAAAAATCCAACGTATCTCCTCATCTAAGCACGTAAACATTGGACACTGGCTTAAAGAAGTATACTATATAGAATTATAGGTATGAAGCTTATAAATGATTGTAAGTACAATTCAGCCATGGTGATTTATTGCATTTTTATATCCCATCCTCCTTCCATCATGGAACTCATGTGGGGGTCTCTCATCCAGTCACCAACCAAGAACTGGACCTTCAGTCTCCGCTTTCAAGATGGAAAATGGGAATTGCAGTACTGTTCTTGTGAAGATAGATAATTTCCCCCTGTCCTACGCTTTGGAGTGAATCAAAACTTTGATCAAGATAATTTCCCCCTGTCCTACACTTTGGAGTGAATCAAAACTTTGATCAAGAATACCAATACAATAAAGGCCTGGAAGGCACCGAGATTCTAGAAAATAGATGAGCCAATGTGGTAGAGAAACATAAACAGGAAGCCAAACCCCTAAGATGGCATTTACTACCAATTGCTTGAAGATTGTTCACATCCTGAGTTAATTAACCTGCTCTATGCTATTAAGCAAATAAAGCAAGGTCACCTTGTTTATGACAACATGACATCTGTGTGCATACGGTAAATAAGACTGCACTATCGTAACATTTATCCAAAGAGGTGTAAGTTGTAAATACAATAGGATTTAATTTGTCCAATTTCTGACGAGAGAAACAACCACACTTTGGAGTATGCTTGTGAAGCTCTCATCATCCGTGATTGGCACAAAGGTGAACGTACCTGGCTCCATGGAATGATGCTGCTGCCTTATACCAAGTCAAGCCATTTGAGCTACCTAGCCCAATGCTATCTACACAACCTGGAGCCCTCCAAATGTGTTGGGACTACAACTCCCAACATCCTCTGTGCTGGCTGGGGAATGTTGGGACTTTTATACAACACATCTGGTGGGCACCAGTTTGGGGAAAGCTGGTCTATGCTAAAGGGCACCCGCTCTCCAAAGATTCAGATGGAGCACCCTTCCTACCCCTACTATTCAAGACCTTTTTTTCATAAGAAACTGCTTACATCCGGTCAGACGATTTGTCTACCTAACCCATTGCTGCCTATTCTGACTGTTGAGAGAACTCTCCAGGGTCTCAGAAAAGGCTCTTTCATATCACCTGCTATCTGACCCTGTTTAACCGGAGATGGCAGGACTGGACCTGGGACTATTTGCATACAAAGCAGGTATCATATTGCTGAGCTATGGCCCCTCCTTGCCACTTTTTCAATGGAGAATTGAACCTGGAACCATTTACAATCAAAGCATATTTGGGCTACTATTGAGCTACAGCCCTCTCTGAGTACCTGCGAATACCACGTACTAAGAACAGGCAACAGAGTGCCCGCTGATGGAACTAGAATACTTGACTATATGGAACTTAGAAAAATGCAGCAGGAAACGTTTTGTCCCCTTTTCTAAAGGGGAAAGGACCAACCTTCCTGATACCACCTCCTATATCTGGGAGTAAGATGCCAATAATTCTCCAGATTAAGGGCACAATCCTATGCAAGTTTAGACAGAAAAAAGTCCTACAATATTCAGGATGCCCCATTCAGCATGTCTGGCTGGGACATACTGGGAGTTGTAGGACTTTTTTTCTGTCTAAGCATGCATACGATTGCACCCCAAATTATTATATCAGTAAATGCTCTTACAGCTGAAGCAGGTGCTTTAATATTTAGCTTTAATATACAAGTACCTTACAGCAAATCATTGCACTGGCTCTGTGACGGTAATGACAAGCTATGTAATGACCATAAAGTGTAGAAAAAAACATACATTTAGGGGATGACTAATGCCTAAAGAATAGAACACCATGACTAGTTATGCACAACAGTTTCATTAGAACTAATGCTTTGTTTCTGAGCCACAACAGGAGACCTTGTGAAAAATCAGTCAAGGACATACAACGTGCTGCCATGGGCTTGTTACCATTGTTCAGCAGTCTTTAAAAAGCTGTTGTGAAACAAAACCAACAACAGCATGAAACAAAACCAGCAATAGTATAATGAGCCATCTCCTAGACACTTAAAAGTGCTATAACAAATAAAATGAACAGCAAAGAAACTTCGTGAGTAAATAAAATCAGTAAATGTCGGAAGGCACTAAGTCAAAATATTCCCTTCTTTGTGACAACCAACTACTGAGGGGCAATGGTGTGTGTGAACAGGAGGCCCCACTCCAACAGTGAGCAGTGCCCTTTGTGATCACACACAGAAGATGCAACTACTTTACACAGTTGTGTAAAAGAGGCAATTCTGACCAGCACAGGTTTTTCTCACTGGCCTCAGCACTGCGACCCAGAACCTGTTCTGTTGTTTTCCAAAGGCCTCTACTAAAACAATGAAGGAGCACCATCCTCCACAGCATTTACGCAGCCTAGGCACCCACACAGCTTAACTATGCCTGCTCTAAGGACATAAGAGCAGTTCTGCTGGACCTGACCAATGTCCACCTAACCCAGTATCCTGCTTCTGACAAGGATCAGCCAAATCGTTCTGAAAAACCCACAAGCAGGACATGAAAGGCACAAACCTCACTTTTTGTATACTCCGCTTAGTGGCCTCCAAATGTTTTGGACTTCAACTCCCATAATCCTTGGCCAGGGCTTTTAAGAGCTGTAGTCCTAAGCATCTGGGGGGCACCAGGTTGCCTACCCCCTATCAGATTACCTCCAGTCCTTACCAGCAAGGCTTAGAAGCATCAGACCGCCCAGCCCAGCACCCCTTGTCATGCAAGGGCAGATACTTATTAGAAAACTCACAAGCAGGGCATAAGGGCCACATCCTGACCCTTCTTGCCTGCGCCCAGCACCTGGCACTGTAGGGAAAGGTGGGCTGCCTCTGAACGTGGCAGCTGCATGGCTAAGCTGTCACCGCTCAAGAAGAAAGCAAAGGCAAGGAAGGCAAGATCCATCTTGCTGGGTCAGCTCGAAAGGCCCACCTAGTCCAGCATCCTGTCTCCAACCGCGGACAGCCTGGCGCCTCTGCTGACTCTGCGGCCGGCCTTCCCCTGCGGTAGACCCCCGGTGCCTGGCACTTCGGGGGCAGACTGCCCCATAGCATGGAGGTTCCTCGCAGCTTGCAGCCCCCCATTTAACCCTTGGGTTTCCTCATCACAGCACCAAGAGGGTTTGGAAACGGGGGGGTGGCCTGTCCCGACCCCCCTCCCAATTTATGCCATTGACCACCCTCTCCCCCCTCCTTTTCCTCACCGGACCCCACCGCTTCAGGCTCCCCGTCCAGCCGCCGCGTCCTGCATTGACCCGGAAACAGCTTGCTTGGGATGGAAGGTGAGGATGGAGGAGGAGGAGCGGGGAGAGAGGAGAAAACCAAACATCACGTGACTTCCCCAGCAAGGCCTGTCACGTGAAAGCGTCCTCGGCGGAGCGGAAGAGGCGAGCAGTTACCATAGAGACGGAAGAGGCTTGGGCCTGGCCTACGACGCCTCGCTCGGAAACGTCGGCGGTTGTGGACGGGGTTGTTTATTCCCGGCAAGCATCGCGCAGCCAACGGCCTTCCCCTCCCCCTCGGGGTTGCGCGCGCTGCTTTCCCGCCTGTCGACCTCTCTCTCCCTCCCCTCAGTTCAAAATCCAACCGCCGAGTGAGAGGCGTTGGCGGTCACCAACCGTCCCTGGGGGGGGGGGGGGGGGGTCTTGTGATCCTCCCCGCGCCGTATAATGACTTTGTGATGCTGCTACTGTCGCCTCCTCAGCACGAGGCAACTTCGCCCCAACCCGGTGTCCTCCAGATGTTTTGGACTTCAACTCCCATCAGCATGGCCAATGGCTAAGGATGCTGGGAGTTGTAGTCGTAAAAAATAAATAGTAGGGCACCAGGTTCGGAAAAGCTGATGTAGGGGGTCTCCCTTCCCCTCCCTCACATCTCCACAGCTGTTAGAAGAGGGAACGACGAGGGGCCAGCTCAACATTTTATTCTTCCATTATAGTCCTGCTTTGTCCATCCCGCCAGTGATTTATTCCTAGGCCGCTGCTTTTCAACAAGGTCTCAAAGCAGCTTTCATTGCAAAAGGCGGCTTCCAAACACGGCATCAAGTTGTTCTCGGTCTCCTGAGGGGCAGCCTTTCACCTGTGCTTCGTTCCGCAAACCACTCAAAGCTATGAGGTTCACGCAATGGCTACTAGTTGCCTGACTCCTTTTTGAGATAAGCATTGTAGGATGCCATCCTATGCTTGGTCAGACAAATCCTAAACGCCCACCATCCCAGACAGCAGTGGTAGGACTTATTTCTGCCTAAACATTCATAGGATTGTACCCCTAATAACGACGATGGCTCTATATTATTTCCAGCATCTGAAGTAGCATGCCTTTTTTATACCAGTTGCTGGGGAATAGGTTAATGTTACACTCTTGTCCTAATTGTGGGCTTGACCACTGTGAACAGAATCCTGGTTTACACTTGGTGTGATCCAGCTTGAGTACGGACGTTCTTACGGGGATCTTCCACCCTTGAACAAAGGAATGGACTCTGTCATACTATTCCAGGTGTCTACTCAAGTTCTGCCTGCCTTGGAGATTAACCGCTCCCTGGGAACACCTGCTTCTACCAGATTCGGGATCGGATCAGCTAATGGCCGAGCCAAGGGGTCAGGGCTGCTCCTTCTTTTTCCTAGTTGCTTCCTCAGATAGATGGCTTATTTACAAACAACAGTACTATAACAATAAAACGTTATCTAAAACTGGGTAACAAAAAGGCCAGTTAAAAAGTCAATTACTGAACAAACATTGAACCAACTTCACAGTAACATTAGGGTGACCATATTTTGGAAACCAAAAAGGAGGACAACATGGCCACCCCAAGGGGGCATGCCCACCAACATGGCCGGCTCCCAAAGGGACATGTCCACCCAAAGATGGCCTTGGTCACATTTCTGATTTCACAGCACACAATTAAGGCAAACCTGTTCTACATAACATCTTAATGTTAAAATCACCGAGACATTCAATGTATTTGAAATTACCTTCACTCCTACTTTTGTAGCTTTTGCTGTACTTTAAAGATTTTGCTATACTTTGTGTGATACAGTCTCCCTTTCCCTCAAATATCTTTTCTGATTGCAAATCCTTCATTGGATGACCATAGTCTCACCTTTCCTAACATTTAACACTCTTTCCCCATCACCTTTCTCATATTCATACTCACAGCTTCAGCATACTGCTACCACTGAACAAATGAAGCAGTTGACAAGTACAGAAAAAGCTAGTACAACAAACTAGCAACCTAGCATTAAGAAAGAGTATAAAATACTATTACCCTGCAAGCATTAGCCATGGAATAAAATGGACTAAAGGGTTGTTGTTGTTGTTGTCACTTCTCACTAGCACCTCTTAGCTTGTTTCAACTTCTGATTTATCAATGAGAAACTAATCTAACAATGTGTCATTATATCTCTGGTTCATTAGCCATGTAAACAAGACCATGGTCAGTAGCAATACAAAGAAAGGCCAGAACAGATGCCCATTATCACAATGCTAGACAAATATCTCCTGAATTTACACTGTTTCAGTGTGCAGAGAACAGAAATCTCAATCAGGGACCCAAAGAAAACTGCCCAAAGAAACCTCAGAAACAAGTCCCATTGATTTCAATAAAGCTTACTCCCAGATAAATGAATATAGGATTGCAGCCACTTCACATATGTTCAGCTTACTCTAGCAAGTGCAAGGCCCTCCTGTCAAGAAGAACTATGCACTCATGAGAACCTAGCCTCATGGATCATGCAACCAGCAGGTGCTCTCCAGAAAGACGCTTTTAGAGCCTAGGAGATCCAGACACACTCAGACAAGCCAAGACAAGCCACACTATGCACTCACATGTTATCTTGCTGGGACAGAACAATTTTGGGAAAAGACAATACTTTGTTATCGACCAGACATTACAGTAACAAACAAGAAACACACACCTACCTCATTGATTTAGCAATACCTAATGGCAAAAATGTTGCAGAAAAGGAATAGGAAAAGAGAGAAAAAAATGGCTATGGAAATTAAAGAACTGTGCAGCAGGAAAAGGTTACAATTATTCAGTTAATCACATCAGTCACCAGCAACACACACACACACACACACACTACAGAAAACCTTCAGAAACTGGGCCTACCAAAATAAATCCACATCAACATCCAGAAAGCAGTCATACTTAAAACATTTTTAAGAAGGATGAATAAGTATCAGCAATTGTTACAAAATATACATCATGCCAATTATCTCAAAGCAAATTGGAGAGGAAGGTCTATGGGTCAAAATGCATTATTAAAAAGATGAATTGCTATCTTCTAGCACCAGCTAGAGACCCACCTCTTCCTTTGCACTCTGGAAGCAGGTGGGCACAAACAACTCAAGCAAAGTAGGTGTCAGCCAGACCTCTCTATGGACAGTATTCCACAACAGGGGGCTACTACTGAAAAGTCCCACTCCCAAGTAGCCCTGCACCACACCACAGCGTATGAGGGCACTTGGAACAGGACTTCCAATAACCACCAAAGGTAGGATGACCATATGAAAAGGAGGA
The DNA here is from genome assembly GCA_029215795.1 of Anniella stebbinsi. Classification (NCBI taxonomy): domain Eukaryota; kingdom Metazoa; phylum Chordata; class Lepidosauria; order Squamata; family Anniellidae; genus Anniella; species Anniella stebbinsi. Next base: position 154,882,033 of record JARDYH010000002.1, on the reverse strand, counting down.
CAGGGCTCCTGTATCTTTAACAGTTGTATAAAAAAGGGAATTTCATTTGTATGCATGCAGCACCTGGTGAAATTCCCTCTTCATCACAACAGTTAAAGCTGCAGGAGCCCTGCCCTCTTTTGTATCTGGTCAAGAGGACAGGGCTCCTGCAGCTTTAACTGTTGTAGTGAAGAGGGAATTTCACCAGGTGCTGCATGTATACAAAGGACACCTGCTGAAATTCCTTTTCTATGCAACTGTTAAAAGTTACAGGAGCCCTGTCCTCCTTTTCATATGGTCACCCTATGCATGTGGGCACTGTGAAGGGAGGGGGGGTTCACCCCTCCTCCCTACAAGGTAGGCCCAGGACTCACTGTCCGATATCCCAGAGCCCACCTCCCCAGCCCGATGCCAAGTGGCCCAAGCCAGCCTCCGGAAATAACCACACATGTTTAAGGACTGAAGCAGTTTATTAAAAGAATCCTAAATTAATCCTTGTAAGGCTTCAGTCAAACAAGTAGCCTTAAAAGCACAAACACAGGAATGAGGGGGGAGGAAACGGGAGGTTGGGGGGGGGGAAGGGATTGAAAGTGAGGTAGATCAGCAGCAATGCAATAAACCAATTAACCACTATATATCACACCCGAAGGTGACAAGCCTTTCCCTAGAACGAGCCAGAACACCAAAACAATAAAACCTAAATAACTCCCCAAGCTGTTACCTCACTTGGCCAGGAATCTTCCCATTCACACACTCGGTCCCAGAAGAAGATGGAGCCCAACCCGTTGCTATACCATTTATCCCTTTTGGGCTGGCCAGTACCGTGACCCATCTTGGCCAATCCTCAGCCCTCCCTCCGGCCTCCCGCCTTCCTGACTCTCACAGGGCCCCCTTCCCTCCAAGCTGCATTTCCCCATAGCTGAAAACTCTCAGTGCCTACTCCCAATTAGTGGTGACCTTGGCTTCCCACCTCCCTAGATAACAGTCCAGGTGCCGCTGCTGGGAAACCCTCAGCAACTGTTTTAGAAACTTGTTTTTTAGAACTCTCTTTCTCAGCCAAGAGACCCCAGTCCTTCCAGCCAGACCATAGCCTCACTTAGCAAATCCATAGCCATCTTGGCTCGATCTTCACAGGCACCACATTGCCTACCCCTGCTTTATAGACCCTTACAGGTGTCATCTGTGCATAGTTATTGTTACTATTAATCAAACATGCATGGTGCTGTCCAAACAAGATAAAATCAGGCTTACCCTTGGGTTTAAAATCTAAAAGTGCTGGGAAATCTCACTAGTGAAAGAATAGTGGCACAAAGGCTGTTCACTCATTCATTTAGTATGAGGGACACTGTAGACCCAGACTACCAGTAAAGGGATTACGGGGAGGTTCTTATCTCTCTTCGGCACCTTTTTGGTACTGACACTTCACTGTCGCGAAAAGGAACTCTGCTTCTCATTCGAAAAGGAACAGAAGCCCCAGCAGGTAAGTGCCCCGCGCACCCCCTCCACCCCGCGCTCCTTACCTGCTGCTGCTGGGGCGTCCGCTTCCCTCCGTGCTCGGAATCTACTGAGAAACAGGCTTCCTGGCCTGTCTCTCAGCAGCGCGCCAAGTGATGACGTCATCACCCGGCGCGCTACTGAGGGACAGGCCGTGAAGCCTGTTTCTCAGTAGATTCCGAGCACCGGAGGGAAGCCCCAGCAGGTAAGTGCCCTGCGTACCCGCGTCGCCCTCCCCCACCCGTCCCGCGCACCCGTGCCGCCCCCCCCCCCACCCCACGCCCCCGCGCCGCCCCCCCGCGCCACGCCCCCCTGCCGCCCCCCCCACCCCATGCACCCGCGCCGCCCCCCCGCCCCACGCTCCTTACCTGCTTCTGCTGGGGCGTCCGTTTCCCTCTGTGCTCGGAATCTACTGAGAAACAGGCTTCCTGGCCTGTCTCTCAGCAGCGCGCCGAGTGATGACGTCATCACCCGGCGCGCTACTGAGGGACAGGCCGCGAAGCCTGTTTCTCAGTAGATTCCGAGCACCGGAGGGAAGCGGACGCCCCAGCAGGTAAGTGCCTCGCGCCGCCAGCCTCCCGCCACCGCCGCGTGACCCCCCGCCGCCCCCCGGTTGGCCCAGCTCGCCCCAGGGCCATCTGGTCACCGTTTTGGGGGGCTAAATTTCCGGATTTGGCCCCCCAAAACGGTTTTTTCCGCCCGGATGCAGATTTGCTCCCCATTTCCCGGGCATGTCCGGACAAATCTGGGCGTCTGGTCACCCTAAGTAACATACAAGGGTTTTAAGGACAGACACAACATATCATAACCCAGTTACAAACTTTACAACTTGAAATTACAAGGGCAATCTGTTGAATTTAACATTGTTTGCCAAACATATTTTGATTAGTATGCAGCAGTAGTGGCCTATTTCTCAAATTTCAAATGTCTGCTTCGGCACGGACCCAAAAGAATCTAATATCCAAAATAATACCACTCAGAACATATGTTTCTGGGGAGTAAAATAATAAAAAATGATTTTATTATTTGCAAAAATCTCAGCAACTTTCCTTCAAATAAAGCTCACCATATAGTTAGAGTGGATGCTGTGAAATACTTCTCAACACAGACCATTCGGGTCTAAAAGTTTTAAATTAACATACAGAAGCATCTATAAAAGTAGATCAAACCAGATTAGTTCTGAGCTTTCCATATATATATATATATATATATATATATATAAATCTTAAAATAGCCCAATTAAGGAAAAATCTATCCTCCTGCCCTTTAGGATCCATACTGGACATCAGACTATATAGCATTAACCAAAAGGAATTCACCTGAGATGTATTGACAATTAGGCCATTTCCATGAAAAAGTAGGCCAAATGAATGTGAAAGCCTTTGTCTCTTAAAGAAATAAACACACTGCTTACCTGTCATAAAACCTGATACCACTAAAAGGTAACAAGTAAGGTAACACATGCCATAAACAACTTTTAAGAAAACAATAATAAAACTTTCCTTTCCATATGGGGCAAATATAAAATTTGCAAAAAGACTATAAAAGCATTAATAGCAAGGAACTAACTACTATAATCAAAACTCCAAATAGGGGTATTCATTATATGACTGCCATCCAATCAATATCATCATTGAGGCCACTAAATTATTTCGTTTATAAATCCAGTTGACCTCACTCTTTATAATTATTATTATTATTTCCTGCGACACTGTATATGTTCTACACATCACATGATTATCCTCCTAGAAATGTTTGACCAGGGTTGCCTGAACTTTACCTGTTCTACCACAACTGTTACATTCACAGATGCGGGTCTTGACAACATGTGTGATCATCCTTACATATAGCAATGGACATGGACATTGAATAATATATGTATAAAATCATTTTCAATTAATTAATTTATCTATTTATCTATTTACAAAATTTTATACTACTCTTCATCCAATAAAATACAGAATTAAAACCTTTAAAATCAGATTGTGCCAATAAAATCATGGCTGGTTAGTTAGGAAAAGCTGACTAGTTCTGCACATAAAAAGATCTTTAATTTGGTATTCCATATTATCGCAAGGATTAATGAACTGTCTTTATTTTACTGCAGTTGGAACGCACACTACAGTTTCCACAGGGGAACTGACCTTTGCTTACACATGCAGCTGTTGTTCTGGCAGGGTATTATATTTTTTCCCTCATCATGGTATGTACTACCATGTCCCTCTGACTTTGCTGGTATTTGTGGGCAAATAGGGGTCATTTCTATAATGGGATATCCTCCAACATGTACCAAAACTTTTTAATGGATGCCTTAATTTTCTCAGGACAGGCAACAGCACTAATTGGCATTATCATCCTGCCAACCTGATTCTTTTATATTTGGGGCTTGAATATTGTCCAAATATATAATATTTTCCAATATATAATATTTTCCAATATAATATATTGTCCAAATATATAATATATAAATTTAACATAATGATCACAGAGGATCAATGAAATTATGTCTGTTCAAAGATTTGTAGGAATATACTAGATGTGACTTCTAGAAAAAACTTCTAAAAATAATATATATGTAGTATTGTACTCCAGCTAGGATCCCTAGGATGTTCCCAGTAGTAACAGATAGATGCTAGAGGTAGAGGAACTTTTGCTCATATATGGAGGCATTGTAATCCTGTCAAAGAATATTGAAAGTAGTTAATAAACAGTACCAGAAAAATTACAGACTATGTTGCAATTCTCATGAATTGTGGGTATGTTTACTATATCAGTAGGTAAATGCAATAAATTTGAACTTTAATATAACCCAAAGCAAAAATTTCCTGTAATGGTTATGTCTTATAAGTGTTGGAAATTGTGCATGCATTTTAGCACATAATTTGTTTTTGCTTTTTGAACATGTTTACATGTTTTAGGAATGTTTTAAACTGTTAATGTTTTGCAATGAAATTTCAAATATGACCCTGAGGAAGGAAAGCCCTTTCCAAAACGCTTTGGGCATAATAAAAGTTTTTTCAGGTACCTGAGAATATTTTCTCTTTTATTTTGGGTTCCAATTTACCCCAACAACTGTACTCCTGGGTGATATTAAAGATCAGTTCCTTAGAGATTTATTGGTGATGACAAGTTATATGTTAATAGTTGCAAGGTTCCTTTTAGCAAAAACTTGGCGACCAACGTGAATGCCGTCCATGGTACAATCGCGAAAGAAGATTTGGACTGCTATGGCAATGATGAATAAAATAAAAATTATAGAATTGGAGGGGGACTTGTAGGCCATCCAGTACAAAACCCTGCTCAGTGCAAGAAATCCAGAACTAGAGCATCTCCAATGGCTGTCCAGCTTCTGCTTGAAGACTTTCAGCAAGGGAAAGCACCCCATGCCCCAGTAATTGTTTCCATTGTCAAACTCCTCTTACCTCATACTCCTAAAAAGTTTCTCCTAATGTTCAACTAAAATCTACCCTCCTGTAACTTAAACCCACTACACCTCTGAGGCAGCGCAGAACAAGTCTTTTCCTTCTTCTGTGCAAAGGACCTTCTGCTACTCGAAGAATGACTCTATGTCTCCCCAGTCTTCACTTCTCCAGGCTAAACATACCCAGTTCCTTCCACTTTTTCCTCAAAAGACTAGTTTTCCGTACCGCTGACCATCTTCAGTGCCCTCCCCTGAACTTCTCTATAAAGTGCAGTATGGTCTGAACAATGGGTTGTTAACTATGAACAACCTTGGAAGAGAAGCCATGATTTGTTGTTGGGTTGTGAACTTTGAGTTGCTTGTGGTTAACCCATAGTTAAACCAGGGTTCGCACGTAACAGCAACCCATGATTTAACAACAACCCATACTCAGCCCCTCAAGCTTGACATTGCTCAGAAAAGTGAGTTGACTGTAATTGTATTTTTAAAGTGGTGGTGAAGCATTGTATATATATACACACAGCTATCCCTTCCAGAACTGGATTTCTCCCCTTTTAATGCAATAGAAATATGTTCCTGTTTTTCTTTATTACCCTGTTGTTATAATGCTGGCATTATCCTTGTTCCTAAGCTGCCCACATAAATGAGTATTGACCCAATAATCTCCTGTTAAAAAACCAAAAATACCTTAATCTGCATTCCTCTGAATAGCTCCTTTGCTGTCTTTTCTGCATTCCTTAGTGTGCATTGTATCTGTATTTCATTGGTGTCTGTTTCAGAGAGATAAAGAACCCTGTTGCGCTCAGGATGTGTACTTCCTTGCTAGTAAGACTCTCGTATTTACCCCACCTATTCAAAAGGGTCAAGAGACTAAGACTAATTTTAGCTCATAATGTCCCGTTAGCTGACACATTTGTAGGAAATTACTGTAGCTCTTGTTTTCAACAGTGGCCCAGTCAATTGGAGAGCTAGCACTACATTTGAAAGAAACCTTGTCTAGTACATATCGAGTCACTGCGGTCTAGAGAATAACACGTTGGTCGTAGAAGTGGGATCTTCAGCTTTACATCTGGGTACAAGAAATGGTAATATTACATGGTGTCATGCTGACAATGAATGGGTTCAGCCATATAAAGTACCTTGTTCACAAATGCCCCAATCCAGCAACTTTAAACGGACACAGAAATTTTAAGAGGACCAGGCTACTTGAAGGCTTCTCTCTCCTCATGCTTGGCACTGCCTGTCCATTCAGATCTTGCAGGAATCATAGAATAGCAGGGTTGGAAGGGGCCTATAAGGCCATTGAATCCAACCCCCTGCTCCATTTTCCATCAGAGGTGGGGATGTGGTTCTCTGATGTGGGGGCAAGGCTTTGGAACTCCCTGCTCTGGGAACCAGATTGGCCAGATAAACTTTGTCTCTTTATTTATTTATTTTATTTTATTTATTTTGTGTTATTACATTTGTATACCGCCCCATAGCTGAAGCTTTCTGGGCGGTTCACACCAGATTAAAACAACTAAAAACAATATACAAAAATGTAAACAGCAAAAACATACAATATACACACACATTTAAAACCACTATAACAACTGTAAAAAGCTATAAGCCTAAAACAAAACAGAAACAAAACAAACCAGGCTCACCAGATATTGCTAAATGCCTGAGAGAAGAGGAAAGTCTTGACCTGGCGCCGAAAAGATAACAATGTTGGTGCCAGGTGAGCTTGCCGGGGAGATCGTTCCACAATTGGGGGGCTACCACAAAGAAAGCCCTCTCCCTTGTCGCCACCCTCTGTTCTTCCCTCGGAGTAGGCATCCGGAGGAGGACCTTAGATGTTGAACGTAGTGTACGGGTAGGTTCGTGTTGGGAGAGGCGTTCCATCAGGTATTGTGGTCCCAAGCCGTGTAAGGCTTTATAGGTTAAAACCAGCACTTTGAATCGGTCTTGGAAACGTACAGGCAGCCAATGCAAGCAGGCCAGAGTAGGTCTTATATGCTCGAACCTACTGGTCCCAGTTATCAACCTGGCCGCTGCATTTTGCACAAGCTGCAGCTTCCGAACCATCTTCAAGGGCAGACCATGAAGCCTTTATGCGGAAACTTTCCTTATTTGTTTATGCTTCTATCAGGTCTTCACATGATTCCTTCCTGTGACTTGCTGAAATAGAGTAAATAGAGTAAAGTTAGGGACAACATGGCTTACACAAGTTTGGCACAGGGTTTTGGCACTGAACACTCACCTCCCTAGGGGTTCTGCCCACGCAGAGACCAAAGCATGCCTCTTAAGGCATCTCTGACCTTTTCCCCAGCAGCCTTTTCTTGAATTTCTTCATGCGCCATTGGCAGCGGGGCACCCAGGGTTGCCAGTTCAATTTGCCTTGCTTCTGGGAGATCCAATTCAACATCATGTCCTTGAGTTTCACAAATGTTGTGCAGAATGACACAGGCAGATATCACTGAAATGATGTTTTCTTCAGCGAGTTCTATCCTGGATGACAGGCATCTCCACCGTGCTTTTAACCTTCCAAAGGCACATTCAACAACATTCCTCGCCCGTGACAGACAGTGGTTGAAATGTTGCTTTGGCTGGTCCAGGGCTCCACCGTAAGGTTTCATCAGCCACTTCCGAATGGGGTAAGCGGAATCAGCCACCACCAGTGGAGGAATCTGCACGTCATTAACAGTAATGGTAGGGTTCCCTGGGATGAAGACACCAGCTTCCATGGCCTCAAAGAGTGCAGAGTTCCTGAAGACATGGGCATCGTGATTTCTCCCACTCCAACCTATTTCCACATCCATGAATCGCCCACGGTGGTCTACTGTGCCTTGAAGGAGCATGGAAAAAAAGCGTTTCCGGTTTATGTAGTCAGGGCCTTGCCTAGGAGGACAGGCAATTTCAATGTGACATCCATCTGTGGCTGCAACACAATGAAAGAAGCCCAGTTTGGAAAATCCACTCATGATCTGAGAGAGAAAACATAAATAATGGAAAATAAATCATTATTGCTTCACCGGCTGGCATGCTTGAGATACAATGATCAAGTTCCATTAGGCCACCTATATAACAGCCTAGCCCATCTTTTCCTATCCCAAATAATAAAAAACAAGACTCACCTCTGGAACATTGCCAAGGCAAACTGTTTGTCTCAGAAGCGCATGCTCCATGGCTAGGCAGACCTCCACAACGATCATGGCTGCCGTTGTTCTACCGATCCCAAATTGCTGAGCCACCACCCGGTAACCACCAGGATTTGCTAGCCTCCATATACAGATGGCCACGCGCTTCACCATTGGAATGGCTTCCCTCATGTTCGTATTGCGACGTTCAAGAAATGGCCGAAGATGGTCTGCAATCTTGAAAAGGGTCGCTCTGGTCATCCTAAAGTGCTCTAGCCACTGCTCATCACCCCAGAGGGCTAGAACATCGTTTTCCCACCAGTCACGACTCCTGGGGAAGCACCACCATCTTCTTGGTCTCTGTTGTTTCATCAAAGGAACATATAATAAATTCTCTTGGAGTCTATCTTGTTGGAGCCTTAAAAGATATGAGTTGTTCTCTTGGAGCATTCTCATGATGATTCGTCTTCTTCTTCTTCTCCGTTGAATCATTCTCCTTAGGCAAGTCAATGTAAAATGCATATTTGCGATCATAAGTTGAATTGCATACACGAGGGAACGAGAAATCGAGGTAGGAGCCATCTCGCCTTCTCTTCCCGTCCAGCTCAAAATGGCATTTCAGAAAGAGAAAAGGGGAACCAAACTGAACGAGAAAAAAGGAACTTGCTTCTCTGGTGTCGCCTAGGTAAATGAACTCAACGGTCGATGAAACTCAGATCACGTGCTTGTATGCATATGCTCGCGCGCGAAGGTGCGCGTAACCTGAAGGCATTTTTTCCCCCCGCTCAGCTCTGCCCTCTCCCCCCCTCCCATCTCGTTGCCGGGCAACCCGAAATTACGTAGGCAGGCAGGTACATTCCTGTGGGTGGAGTACAGGAAGGGAGGGCTGGGAAAGGGGTTGGCTCTGATCACGTGCTTGTATGCATATGCACGCGCGCGAAGGTGCGCGTAACCTGAAGGCATTTTTTTCCTCCCCGGTCAGCTCTGCCCTCTCCCCCCCTCCCATCTCGTTGCCAGGCAACCCGAAATTACGTAGGCAGGCAGGTACATTCCTGTGGGTGGAGTACAGGAAGGGAGGGCTGGGAAAGGGGTTGGCTTTAGGTAAAAAGCGAATTAAAATGTCTGTGTTTCCTCCTCCCGAAGCCCCGCATGTGAACAATTAAAACGCGCGTCCGAGAAAAGCGATAATGCGCTTCAACACCTCTCGCTGCCTCCCGTGCAGAGGGATGAGGCGTAAATGCGCCTCCGCGATAGTGCGCATAATCCCACAAACGGGCGCAAAAGCGCATCCTTGTGGAGGGGGCCTCAGTAATCTAACTTGGAGGTTACCAGAGCATGGACAACTGAAGACAGGTTATCCCTGTCCAGATAGGGGCGTAGCTGGGCCACCAACCGAAGTTGGTAGAAGGCACTTTGCGCCACTGAGACCACCTGAGCCTCAAGTGACAGAGATAGTTCAAGGAGAACCCCCAAGCCACGAACCTGCTCCTTCAAGGGGAGTGCAACCCCATCCAGAACTGGTTGAAGACCCTACATCTGGTCTTGTATTGTAAGGTTATATTTACTATTTCTGAATACTTGTGCTATGGGTTTTATTATGTTTATTGTTTACTGTTTTTGTTTATTGTATCATTGTGTTTTTAATAATTCTGTTGTTAGTTGTCTTCAGTTTTTCTTTATGAGTGGAAAGGTGAAATATAATATTTGCAGATAACTCCTCTATCTTCTTTCGTATTCATCCATGTGTATGAACACAGCAGACCCAACTATTGAAATGAATGGGGGGGGGGTTTCATGTTTGCGAGAGCTTTATATATGCCTTATACTCGTGAAAGATAAAATGTTTCACATGGACCCAAGAAGCATGGGGGCAGAGGGTCTACAGTAGGGTGACCAGATAAAATCCAGGTTAGGGCTCATGTAACTTTAACAGTTGTAGAGAAAATGGAATTTCAGCCAGTGTCATTTGTATGCAATTAGTTTCTGGTGAAATTCCTTCTTCATCACAACAGTTAAAGGTGTATGCACTATACTAGAGTGACCATATACAAAAGAAGGCAGGGCCCCTGCAACTTTAACTGTTGTGATGAAGAGGGAATTTCACCAGGAACTAATTGCATACAAATTACACTGGTTGAAATTCCCTTTTCTCTACAACTGTTAAAGTTACATGAGCCCTGACCTGGATTTTATCTGGTCACTTCCTATTCTCCATGATCACCCCATCCCTGCCTTGTAAAATTGCTATGAAATCTTCATGAACCCTGTATGCAGTTCATCCTTAGCAAATGTAGCTTTACAAAAGCACAACAGTCAATCCATACTATGCCTTTTCTTATACCCTATATATCCATCCTGATGAATCATCCATGATGTTCTAAGATTTCAGAGCAGATCACAACTTTTAAATTCCCTGTTCCTCAAAGATCGCTTTTAAAAACTCTCTCTCTCTCTATAAATCAATAAAAATGAAGAAGTGGTAGGCAGGAAAATGGTTGCAGATAAATAAATCTATGCAACTTGGCAAATTTCATCTTTCTTCCCCCTGGAGATTATTCTTTGATTCTTCAAAGAAATCTTGTTCTTTTCACAAATCTCTCTTCCTTTCACTTAAATTAAACATTTTTGCCCAATTTCATGATTTAATAATGAGGAATAAAACTGAAGCTTCAATAAGCATCAAGAGAAGACCTCTTTGACTTCTTCTGAGGATTAAGAGAGAAGTCAAAGGTGTGAAAATTCCCCATTAACCATGGTGCCCTAACATGGCAAGTCTGTTGAATGTTCAGCATTCTTAACTTCTGTTGAGCCACCTGCAGGTATGGTCAAAGATCTGTGTGTATTTCAGGACAGGGCCTCTGGAAATGTAATATCGTGTCATTCAAATGCTGCGAAGCAACAGTAGCCCAGTTTCTAACCATCTAACTACCAATAGTATATTTTGAGTCCAGCCTCATGTAGAGCTTTGCCCAACCAATTCTCTCAGACCACCTTTCATTGATTTAAGATAACTCTTCACAAAGGGCTACCTTTACTTTTGCATGAGTGCTAACCAAACTACTTTTACCCTCCTCTTCAATTCCAAATGTATGAGTTATTTCACAATACACACATTTATTTCAAGGCAAGAACAAGCAACGTATTGAGCAGCTATTCAAAATAAACAAGCAAAACCCTTCAGAATTATGAGATGTAAATAAAATGCTCATAGATCTTGTTACTGGGCCCAGCCTTCTCATAAACACCCTACTTTCCTTGGAATGCTTGACCTAGCTTTATCAGGGTCAAGGCACAGAGGGGGAGAAGCCTAAATTCCTCTTAGAATTTCAGCTTCTAGAAGGTATGAGTGATGGATGGGTTTCTAAACTGTCAGCATACCAGTCAATGTCCTCTTTCTGGAGTCCTACTCCCAGGTCCTTCTCTGGTTGAATGGGGTAGGTTGGAGAGAACCAGAAACAGGCAGCCCAACAGGCAGCAGGGCTACGATCTTTACTTGCACCTTGATGTGTGACAGCAAAGTTCACAAAAGGTATAAGAAAGTCTTGGCTTTCTGAATTCTGAGCAAAATCACCAGTGGGAACAGATAATAACATAGTAAACCATGAATGAGTGAGATGGCAGTACTCAGGGTGCAAAGACCTTTACCTATTGATTTTTGGATGCCACCGGTAAATGATCCTTGGTGGGGCAGCACACCAATATTTTGCTAACTAGAGAGGACCATTTCAAATATAACTTGCATTGCAGGAACCTTACTACACTGCAACCTCTCTTCAGACACAGCTCAATGCAGGTAAACAGTCAAGGAATTTAACTGAGGGGTGTGTGTGTGTGTGTGTATGTGTGTAATTGTCCCAGTTTAGTCCTATAAATGAGAACTGGAGTTTCTTTTCTGAGTACACTCAGAAAAGTGGCAAGGCTATAGAATCTAGAGCAACAATACAATTTGAACAGACAAATCAGTCATCTTAACATTCACTTGGGAATCAGAGAGACCTTTCGCTCCGCATTCATTTGCATTCCCTTTCGGCTTTGAAATAAATTACATCCAACCTTGACTCGCTTAGAGCTAAGCCTGGAAAAGCTGAAGTGCTAAACTCATCAATGTTATTTGGGAACACAGACAAGTTCTGACAAGAAATATTCTCTTTCCCAAATAAAGCAGCATACAGTTTGAAGAATCCAATAGGGTGTTTGCAAAATAAGGCCATATCCGTGTGTGTGTGTGTGTATGTGTGTATATATATATATATATATATATATGCCTTATTTACATCAGCTGGGGACCTGGTCTATATTGATTTACTGCCATGTATTCTGCATCTTGGCAGTTTGAATACTGGGTTAGATTTCCTAGTATAAAAAGAGGGAATTAACTCCACTTTGGGGACTGGCAGCTACAAGAAAGATTAGCAGTCTGTTATCAATAAACTAAGCATAACAAATCAAGCATAATCATTCTCAGCATTTACATAGAGCTTTTTAATGTTTAAATGCATCATATACATTACAAGAAAACTATAATTTAGGTTGAGTATTATTATCCCCATACTGCAAATGTGGGGCTGAGCAAATTTCTGCAAGTGCAGCTTTGTCATGCAGCAGTGAGGAATCTGCAGTTGGCAAAATTCCTTCTTCTGCATAACGATTAAAGTTACAGGCCTCCTGGCCTCCTTTGTATCTGGCCACTCAATGCCTGTCTCCTCAGATTGAAGGGTCTCAGAGGTCTTTCCCAGGCCTCTTCTTTATAACCTTCAACTGGAGAAGGCAGGCAATGAAAGTGGGACTGTATACAGGAACATAAGAATCTTCCTTATACTGAGTCAGACCATTGGTCCATCTAGCCTCAGCAATTGGTGTGCATAAATATACTGCCTCTGATCCTGGAGGGTGCATATAGTCATCAGCACTTGTCACCATTGGTAGCCAAATCCTCTATGAATTTGTCCAATCCCCTTGGTGGCCCTCACTACATCTTGTGGTGATGCAGTTCATCGTTTAACTATGCACTGTGTGAAGCAGGGCTTCCTTTTGTCTGTCTGGCCTGAATCTCCCACCAGTCAGCTTCGTCGGATAACCCAGGGTTATGAGAGAGGAGAAAAATGTCTCCCTATTCACTTTCTCCACACCATGCATAAGATTGTACACCTCTATCATGTCTCCCCTCACTTGTCTTTTCTCTCAGCTAAACAGTCTTACATGTTGTGACCTTTCCTCATAGTGGTTCCAGCTCCTTGATCATTTTCCATCTTCCCAATAACCCTTTTTTAGGTGTGGTGACCAGAACTGTAGTACTCTAAATGTGGTTGCAACATTTGTATTAAGGGGGGGGGGGGGTTATGATCTTGGCAGTTTCATTTTCAATTCCATTCCTACATATACCTAACATAGAATTAGCCTTTTTCACAGCAGATTCATATTGGATCAACATTTTCATAGGGCTGTTGATAACAACCCTAAGATCTCTTTCTTGGTGAGTCACCACTAGCTCAGATCCGATCAGTTTATACATGAATCTAGGATTTTTTGCACCAATGTGCATCACTTTACACATACTTGAACCACATTTCTCATTTTGATGCCCATTCTCTCAGTTTGGAGAGGTCCTTTAGAAGCTCTTTTCAATCCCTTTTTGTTTTAACCACCCTAAATAATTTGGTGTCATTAGCAAACTTGGCCACTGCACTTCTCACTCCTAATTCCAGATCATCTATAAACAAATTGAAAAGTATTGGTTCCCTCCCCCACACTCCCCGCTGTTTACATCCCACTATTGGCAGAATTTACCATTTATTCCTATTGTCTGTTTTCCTGTTCTTTAATCAGTTACTGATCCACAAGAGGATCTCTCCTCTTATTCCATAACTGTTTAGTTTGCTCAGGAGTCAAAAGCCTTTTGGAAGTCCAAGTAAACAATGTCTACTGTATCACCCCGTCCACATATTTATTGATACTCTCAAAGAACTCTTCAAGGTTAGCAAAACATGACTTACCTTTGTAGAAGCCATATTGATTCTTTTTCAACAGTCTCAATAATTATTTCTTAGTTGTTGACCTCATAATTTATGAAGTCCTAACACTGTGATCAATTTATTTTGCTTTGTGCTTTCAAATGACTGTAATGCTTTGCCCAAGTGATGCTACACTGCAGAGATGGTCCAACTTATTCTTGTTTCTATCATGTCAAAAGCTGCAGTATTATTAAGTGTAAAACTTACGTTTAACGAAGTTACGCAGATCAGAGGAGCATCCTTGCCTAGATGATCTCTCTTTCGTATTTATTCTGCAGACAAATTTATTCTGCAGACAAATAACTTAGTGGCTAGGTGGGGTAGGATAAATTCCTCTCTAGGGAATATCAAAAGGAGTTCCATTCTTTATATCTATCATTTTGTATATATCACATTCTAATAGGATTTATGGTACTCCATAATTGGTTTGCATTTATGTACATTGATCTGTTACTTTACAAGTTCTGATTTACAAGTGCTTCAGCTCTCCCTTGTAAGAACAGCGCCCTTTTACAATTCTTTAACTGAAAATTTACATAAACATTTGGTCTTTCTGCTGTTCTATGCTGTTTTGGACCAGATTTGTCTTCTGAGGCCTTTTGAACGTATTTTTTCCAAGCCTTTTTCCTTTTATTATATTTCTTAAATACGAATTCATCACTGTTTAATGTGCAAAGTGTTTTCTAATCTTAATCTCTCATCACAATACCCTTAGTGATGTCACGTATGTTGCCATTTCGCCAATGAATGATAATGGGCTTACAACCTCATTTGCTTAACAGTAAATCCTCTTTACACTTATTCTCATTTCTCTGTTGTAGCTGAATCTAGTGTTCCAATGCCAGACTGCTCAAGATCAGGTTTAAGACTCTCATGATGCTAACTCAAAAGCTGCAACTGCCACCTGTGCAGAGAGGTAGGAAATCAGTCACAGAAGTAGCAACCATTTATTCATTTATTTATCGTATTTATATCCCACACTTTTCTTATGTTCTCCCATCAAAGTATTGATCAGGTCCACATCTGTTTTGCTTCAAAATCATCTGGTGCTTCCAGACTATCTCCTAAAGATATGTGCATTACACTGACATAAACAGTGTGCCTTCGAGTCTTGTTCTGTAGTTTCTCTTACCCTGTTGGAACCGTTAGCAGCATAGAGGCTGAAGTAGTAGAGTTGGGTTGTTTCTGTGAATAACACTTTTCTGAGCCATTCATATCATAACTCCCCGAACTAGGTATTGGATTATTTCTGCTTTACAAGCAGGGAAATGAGGTTGAGAAAGATAGCCAGTTCATATATAATGCCAAACCATGGCTTGCCGTTACATGTGAGAGCCTCAAAGTCTTGCATTTCTTCGTCCTTCCCTTCCCTCTCTTTTCTCTTCCCCCTTGCTTGATCTTCTTCATTAGTGACTTGCCGGTTTGTGCCAGCAAATCGTAGTTTACTCCTACATCTGAATCAGCAGACTATGGTTTACAGTTGCTCCTCAAGCCAGGCTTACAAACTAGCTTCAAATGGTGGTTTCCAATCTCGATCAAAGTTTGGCATCTTGTATGAAGTAAAAAACCCCTATAGTTTGCTTCAAAAGTGGAAGTAACTAACCAAGGGTGCAATCATATGCATGTTTTAGACAGAAAAAAGTCCTACATGTATTTCCCCAGCCAGGCACAATAGCTGGGGAATGCTGGGAATTGTAGGGTTTTTTTCCTATCTAAACATGTATAAAATTGAGCTCTAAGAGGAGTACTTGAGCACAAGGGGAATATCTGTAGTGCCAAACTTGATTTGGCCTTCTGTGGGAACTGACACATAGTGATTTGCACAGGGCTACCTAATGAGTTGGTGAGAAGAGATAGTTCTAAGCTATTTTCTGTCTTACCTGACAGCAAATCCAATTGTGTCTTTTATTCTCTCCCCCCAACCCCCCAAATTATCTCCGTCTTGGTTTAGAATCCAATCCTAATTACATAGAATCAGATCCTTAACTGGCATAAAGCCATGAAGATCTATTCAGATAAATGCAACTGCTGCCAATTGCCCCCAAAGAGACCCTGTTCTTTATTTGCTCTCAAGAACCTAGAAATGAGTTGGTAGAAAAAGCCAATGAATGTACTGTCAAAGGTAACCAAACAGGGTGAAGAAGAATGAAAAGACCCTGTCTGTTCTTTCAGTGTGTGAAAAGGCCATTGTGCCGTTCTTTCTATGAAACCACTGAAGAAAGGGTTAAGTACTCATTCTTACTAGATATGCTGACCTAAATAGGAAGATCTGTCCCACCTCCCTTGTTATCAGTGCCAGCTTTATCTCTTCACATAGGCTTTGCGACTGCAAAATGATTCTGGGATGATTTAACAGAACCAGAAACCTCAGTAATTGCATCTGCGGAGTCCTGAGACAGCCCGTGACCATCATCTATACATTAATGCATCTAGAAGTCAAGTTCCAGGCTGGACCCTAAGGGAAAAATAATATCCCTTTAGAGTTGAGTGCAAATTAACTGGCCGGGAAATCAAAACTCATAAAACATTCATTACAAAAAGGGCTCCCAGTATCTTAGTTATCATATGGGAGTCTCACCTAACCCGCATAAGAGCCAAAGTTGGCAGAACCCCAGAATGAATATTCTAATGCGGAACATAGGAGAGACTTCGCAGGAGAGGAATTTAAAATCCTCACTTTATGTGCCTCTTGGGGCTTTGAAGCCGAAGGCTCGTAATGGACAGCAGGTGTGGTGAAACAATTAAAAAGGATAAGGCAATTATATTTGAATTGATCTAATCTTCTGCTCCCACTGGGATCTAGAGAGATATCTTTCTAGAATTACCACATTTTATCAATAGGTAGCCATTCTGGGAAAGTGCATTTCAAATGACAAAACCATGAACTTCATTTGCATGTGTGTGGGGTTGGTCAAAGGAAAGAGGCCACCAAAAAACTGCTTCCACTGGACAAACAATGTGCCTGGTGGAGAAAAAGAGAGAGAGAGAGAGAGAGAGAGAGAGAGAGAGAGAGAGAGCAGTTTGGGTCTCCCATCATGGCACCAAAGAAACTCTCCTCACCCAAAGCAGCTATTATTCATCCACTAGTTTTTCAGAATTTGTATTTTATTGTAAAATGGTGATCCAAGGCAAGACACACATAAAAAAAGAAATCTCTCACACACACACACACACACACACGTGTACCAAATTGGATGCAAAATGTATAACAGGAAACGAAACCCAGTGATTTAGTAAGAGAAGAAGAAAGAATCGGTCTGACTTGTAAACTGTTTGAATCTCCTTTTTGCATTGTTTTCAACACAATATTTATTGGAGCTCCAGTCTTGATAATTCATTGGAAATCTAAACTTGTTTACGACCAGTTTACACAATCCCTAGGCACGTCATTGGCGGCTACCAGAGGATTCGACTTCCTGTGCCTTTAACAGTGGCTAGATGTGCAGGAACTGAGCCAAGTAATTTTTTTTCCTAGCCGGGAGACAACTGGATGGGAAAAGCTGGTGCATGCCTTGGGCTGCCGTTAAAGGGTCAGGACAAAAACAAGATGACAATCCCACAAGCTGCGTATTGTCTGACTGTGCTGACCTTTTTTCCCCTTTTGGTCAGCTTAGGTTTGTCCACGGTGGAAGCCGTTACCTGAGTGCACCGTCAAGGGCACAAATGGCCCGCACTGAATGCCAGCAGCCAGCTTGTTCACCGGGGTTGGTTCCAGGGAGCACATGTCTCCCTTGTTACAACAGCATCACTTGCTACTATTGGTCTGTTGCGTGGCACAATTCAAGGGCCAGAATGACCTGGGACCAGGCTCCCTGAAAGAACACTTTGCATGTGAACCTGCTTAGGTTTGAAGCTCTTCCACAGATGCCTTTCTCTTGGTCCCACCCCCATCGGAGGCATATTTGTTGGGGAAACAAGAGAGGGCCTTCTTGTGGCTACTCTCAGGCTGCCTCTACAAGAGAGGTTTAAAGCTCTTTCAAGGCGCTTAAAAAAATTTACCTCTAAAAGAACAGAGCGCAAATCGGGCGTAGAGGCGTGTTATCTCTCCGATTATGCGCATTATCAAATGCGCGTTAATCAGCGAGTTTTATTTTGCTCCGGCCGTTAAAGCGCATTTTGACTATGTAAACAAGTGCTTATGCGCATTAACTACTTGTAAAGTGCATTTTGGTCATCCGTTAATGCGCTTCGCCGCCTCTCGCTGCCTCTCGTGCAGAGGTATTAGGTGTAAATGCGCTTCAGCAATTATGCACATAATCGCCTAACCGGGCGCAAAAGCGAATCCTTGTAGAGGGGACCTCAGGCTCTGGAGCTCCCTGCCGAGAGAGGCTCTCTCTGTATTGTGCTTCTGCTGGCAGGCAAAGACATTTTTGTACTTGCAGGCCTTTGACATATAAACTGACCTGTTGCTGAAGAGGAGCAGGGTTAATTGGTTGGGTGCCATTTATTACATTTTAATTAAGATTTTGTTTTTAATGTATTTGTTTTTATGTTACATTTTAATTACAATTTTGTATTTAATCTATATTTTATTGTTAGCTGGCTTGAGTGGCATGTTTTTGATGAAAAAGCAGGATATAAAATAAATAAACAAATTCACATGCCCTACCGTTACGTCAGTCAGTCCTTAAGTGTAACCAGCAACATGCTCTCCTGACTTTTAAATCAGTGACACTATTTGGCTTCACCACACCAGTCTCTTTATCCCACAATTCACCGGGACTTCTGCTTCTGGATTCTTTGTGGGATAGGTCGGCTCCTTTACACAGGCAGACGCGTGCTTTGAATCAAAGGCTTCCTCTCTCAGTAAATTCTATATATTTCATTATACAGCCATTACGGCAGGATCTATACTACTGCTTGAAAACTCCATATACGGTTTTGAAAACATTTTCAAAGTGTCATATGCTGCTTGGTATAGATCTGGCCCTAGCGCTGCTGTTATATCACATTAACGCTTGATCTCCAACCTTTTTGAAAGCCAGGGCAAGCCGGCACCATGCAGAAATGCCATGATGTGAGAACAGCTCAATGACCACTAGCCATTGATAGGTTTATCCTGCAAAATGGATGTGTGAACTCTCCCATGCTGGGCATTAACCTCTTCTACCTGCTTCTAGAAACTGGCATGATTTGTGTCTGTTCCCCAGTTCCACCCATATCTCCTTGAATCCTCTGTCAGTAGAGTATTGGATGGCCATATTCTCAGTCCGAAGAGCATCACACAGGAAGGGAAGAAGATGAAGAAGAGAAGCAGAACAGTTGCCAAGGGAAAGTATGGGCAGGCACTACAGCTGTCAAGAATTAATCCGG
Source organism: Anniella stebbinsi (assembly GCA_029215795.1). NCBI lineage: Eukaryota > Metazoa > Chordata > Lepidosauria > Squamata > Anniellidae > Anniella > Anniella stebbinsi. The sequence continues at coordinate 154,862,696 of JARDYH010000002.1, read as the reverse complement.
ATTTTTAAAAACACAACACTCTGAGAATACAACCCCCATCAATAATGCACCTTAAACTGACCACATATATAGGCACTCTCGGTGTGTGCAAGGGCTTCGGAGCTGGAAAAGAAATGATGTCTTTCATTGTCTGTCTTCTCTTTATTCACCTATGTGAAATGGAGCTCAGATTCAATTATTCACGAGAATCTTTTCCCCCACTTTGGATAATCTGTTATTAAATGTTCAAAGACCCATCGCCTTTTCATGATATTCTTCACTGCTTGTGCAAACCTGTCAGCCTTTAAACAGAATGCAGCCTTGCTCAGAAGTTCCCCCGCATGCTGCTGCCAGGAAGGTGGATATGACAGCAGTCAATGTTTGTAGAGCTAAGCAACGAGGGGCAGTGGCATTTCACAAACTTTTTAGGAGAGCAACTGGTAGGGCCATGTCTTATTTCAGTTTCCACCCTCCAGTCAGTTTTGACACATTACCCAAACACCCATGACTTGCACTCTTGTGGCCAGCCCAATAAGCTCAATGCGACTTGGCTTGTAAATTGAGATCAACGGACCATTTACATTTACTGAGATACAGAGGCACTTCTATGTGGGTTTAATATCCTGGGGCTAGAGCAATGGGTGGAAGCCACAATGGGGGGGGGGTAAAAATTGGAGAAGGCTGTTGCAATTATGCCCTGTCTGTGGGTTTCCCAAAAGCATCTGGCTAGCCATAGCATGCTGGATCCTTTGATGCTTTGATCCAACATGCTCTTCTTAGCTCCTTAAGAGGAAATTTCAGCAGGTTTAGTCGATGCAGGAGTGACAACAGCTTTTCTTACCTTCTTAAGTTCATTCCAAGATGGTAGTTCACCCTCACAATCTCAACAGAACATGACTGAAGGCTCTATCCATATTTGCATCAACCATGTGCTGGTTATAACTGGAATTTCTAGCATGGTTCTATAAGAAGTCTAGTAAAAAGATGTGTGGGGTGGTATAATGGTGAGGGAGTCATATTAGAGATGGGGAGACCCAGGTTCAAATTTCTACTCTGCCATGAAGCTCACTGGTTGATCCTGGGCCTATTACTCTCTCTCTCAGGCTGACCTATCTCAAGGGGGTTGTAATTATTCCTGCCAAAGCAGAAAAAGCCAAATGGTTTCTGTTATTAAAGCATAAGCAAAACCATCAGGCCAAATCTCTCTTCTTTCCATTCTGCATTTGATGCCAATTGCCCAAGGTTAAGGAGGAGCTTTCTCTGTTGATAAACTAATCATAACAGTCTGTCTCCTTTCTTTCCCCCAAAGGTTTCTCACTGTGCTCATAGCGTTCATGGCTGTCAGAGGCTTGAAGTTTCCCTTAACATAAGAGCTGAAAACAGAAAGCTAAACTTCTCTATTTCGCACTTGCGTGCTGCCGTCGGAGATTGCTTCAATTTTTTTTTTTGTGTGTAGTTGATGTAAACCTACTCCCAGAGTTGAGAACACAAGCAGTGACCACAGTTAGATACACTGAAACCCACTGAAATCAATGGGCTAAGAATGGTGGGCATCAGAATGTGGTCAATGACAATATAAAACTGATTTAATCAGTTGGGAAACTACTCCAATTTGGATAGAAAGAATGCAATAAATTGCATGAGCCATAAGCAACCTCATCTCTGAATATCAAGGGTATGGGGGGGGGAACCCTATAATTATAGAAGGACATATTTTATTTCAGTACATTCAAAAACAACCCCCCTGCAAAATTAAAAATAAAGGACAGAATATTCATTGATCTCTGTTTGTTTGTCACCACCGTCTTGAATTTCTTCCTCTGATTTTTACAGTCAGAAATTGCATAGAATTGTCAATCAGGAAACAGAACTCGCCTATGGAAAACCCACATTGGCACAAAGTTGCTGCTAAGGATTCCCTGACCGTTCTTGCTGGGCTTTTAAAAGACACCCATGGTCATTGCTTCCCAATGACCTTCACTCAAAGACATATTGTAACACAGACACTCTCTGATACAAGATGTTGACTGGGTCAGAAGTGAGTCTATTGAACCCGGGGGTGGTGATACTCATTTGTTGAAAGGACAGCACTCATCATGGGATTGTGTAATGGATTGTGAGGCCAGGTCTCTTCTGGGATAGTTAAATTCTACCACCCTCTGCTGGTGGGAGAAGGCAGAATTCTCCCCCCCCCCCCCCGACTTTCAACCTGCTCTCCTTCTTGGCTAGCTTTCTCAAAACCCGTACAAAGAAAGACCAAAATACGTAAGGCAAAAGGATGTGAAAGAAAGAAAGAAAGAAAGAAAGAAGAAGAAGAAGGGAAGAAACAGACGCCCTGAAAGTCTAGCTGTTCCAAGGCCTGCGAGTTCAGTGTGTTGGTTGGTTTTTGGTATTTGTAACTCTTTGACGGGAACTTTCCTTGTATAGTGGCTGCAGTTATGTGGGAGTTAGCTCCTTTCCCCCTCCTCCACCTTCAGTAAACTTCCACCATCCACATTAAACTAGGAAGGTGGTGTGAATTTGTTACCTGAACTCAGGTGAGCTGGACCTAGGTCCTGAAGTACCTAAAATAAAATAAAATATGATTACCCCTCCCCATCTTCCAAAGGAAAATAAAACTCCCCATATGAAGAAGTCCATGGTGTTGTGTAACACCTTTTCACCTGGTGTGGAATATTTGTGACACCGATTGGCTCCTCCTTTTGGTGACTTGCCTTTTTCATACCCCTCACCTCGGGTTTCTAAGAGGCAAGGCGTTAAGGAACAGTCCTCCGCACCTAGCTAGAGGCGCTTCCTCCTAGTGCTTCAGGAAGCAGGTAGGTTAGATACTCTCACATGTAAGACAGGTAACAAAAAGTTCCCATTGGGCTCAGCCCCCCTGCCTAAAGCTTTGATTTGCTCTTGAGAAGCCAGGGAGCTGCTTTATTAATTTAAAAATAGTTCAACACTGTGTACAAGTCTCATGTTCTGTAAAATGGAACATTAGCTGCTGCTGCTGTTTTATTTCTTTTGTCGCCTCCCCACGGCTTTACTCCGGCTCGCTGCTGTTTGTCACCTTCTCCCATTCCAAGCTCTCATCGCTTTGCACGGGGGAATCCGGTCCTGGCCGGACCCGGAGACCTTGGAACCTCCGGCATTCGGGACACACCCGGATGTGCGTGCAGCCTCGGGCGACCAGGGCAGCCTCTTGTGCAAGTCTCTGTGCCAGCTGGTCAGGGTCGCCCCCACCACAGAGTTTGCCGTTGCTCAGCGTGGTGGTGGTGCGGGCTCTTCGTTCTTCTTGTAGAACAGGGCGAGTCCGTATTATCCCCCCTCGCCTCCGGCGGGGTTGGAAACTGTCCTTGCAGAGAATGATGCCACGCAATTCTGTCACCATCTCCTGGCAGACGGACACCTGTCAGATGCCCAATAAACAGAAGGTCAGTTCCTCAAAGACATGGTCTCAACATCACTTACCCTCTCTGGAACCTCTCTCCATCATTCCAGTTTCCTGAGGTCTCTCACAGTTGTTTGATATCCCTTTGTCTAAAGCCTGCCTGTTCATGATATCTCTGTTTTCCTTTGTATCTGACCCTTTCTCTCATCCCTCTAAATAAAATAAATCAATAAACTCTTCCTACGATTCCTATAATTTCAGCGATTACATACATTTTTGAGGTCCCAGTGGGTTGTATCCAAAACAGCTCCATCAGTAGAACCAGAAGGGGGGGGTGATTTCCCTGCCCCCTGCTGCCCCCCACAGGCCCTCAATATCTGCTTAAGAGAGCTGGGAAATCTTCTTTTAGAGCAGATTTTTGGGCGGCATGGAGGGCTCCAGGGGGGAGAAAGGGAGATGGTCCTGTCCCGCTAGCAGATGCCCACTGGTGCAAATAAATAAATTGCTATGTAATTATTTAGCACATCTGAAACTTGCATGTCTTTTTCTGCAGAGTTTCTAAAACGCTGCCCATGCTAACAAAAACATCTCCTAGCTTTTACTCGATCTTATCCAACTCTAATTTAGCTTTTCCGCTCGCATAAGTTTTCACCCTTTGTTCATATACTGTCCATACAGTATCACTTAGCACAAGGGCTCCCTTCCAAATAAAGATATAAAGTTGCTAATAGCAAAAATGCCAACATATGTCTGAAACACCTTAGCTTTTTTCATAATTTCCCAGGGAGTTGGAAAACACTACTATGTTTGTCTGTGGTACCTTGAGTTGAAGGCGCTTTCTCTGCACATCCCTGCAGAATAGTAATAATTTATCACATGACTTTGGCATGTGCCATATAATGTGCCCTTGGCCTTTACATGGTTTCCAAAAAGAACGGAAGTTATTTTCATGAAGGAAGCTCATTTTAAATTGCATGTGATTCTGCAAAATATAGTAAAGATAACTTCCTTTACATTTACAAAACAGACTAACTATGCCCCCATATTTTATCCCATTCTCAATCATACTTAGCACTTGTATAGGATCTTTTGAGTGATGAAAGTGCCTCCTACACAGTCTAACCCATACAGCAACCCTGGTAAGCTGAGTATTATTATCCTTATATTGCGGATGGTAAGGCTTATGCTAAGAGGGGGTGCCTTGCATTATTGCTGCTATTATTTAAAGGCCACCTGGTAAATTTATGTTAGAGATGACATTCAAACCAGTAACCTCCTAATTTATAAGCCAGCCTCTTAAGACACCATACTACATCATGTCTATGAGGGATTGTTATATGGCTATGTTGCAGTCCAAGCAGCAATCTAGACCCCTTAACTTTGTAGACAAGCAGAATCATTTACACAATCAAACCCAAACCGATTGAATACTTCGGAAGATATCCAAACTGATTCAAATGCAGAAGGGCTTCTTAAAAGATATTTCTTCAATACATTTGCATTCAACGATGCAACGGAAAGTATTGATACCAAGCCATTTGAAGGCCTGGGTTAGTTAAACAATAAACTCCATTGTGAGCAATACCCAATTTTTCCCAATCATTAAAATATTTTCAAACACCACTTTGTCACCCTTTTAATGACTGCCTTTATAAATCTCCATTAGTAATCGGAATATATTGACTTAGGTCTGTTAGCACTATAAGGCTCAGCTAGATAAGCTGCAGAATAATTTTTAGTATAAAAATGGCTGCTCTCTCTCTCTCTCTCTCTCTCTCTCTCTGTGTACAGTGTTTCTTGAAATATCCCCCAAAGCTTTTTCATGCTGGTTCATAGTATTTCACAGTCCTGATTAACTATATCTCCAACATAATTTTTAATTTGAAACATAGCCTTTTAGTGACATTACACAGCCAATTATATTTGGTTATGAGATGACATAACTCAAGGCAAATGAACTAATTCAGAGTGAGGGCAGGACTCCCTGAACAGATATTGCCTTTGATCTGAACTAACGTCATTTGCCATCACTGGCATCATAACCCAGCTAAATAGGTTTGTGTGATAGCATCATTGTTGAACAGGGCAAAAAAGGACATTCGAACAAAGAGTAGTGCCCAGGCTGTGGCACCGTGTCCTGCTTTGTTGTTCCCTGGTCGATAGCTAGTTGGCCACTGTGTGAACAGAGTGCTGGACTAGATGGACCCTTGATCTGATCCAACATGGTGCTTCTTATGTTCTTAGTTGATCAAGGTTGCAAAGAGGTTTGAGATGGTGCATTGACGCCATAGCCTGTACACCAACTACAGAGGGTGTGGTGTATCACCTAAATGTGCATCTGTAGTGATGTATCTCCTGCCTTCCCCCCCCCCCCCCCATATATTTCGTGAGCTCTTTGTGTGTGGAAGAACACTATCCACACACAAAGGGCTCACGAAATATATTGGGGGGGGGGGGAAAGGCAGGGGTGCATTTTCAGGGTGAGGAAATGTTTGCAAAATCTATCCCTGTTTCAGCTAAGCCCTAATTAGCAAGGAAATATCTGGAGTTACCCTTACCCTCAAAATCTTCAGATACAATATTGTTACTGTTTGTGGGTTTCATCAAAAGTTGTTGCTTTTTAGGATGCCACCAAAGAGTCTCCACCCTCGTATTTATCCAGCTCCTTGCATTTCAGGTTTCTTGGCAGCCCAATGCCATTCTTAGTTATGCCAAAGTATAAGACAAACATATGCACAGAACACTAGATACGTTCTGACCAATCTCCTTTTATGTTCAACAGACATTAACATAATTCATCACAGTAAAATGGTGTTGGGGGGAGGATCTTGCAGTTGATGTAGAGAGAAAGGATTTGATAGTTTGAATTGGCGATGTTTAAAGTCAACATATATTAGAATGGAGTGGTGAATGGTGTACTGTTGAAGCAATTTCTTTTGAAAAAGAGGCAAAGCAGGCTGTCTACTCTCACTTTTGTTTGCTACTTTTGTTTGAACCTTTTGCTCAAGAGACTAATAAAATAGTAGGTTATAGCATTCATTATAAAATACAAAAAGATAAAATATAAAAAGATCTGTCAGCTTTCAGATGATAGCAGTTAATTTCTCTATATAAGAATCCGGTAATGTAAGGCTTATAACTTGAGATCTACCAGACCGATTCTGCTTATTTTTTTTTCAAACTGGAGCTTGAGCAATGTAGACATACAGAAAACGTTGAAATTTCACAAAAGTTCAAAGCTCGAGCTTCAATATCAGTTCATTTCCTCTGTGCCAAATAGGCAAGGCAGCCCCTCCACCAGCGGGATGACAGACAGCCCTGCTTGGCCACCAGCAGGGAGGTGGATGTAAATGTAAACTTGGTTAAGAACCTTCCCCCTGCCCCCTCTGAAAAATAGTCAGCAAAGCTTACTGCATAATCCCATGCATGTCTCCTTAGATGAAAGTCCAATCAAAATTAGTGTGGAGTGAGGAAATCAGGAATTAGGTAGGCATTTTGGTTGCTAGCAGCATAATGTATGTGATCTATTTTTAATTGTATTTCTTCAGTTATGAAATTCTGAGCCACTTCACATTAAATAATTTCCTACACAGAAATCATGTCGACCTTTACTGGGACGCCACAGCCAATAATGGACTTCTCAGCATATGTACACAAAGCATATGACATATGTGACAGGTTGACACACACAATGATCTACATGCAAATTGCAATCCTGTTCCTACACAGAAATGCTTTCCATCTTGGGAAAAATGTGCCACAGATGGATTAGGTCTTAGAGATGCCTGCCTATCATTTGCACTTGAAATACCCAATTGATATACATCTTTATGCCTGTGCCAAGAACATTCACAATCATATCTTAAATTCGACCATTGTACATTTTCTTGGTTTTTTTTAGATGCCGCTAATTGAAACATTCAGTTTGACCTAGGGTTTTCTTCATGTATGCATGCATCATACTTGATCAAACGTTAGAATGTATGCCTCTGGCAAAGACTTACCTCGGAGTGTTCAGAGTGTCGGAGGCTCCATAAGAACTCCAACATTGCCATAAAAATCGCTACGATTAAACCACAGATCAGAACCACGAAGATTCCACCTATATTCTCCATTCCCAGGCCTATCAAAAAGACCAACAGAAAGAAAGAGCAACGGCATTAACACGGCAGGCTAAATTCAATAGGCTCATCTAGCCCTTTGCTTTTCAACCCTGAGCAGGTCTCAAGGCCACCTTTCCCAAATGGATTTTTCTCTCTAAGGACATGTAACCAGAGATGTCTTGGACCCAACCTGAAGCCCCAAACATGTGAACTACACTGTTCATCACATAGAGTAGTCCACATACAAAATCACTCTGTATTACAATCAGGTTAGGCTGGACTTCTTCCCCTCCCCCCCTTACTGTGAGTGAAGGTATAATGCTGGGAGCTGTAGGTCTTTTTTCGGTCTCAGTATGCTTGAGATTACACCCATAGGGATCGTGGGAATAGGATGTTAGCTTAGCTATATTCCTTTTCATACAGGCAAAGTTTGTATGAAAGCCTTGACATTAATTATCCTATACATCAAATCAGGGCATAGAAAGGTTGCTGTATGATGTTAGTTGCCCGGCGACAGCAAACCACTGATGGATGAGTTTCCAGTACGGACTGGCGAATGGTTAAAATAATTGTTCCTTTAAATCATATGGCAAATAGTTTCCCACTACAGACGTACTTAACAGAATAGCAGATGGAATATGTACAAGGAAAAAGCATAATGACAGTCAGACAAATTGTTCTGTACAAATACCTTGTCTCGGTCAAGTGTTTAGAAACTTAGTGAATAGAAGAGGAAACGCGTCAGCAAGCATACAAATTTAAGATAAGATGATAAACGAGACCGCTGCATTAAATAAAAATGCCAGGAACGTAACATATATTTTGATTTGTGTCAATAGCATACAATTATGGTTAATATTTAAAGGAGTATGGAAAAGATCTGAGAAATCTACTTCAGGTAAAAAATGACGGAGAAGGCCTTTCCAGAGAAGCTTTTTATTTTAAACGGGCAAGAACATAGAAGATGTGCAGGGAAATGAAAGGAGAAGGAAAGCCAGTGGCCGAATGAAAAGCCGGTCTTCAGTTTTCCTCAGTTTCTTTCTAGTGTTTGCCCGTTCTCTACCATTGTTGTCTTGAGCCTTTGTACGGTAACTTCATGCACTGTCATTCAAATATCTATCATTCAAAAGGACTGTGTGCCTATGAACCGCAGAAGGAATTTGAACATCAACTTCTCGCTACTGTTAATCACTATTGTTCTATCCCATTCAACAAGGCCAACCAAACGACACCATTCAAGGATCTGTTCCTATATACTTTGGATGGTGCAAAGTCACTCATGCTTTCAGCCTCTGAAACGCTGATTTCCTTTTTCTGTCAAATCACACCGAACACATGGTCCCTGTCTCCCGTCCACTTCAAATTTAACAACAGTGGAATAAGACCAGCAGGTCACAATGTGCTGGCCCAAGATAAAAGCCGCAGTAACTGAGCCTGTCACTCTAGCTAGAGGCATCTAAGCAATACCTCTGTCTCTGTTGCTTGTTACTCTTGGGTCTCAGGTGGACTTAACTGTCGATTGAATTGATGACCACAACCTATACGGTGGCTTGTGCTGGTTATTATGCGCTACTATTAATCACATGACAACTATAAAATCTCCCTTTCCCCTCTAGAACAGTAAATCAAAGCCAGAAGATCAATGATTTATTGACTTCATCTCCACACAACTTTTAGACAAAGCCTTACCACCACCACCACCACCACCACTACTCTTGTAAATCATTGACCTGCTGTTTTATTTTTTGAAGTTGAGGGTCAAGTCTCTCTGCTCTTTTTTGCCATTATTTTTTGCAACACTTATGGGATGGTCTGTACTGCTCAGTAAATCAAACATGTGTAAGAAGAGATGCTTCCACTAGGGTGGCAATTACAGGTCTGGGCAGCCAAGAAAGGAATAAGGGAATCTGGAGGATGCAGGGGAGGTCAAGAGATGGATGCCCAGAGCTGGGTGTTTACCAGACACTGGAGTTTTATGTTGCATCTCCAGCCAATTGCCTGGGAGTCAGTATTTGGAATATTGGCACAAATGTTGAGCAGGCAGGTAGCTCCTTCTGTTTCCTGCCATCTCAAAGTGGCTTTGTTTTAAAAGTTTCTGCCCCTGGATGCAAATGGCCTGATGTTTAACTCTCTTATTGGGAGCAGCAAATACTGAGATTGCTTTGAGCTGCGATATTCCACGGCAAAGGTCATAATAACCCACTATCTGTAGTGCAACCATAGGCACAAATGCTCTTAGACACCCCCCCCCCCCAGGTTCGCACTAGAATGAGCTCCCCTTCTGTTTTTCATGTCTGGAATTGGTCAGGGCTTGCTCTCTTCCTCTGTGCTCTTTGCTGAGTGACAGATCCCTGTGTGCTGCCTTCCCACTCTTTCTCCCCCTGTCAGTAGTAACTATTTCATAATTTATCAGTTTATTTTCATCCCTTTGAAGCTCAGTTATATGTTTGAGTTGTCAAGATAAAGCAATTAGTGCTCTCGCAAATCTCTGGACGTCTGATGCCGGCCAGTGAGGCACTAAAAAATGCTCCTGTAATGCAATCTTGTATCTGCAAAAATGGCCTGGAATCCATTCTGAATGGCTGGAAGTGGCTTTGAGCAGGATCTTAAAAGCAAAATTATATCAGTGTTCATTATGAAAAAATATTTTATATTTTGGGGAGATAGTCAAAGAACTTGAGGGGAAACAAGATGATATCAACTCCCGATTCCTCCTTGGAATTTCCTCCCCCCCCCATTCCAAATTTTGGACCGTCGGAGAAAACTCAATCTTGTTTCTTTCAAATTCTTTCTTGAGTTCCCCCGTCCCCACAGATTCATCTCTATCTATGTTCAAAATCAGATTGTTCAAGTGTCCGGATATCCACTTTTCTTTAACCGACAACAACCTGGCAGACACAGAAAAAGATGACATGCTAGATGAAGCGTGTCCTGTTTCAAGACTGGCAAGTATCCTGGTCAAGGCTCAGATAGTCCCAGGTGTAAATAAAGAGAGAAGCTAATCTAGTCTAAGGTTATACACAGGAATCCGAATAGCGTAGTAGGAGAAGGCAGGGACGAGGTCAACAGCAGACCAAAGGTTGATCTACAGGAGTCAGTTGTGCCAAGAATCAAAGCCAGTCAGGAGGTGTCCAGGAGGGTGGTCCAGGTGGGTTGTTGAGGATCCAGGAATCAGTAAGATCCAGAGAAGCAAGGTGACATGCTGAGGTTAGGCTGACCATATGAAAAGGAGGACAGGGCTCCTGTAACTTTAACAGTTGTAGAGAAAAGGGAATTTCAGCCAGTGTCATTTGTATGCAATTAGTTCCTGGTGAAATTCCCTCTTCATCACAATAGTTAAAGTTGCAGAACCCTGCCTTCTTTTGTATATGGTCACTCTAGTATAGTGCCTGCAACTTTAACTGTTGTGATGAAGAGGGAATTTCACTAGGGACTAATTGCATACAAATGACACTGGCTGAAATAACCTTTTCTCTACAACTGTTAAAGTTACAGGAGCCCTGTCCTCCTTTTCATATGGTCAGCCTAGCTGAGGTTAACTTGCAGTTGTCTACAGCAGAGATCTGGCTCTGGCTGTGCTGATTTATAGCTGGTTGTTAATCAGTACAGCTGGCTAATTAGGCCAGCATGTTGCTTTTAAGGGAGGCCCCAAACTGCAGCCTCTTCTTGCTTCTCTGAGTCATCTCTGTCTCTGCTTCCTGCATTTGGAGGAGTACATGAATGATACTGGAGGGGCCAGGCTGCTCTTCTAATGGTTCCAGGGGAGTGCTGTCAGCCAGAGCCTCCAGCTCTTCACCTGGCTCTGGCTAGGGCCTGCTGTGCTGGCTGTCCCTCTCCTCATCCGACGAATCCTCCTCCAGTTCAGGCATGACAAAGGGTATGCACGCATGGTTGTCCTGCTTGCGTTTCTCGTTCATGCTTGCTTTTCCAAAGAAGCATAAATGAAGGGCACACAAGCCTGCTTGCCTCTGCTTCCTGATCATGTAAGGATCAGGGCCCTTGTGTAAGCCAGCAAACCAGGACTAGATCTACACTAGCACTTTTTATCTGCATTGAAGTGCACCGATAACAGTTGGGGCACATTACACATTCTGTATACCACTTTTCCAGCATCGTTTCCCATTTTTATTCCGTAATATCTGAAATACTGCAACAGATGTCACTGTGTGCGCTATGAGGTATAAACACACAAGAGGAATATAGTGTCACCATGATGGGATCGTATCAACGTGACACGAGGAGGTGTAGACCTGGCTTTTTGTTTCCTTTTAGAGTGACAGTCATTTTTTTCTCCCCCAGCAGTTGCTTTTGGCTGCTATGGTTTCTAGTTCTGGGATGGCGGCCTAAGGCCATCCCTTCAATGGTGATTTGCATAACTTCCTCAGAAGGTCTTGCCCTTCAACTCGAGAAGTTTATTATTAGAGTCTCTGTCATTTACTCTCCCATTTCTAACCGTTCTTTAGATTTGACCATTAACCGGCAGCCACTTCTGATGAAGTTCCATTGCCTTTTAAAAGACCTCAGCGTTTGGATAGCCTCCCTCGAGTGATCTATTTTCTGATGAGCCACGGTGGACATTCATTAGAAGCCCATTTGCCCTCCATATGCCTCTAATATTTGTCATTTGATTGTTCTCACTCTCTTTGCCCCAGGCAAGAACACACAGCGTGAGGCACAGCAGCCGCTGCCTTGACTTTCTCCTCATATTATTAAGAGAGATATCTTGAGTTCAGAGGACTCTAAAACCCCTGAGCAGGAAAGGTGACCCAGGCCTGGAACCTGCGTTGTTCTCCTCATAGCTGTAGATCTTCATTATGAGACAAGTAGCGAAGGAAGGAAGGAAGGAAGGAAGGAAGGAAGGAAGGGGAAAGCCATGAGTTTTACCTTTGGCTCGATGGTCCTCTTCTTTGGGACACTGTCCTCCTTCCCACCACTTCCGCTTCAAGATTTCCAGGCGGTTGTTCTCCTGCAGCTGAAGAATGGCCAAGTCAAACTCATCACGGAAAACAGAACCTGCAAAGCCGAGAGGAATATTTCAGAGGTGGAGCAGGTATGGTATCCGTTTCTTTTCAGCTTGAATCTCAAGTGGGTTGTTTTGGGTGAGTTTGTTTCTCGGAGGAGCTGTAAGTGCATAATTTACTGTAGAGTTGAGACATACAAGGGAATCCCTTAACTTACCCGTTTCAGCTCTTTCAAACTATTTTAGAAAAAGTGTGAGTTAGTCAGGTTTTTGACATTAATTTATTGGATTGCCTCAGTCTTCAAATCGACAGCATGAGAGGATAGGGTTTTAAACCTCTGTGGATACAATATCTAAGAATATAGTGAATTCAAGAGCTGAACTAAGATACTTCTGCCCCTATACATTTTTGTCTCCTGGAAAATCCTACTTAATTTTAGTGGCGAAGCCTAACAGTCACTCAAATTATGGCAAGGAATAGATTATTCATCCATTGGCCCCCTCCTCCTAAAGTAGGGAAACAATCTTTCACCCTGGATGCTTTTCCCTTGGCAATGTTCCAACATGGGAACATAGGTACCTGCCTTATAGAAAGTCAGACCATTGTTCCATCCAGCTTGGAATGGTCCACCTCTACACTGACTGCCAGGCTCTCTCCAGGGTCTCAGGCAGGAGCCTTTCTCAGCTCTAACTGAGATGCCGAGGATTGAATCTGGGACCTTCTGCATGCAAATCGGGTGCTCTGCCATGGAGCTGTAGCCCTTCCCTGAGAAATTAATCCCCAAATGGACTATTTGTCCAAGTCTTTCCAAAAGTGGTTAGGAATCGTTGTCTTCGCTTTGGCTCCTCCTTATGCTTTAATCTCACAGAGCCTTTCAACGTTTGACTGCAGCTCCCACAATGCCCTTGAATGAGCAAAACTGAGATGTGGACAGGAGAAACTACTCCTTATCAGATGTAACTAAATCAGAGCAGGGATGCGTCCACCTCAGCTGTTAGCTATTCTCTTTCCTTCACAGTTCACCTTGGGGGAAAAAACATGGTCACCTTAAAGCTATCCGGCAGGCATCATTATAATGTGGTTCGCAGGATCCACTTAAAAATCAGTCAAAATCATCCCTCATCCCTCCTGCCACACAGACCGAATCAAATTTGAATAAAGAGTAAATGAAATGCAAAAAAAAAAGTAGTGTCAATTAATCATGTTTCAACATTTCATCAGGCAATTGTCCCTCTGAAGCCACATACAAGGGGGCTGCAAAATCTATCTGGCATCTGTTCTGAAACGCTTCCAACCTATTAATGCCCTGATCCTCTGCGGACAGCCCAGAATAGCTAGAATTTTGCTTCACTGCCTACCGACTGGCATGCCAATCCCGTAGCCCTTGGTGTCCAGAAGGCCCCCGACCTGCGTGAGGTTGCAATTGCGCTGGCGGTAATACTCGTTCATGGTGGACTCCAGCAGGAAGGCATAGTTGGAGTTGAGCACTCGTGCAATCCCTTCCTCCGTGCTTTTGACAAAGACGCTCGGCTGCTTGGAGTACATGTAATTCCACATTCGCTGGTATGTCTGATACCGGGAATTCTGGGAAAGAGCAAAAGGAATCCAAGATGCAATGGGAACTGTGATGTTCTACTGTTTGTAGTTGTAAATATATTGCAAAGTTTATTGTTTGTGATATGCATTTGTTTATATCTTTAAAAAGAAGTAAGAATAATAACAGGTAAAGTAAATAACTAGGCCAAAATGTACTTACTGTTTGTAGTTAAAGGTCTAGGTCAGTATGGAGTACCTGGATTGGGTGGCTGTGTGCCTGAATGGAAAGTGAGTGCTGATTGCCTAGTTGTTTAGAGTGCCTGGATTGGTTGGTTGTGTAAGAGTGGGAGGAGCTAGAGAGTGAGTGGAGTGTATATATGTGTCTGACAGAGAGAGCTGACAAGGTGATTGGGGGGAGATTTGAGGGGGATTTTTGAGAGAGACATTGAAAGAGATTTGAGAGAACTGAGAGTATTGAGAGAGAAAGAGAGAGAGAGAGTCTGAAGCAGGATTATTAGATGAGAAGAGTGTTTGATTGAGAGATTGAGTTAAGATTTTAGAGCATAGATTAAATAAGGAACAGTTTGTTAAAGTATAAGAGTTCTGAATGAAACCAATAAACATTGAAACCTTGTAACCGATATGCAATTGAACTGAAGTAACCATTAAGCCTATTGACATGCAATTGCTTATTAATAAATCCTTGTTAATTCCATCTCCTGGTGTGGTCAGTGGGCGTACCTGAGAAGGTACTGGTGGCAGCGGAACAAAGAAGTTATCTGGAGGCCAGGTTGCTGGGCTGCGGTGCTGTGGGGCCTAAATAGTAAAGGTGAGGCAGGGGGCAGCAGCAGCAGCAGCAGCAAATGGTCGAGGATAACCTCACAGGAACAGCCGTTTGGACTCAATGGAATGAGTTGTGCTCCATACCTCCTGCCCTTGTCCTGGGCATTTGAGGGCTGATCCATCTACAGGAAGTGTGGAATCCCTGCTGAAACTTGCACAATGCAAAGAATACTTGAATAAGACTAGAACCATGCCTTAAAGGGAAAGATACCCCCACCCCAATACACAATTGATCACTTTAAATTCCACTTGGGGAAACGTGTCTCCGTAGCCTCAACTATGTATGTTTGTATCACAGATCACAGCAACTCAGGATTCAACAACCCAAACCATGTGTCTACGATCATTTTCTATTTAGAATATGAGTCTAGGGCTGGGGGACCCAAGTTCCGATCCCCACTCAGCCATGAAATGCACCAAGTGGCATTCCTAGAGGAAGGGCAGCATAACAATGTCATAAATAAAACAATCCCCCATACTTCTGACTCCTCTTGGGAGGACTGGACCCAATGTTTTATTTTCTAAACACTTGAGTCAGCTACTACTGAGACAGTAGAGGGGTTATAAGAGCACTGAGGGCTTGTTAAATGGAAGTGCTTAGGCATGTGAACACTGCCTAAGATGCAGACTAGGATAAAAGTCCCTTCACAAGCCAGGTGAGGATCTGTTGTACTGGAAGCACTGGATTCAAATGGAAAGAGGTCCTCCCTTCCCCTATTAACCACACAGCAAAAGGCTTACCTGGAAGAAGGTCATGCTAGAACCTCCATGGATTGTGCCGTACTCGATGGCTGTCTGGTCAGCAAGGTCATCTACTGACTCAATGGGCACATCCATGCGCTGGACAGTGAGAAATGCTGCCAGGTTGGCCGTGTAGGAGGAGATGATGATTAGGGTGAAGGCCCACCTTGGGGGAAGGAAAAGGAGGCAAAAGGCAAATGGAAATTGTCCACGCTTTGCATCCAGGGCTACCCTCACCCCTTTGCCTGGAAAAAACAAGCAAACCTGATTCTGAAAGATACTGGAAGACCCACGGCTCCCCCAGAAGGATTCTGCAAAATGCTCAAGTGTATCAAGGACTGTTGTGGATTTAAGGGGGGAAAGCCAAGTTTTGCTCAATTTGGGCATAATGAAAGGTACACTGCAACACCCTCCCCCCCAAATATTGATGGAAGCTTTCTAGATTTGAGTTCTTGAAGGAACCACCACATCCCCTTCTACTCGTCTTAGTTTTCTCTCTATGGGTCAGATGATTCAATGGCAATTCAAAAGAGGACTGATTGTTTATTTACAATCATCTCTGCATGTATTCTGTACCTCAAAAACACCAATTTCACACTGAGGAAATCCACATTCTGCAATCAGAAATATACATAAATACATTTATGTTGTTTTGGATCCAAAGATTCTGCAAAATGGGCTTACACCTGTCTTCTTTTTGAGCCTTCATCCTGTCTGCAGCCAACACAGCTAGCAGAAAAACAAGGCTGCTGAAAATTCTCAGCATGCCAAATTCATGACCGCATCCTTCAGTGGCACAATGAATGTGTAGTTTTGAAAATGGATGGTGCTACTTGAAAGGGGGGGGGGAATCTCGAAGGAGTCTGGAAGAGGGATTTGCTTAGGGTGCTTCCAGGTGAGGTGTTTCCTGTGCAATTGCCCGACCTCATTCACTGAATTTCGGGGGGGGTGTTTCTTCTGTCTTTTTTCTTATCCCCCCCCCCACCAAAAAAAAAAAAACCAGTTAAGGAGGAAATGATAGTATAGCTGCATCATGCCTTTGGATTCTGAGCGCTAGGAGCCCTCTGTCTGGAAGTACCCTTATTCTCAGGGAAACTGGGTATGCAAGGGCTTCTCCAAATGCGTTGATCATTGCTGGATCCAGAGTCCCAGCAGTGTATCAATGTCCAGTACTTTGGACAACTTCTGCTCTATGACATGTTACCAAAACCATTCATGCTGGCGACGCCACTGAGAACCATCATGGTAGGAAAGATGACCCATGTGACTACTTACCAGACTCCGCTGACGCAGCGCGTGGACAAAGCCCGTGGAGCGATCGTGGATCCCTGTTGCATGAATCCGCCGACAGGAAACCAGAGGCTGTTGCCGAGCGAGTACTGATTGACCAGGAGGTTGCATCTCCCTTGGGAACATGGGTGAGGGCTGTACCACTCGTAGGGCGTTAATCTACGGCATCGAAACAGCACACATTCAATTACGCTGGAGTAAAAACACTGGGCAGCTTGAAGAAGCCCTGGTGGAGGATGTAACTCCTCCTGGGGGCAGAATTTCTCAGTTATTTTACTGAAAATTGGTTTTCCTTGGCTTCTCTTTCCAGTCTCGATTTCTGCTTTGTCCTCATCTCTGACATCTGCCCTGCTCCTTGGAACTGACTCCTACTTGGAACTCACTCCAACACCTGGTTCATCTCCAAGCTTTGGGCTCCTGACTCTTCTCAGATAGCTGCCTAAAGCTCCATGCTGACAGCACCCAATTTTTGATTTGGGGAAACAAATATATAAGCCCCTGTGATTTTAAGTATCCCTTTTCATCTGTCATGTGGATGGGGCAGCGGTGTGGCCACAGGGTCTGTCCCTGATCTACATATATCAATTGTAAGGGAGGGTCCGTAGCTCAGTGAGCAGTACACTGCACATCGTTTGCATGCAGAAGGTTCCAGGTTCAATTTCTGGCATCTCCAGATTGGGCTGGGAAAATCTCCTGCCTGATAACCAGGAGAGCTGCTACCAGTTAATGCAGATGACATTGAACTAGATGGAGCAACGGACTGACTCTGGATAAAGCAAGTCCCCATTCCTGAAAAGACCTCTGTGCATATAAATCGGTGGAGGCTAGGTGGCTCCATTTTGGATGGGGCCATGAATCCATTCTGGATTTCATTCAGAACCAGCCAGAGCTCTAAAGGAGCTGTCCAAGGTGTTAACCCTACTTGGTGGATTGGGTTCAGCACATTGGATAAGTTCCTTGAGAGTTCTGGCTGGTTCTGACTGAAGCCTAGAATGGATACACGGCCCCACCAAAATCAGAGTCACCAGCCTCCACTGGGAGCTCTTCCTCCATGATCAGAAACCCTGGAAAAGCAGAGTTCCTGAATGCATGGAGCTATTTCCAGGTCTTACAATGAACCTACCTATGCTGTAGGCGGATGGGTGGGAGGGAGAAGATGGGAGAGAGCCTACCAGCATGATACCCCTGCGCATACTCATTGTATGCCTGATAAATGTGTGAAAATGGGTACGGAGGCCCACTGGTGGAGTCAAGGGGATGCTGAACGGGTGAGAAATGGAGGTCCGGTGTCCCTTACAGTAGCTATGGGGAGGTTCACAGTGGGCATTTTTAGGCTGCCTCGGTCTGAGAGAAAGTTACACATTTATTGGACTTTTAAAACAATACCAAACCAAACCAACTGGCATTTGAGTTTTTATAACCCGACTGTTCCTTGCAGGCCACAGCAGAACGCCCCGCCTCCCAATGGGCAAGGCCACACTCCCTTCTCAGCTGCAGGAGTGCAAAAACATGTGCACGTGAAGGCGCCCAATTGAAGTGATTAGAGAAAGTGTTATTGATTCTTTGATAAAGCCATTGCTGTTAAGAAAAGCAACCTCAAGAAGGAGGAGTGCTCAACTTTGTGACTCTTAGGTAACTGTGGCTGAAAGTAGTTCAGAAAGCCTGGAATTTTACATGGCAGCTTCGTCTCTGCCTGCAACTCCGAAACTCCAAGAGGACAGTTCTTCAATGCCCAAGGATCTTCTTTTTTTCTATCTTTCTTTGCAGAAGAGAAGTTTGCTCTTTTATATTAAAAACGCACACGCCAGCTGACTGAACTGCTTTAACAAACACATGGGATCAGGCATCATGGCTCTCAGCTAGAAACACCTGATCCATGTGACATTATCTGGGTGTTATCTGAAACCCCTGTCTCCTCTGCAGCACGAATCAGCGCTGACACCGTTAGAAAAGGTGTCAAGAGAAGCAATATCTCAGTGTAGACAGGCCCAGGCTATGTTATCAAATAGTTTCAAATGTGTGTGATGCTGAAAACCATTACTAGCCCATGAATTCAACAGCTTCAGCTCCACCAAGGGACCCCCAAGGGATGGCACACTTTCATTTTTGTAACAGCATTGCAGCTTTGCAGCATTATTACCGCACCTGCAAATGGTGTTGAAATCTCTTGGGCCTCTTTTGCACACTTCAGGGATGCAGTTAGAATGTTTGAGAAGTCCAGCTTTCAGACTAGGAAGAACCAGAGCGATGCTCAGGTGACAGAAAGTTCTGTTTTAACCAGAAGCAAGCGATAATGGAGGTGAAACCTCGATAACCCTTTATGTCCATCAACATCGTAAGAAAGCGACTGAACAAAATGTCTAGCAAGACCTCTACAAAGAAAAGCCTCGAAGGAACTTATAGCTGTGGTCTGCCAAACAGAAACCTTGGGTTCAATCTACTGGGCATTTTGGTCTTAAACACAGGTTGTTGTTGTTAGTTTAAAGAAATCCCGCTTGCTTCCAGAAAGCACACTTATCAAGGAAATTTGTTACAATGTTTTCATTTTGACCTAACTTCCAAATAATTTTTTTTAGGATGAGGCTATGAGTGTGCTTAGTAACAGTTGTGGTGGTTCATTTTAAATTCAAGGAAAGGAGGAATGTTTTGTCTGCATTCCATTTTAACTAATTTGAGGCTAAGGTTGTATTTGTTCTGTCTTCAGAACAACATTGTCACCTCCCAAATATACCTGCCCGGACCCCAAAATAGTCTTCAATGGTCCTTCTCCGGGAGTCCCTGCCAAAGTACGTGAGGTGGGTTGGCTACTAAGAAGAGGGCCTTTTCTGTTGTGGCACCCCGATTGTGGAATGAGCTTCCCAGAGAGTCTTGCCTGGCACTTACATCGTGCTCTTTCTTCCACCAGGTGAAGACCTTTTTATTTTCCCAGGCATTTTAGACTTTCAGTTTCTGTTGTTTTAAACCTGTAACTGTATTTCAAATCTTTGCATTGCTGCTAGGTTATATTTTGGTTTTTTACTGTTATATTACACTGTACTTTTAAACGTTTATATTAGATCTTATGCTGTATTTTATGGTTTTAATTGTTGTGAACCTCCCAGAGAGCTTTGATTATTGGGTAGTATAGAAATGTAACAAACAACCAAACGCTTTCTTAAGTGTATCTTGGCATCTTATTTCAGGCATCCCACACGTGACCCACGATCAGGTAAACACAGACGTTCCCAATCTTGCTTTTGTTTATTTGAGCAAACATGAGGTGAGATAGAGATCAGGCGGGAGGCTTGCTTTGTTTGCAGAGTAATTTTCCAGAGAAGACGTAAAAGTAGGCTGACCATATGAAAAGGAGGACAGGGCTCATGTAACTTTAACCATTGTAGAGAAAAGGGAATTTCAGCTGGCGTCATTTGTATGCAATTAGTTCCTGGTGAAATTCCCTCTTCATTACAACAGTTAAAGCCGCAGGGGCCCTGCCCTCTTGTGTATCTGGTCACTCTAGTATAGTGGCTGCACCTTTAACTGTTGTGATGAAGAGAGGATTTCACCAGGAACTAATTGCATACAAACGACACTGGCTGAAATTCCCTTTTCTCTACAACTGTTAAAGTTACATGAGCCCTGTCCTCCTTTTCATATGGTCAGCCTACGTAAAAGTCTCATTTGATTATTTCAGCCGGATGCTTTCAAAAGGCTCTTGTACCATGGCAAACCATCGTGTTTTGAGTTTTGGGGGAAATCCTTGCTTTACTCCTCGTCCTCTTTTCCCCCATCACCCCTGCCTCAATACGTTCCTGTTCTCCCTGCAATACCACCTTCCATCTTTGCTGGTTTTCACAGTGGCCAGTTTGAGCCTAACTCTGGTTTTCCGCAATGAATTTCATACCTAAGCTGAACAATGGTCCGCCTGTTTGCACTTTGTGGATGCTAATCTCCACATTTCCCCTCAGGAAGGCTAATGCTCCTTCTGTTTAGCCAGCGCCAATCCAACCCAAATACAAACCAATCCTACAGATCTATTTTGCTGCTTCCAGTGTGTGAAACAAGGCAGTTTTGGCATGGGCCTTTTCTAGCAAAGACAAACAGTTCTATCTTGGACAGAACAAGGCATTGGAGACAGAAAAGATACCCCTCTGCTTAGAATGTTTTTTCACCCATCATGGGTCAAACCTTCCATAGTCTACTAGAATCCCTGTAGTGATCTGCTAGTGAGTTTTAAATTTACAAAGCAAGAGTGCATATTCAGGATCTCTTACCATTTAAAGAGCATCAGATTTGTGTCCAATGACCCTGGGCTCTTGCTCAAGAACATAACTAGGGCAAGTGCTATGTGATTTACCCAAAAACAGCCAGTGATCCTCCAAGTTGAATCCTGGTCTACCTTCATCCTGCCCCTATCGTTAGACACTGTGGACTCCCTTCAGGACAGGATGCCACAGGGAGGGGCTGTGCCTCAGTGGTAGAGCCCCTGATTTCCATGCAGAATGTCCTAGATTCATCCCTGGCATCTCCAGACAGGGCTAGGAAAGAAACCCTAGAGAGCTGATGCCAGTCAGTGTCGGCAATACTGGGCTAAGATGGACCCATGGCCTGAGTCAGTATAACTCTGCTATACATGTTCCTATGTTAGACAGCAAGGCGCTGTACCCACCCTTTGCTCTTTGAGCTATGGTTTTAGGGGCCATTTCAATGCTCCTGAAGCTAATTCTTTTACTAGCTTCTCCAAAATCTCCATACAGACATCTCCCGTTACCCGCAATCGAGACGCAGCCCCATACTAGGTTCCTCTATGCAGTTCTCAGAAGCTGACAGTAGGTGGCACTGTGAGGATAGGGGAAAGGGACTGAATGCAGAGCTCAGGGTACCTGGCCACCAAGAAGAGGACACAGCTCACAGCGAGGTAGGCGAGTAACATGAAGAGCCAGACACCAGGAGAAAAAGGATCCAGGAAGGAGAAATAGCCAGGCTTGCGCCCCTAAGATAGAGAAAAGGAAAGAAGAAGAAGAACATACGTGTATGTTTAGAAGCAGACCACATGCATCGCAGTAGCTGGCAGAGGATGCAGGCAAATCGTACTGCGGTTGGCGGTCGGCAAACATCCTAGAAAAAGATGAAGGGTGAAGACGGCAAGAGCTCCTTTGCCAACTTGTGCACCTCTCTGATAAGCATCTCAGAGCATCCTTCATGACCAATCCGTGGGAACAGGTCCAGCCCCTGAAGGACACCCAGGGTCGGTCTGCTCCCTGTTTGACATCCATCCCCTTCCATCTCCGCTCACCTGTCTCCCTCTAACTTGGCTTTTCTATCTTCCTGGGAATCTTCTTTACTGAACTTCCAACTTCTGCTGGCAAATTTGCTCCTTTTTGAAAACAAAAAAGAAGGGAACGAGGCATTTGCCAAGGATGAGGGCTTTCTAGCCAGGAGCCCGGCTTCCTCCTCTGGAGGTGATCAAATGGCCAGATGAAGCATGATGGAAGTAAGTGCCAAGGAGTGGTAGCTACATCCCTGTTGTTTACTCGATGCTCCTGGCATCAATTCTACAGTGATATTATATATATATATATATATATATATATATATATATAGGCCCAGAAAATCGATCTGAAAATGGGGTGGGGGTGGAACCCGCTCCAAATTGAAGGTGCTCGGAAGTTCAAGGCAGTAGTGGCTAACTTGTCTGGTATCTTATCTCCTGGCCTATGTTAGCTGGAGAATGGCTTGTGCCCCGAAATGCGCAGGGCTAATGTTTTCATGGATCAGTTTCCCCACGGGCCCACAGAACTATGGATTTTATGTCGCGTTAACCGCACAGATTAATTGTTACAACGTCATTATCGCACAGTGCAATTGCATCTATTAAGCTAAAGTGCTGTGTAAAAGTAGGGATCCAATCTTTATTCCCATGACTAATTATTATGCAAATGGTTTGGATAAAGTAAAGAAGGCATTTTAGGACACAAAGAACTCAAGTGAGTGAGAGGAATTTTGGAAGAAGCTTCATGTAGCCCCAATCTCCGTCACGTCATTTATTGGCCTTTGGAAATAATGCAAAACAGCTTTACACATCGTGGAATCCACACTGCCAGGCCTTAAGACTGGAAACCAATCTGAATAACTTTCATTCTGGATTAAGTGACTATATAAACAGCTGTGAAGGCATTGCATTTGATTATGCAGAAATCCATCTGTCTGACTCAGTTGGGTTTGGATGAGGTTGGCATTGCAACCAGCCCTGGATAGGAGTGGGGCTTTGGCATGAGGGGCCAGAAGAAGGAATTTAAGCCTGCTCCGCCCCAGAACCTAAGAACCTAAGAAGAGCCATGCTGGATCAGACCAAAGGCCTATCTAGACCAGCACTCTGTTCACACAGCGGTCAACCAGCTGTCGTCCAGGAACCTACAAGCAGGGCATAAGTGCCACAGCACCCTCCCACTCATGTTTCCCAGCAACTGCTGTATATAGGCTTACTGCCTCTGATACTGGAGATAATACATAGCCATCAGGACTAGTAGCTCCTACTTAGTTTTCTTTGGAAGCACGTCTTGCTGCCTACTCAGGAGTTGAACTGTAAGAATTGCTGGTTGCATATGGGCCCGGTAAGAGATTTTTACTCATTAGCCAGATTGACACTGGGTGATAGAGATTTTTGCCTACTTTACATGGATGGCCTTGTGGGGCAGGGCAATGCCTTGCATGGACCTCCCTCTCTCTTTCTCTCTGGACTGCTCCATTGCTCTGTGTTCCACACCACATGAAATGAGGTCCAGTGCCACCTACTGGCCAAATTATGTCATGACGCTATCCACGCAAGTTGAATACAGTGGAAGAACCCTGAAATGGTAGAGTGCACAGCACCACTTTGGTTTGCTGGTGGTACAGCTGCCCTAGGTGCGTGTTCCCCAACATGAACAAGAAATTCCTGTCATGCAAAAGAAAAGCCTGTCAATCAAGGAAAAAGGCTCTGTCTAGCTTAATCCTCCTCTGGATTTTCTTTTCTGCTCCCAGGGAGCTTTTTACCCAAGAGAGATTCAATAAGGTGCCACTCCTACCCGAGCCCACTGGCAGTCTAAAATGCTACAGTCCATCCTAGCCCCTCCAAATTCTACTGGCTCTGTCCCACTATGGTCTGATGCAAGTGTAGGCCAGGCCCTAGGGAAGCGTTAAAGAGTTTGTCACATGGTAGCAGCTGTTTAATGAGCAAAAATCAAAAGCATTAGAAATGACACTGTTTAGAAGAGGCAAGATGTATGGTACAAATGCTGAGGATTACTGCATTTTATTTTTATTTTTAAAACAACCATGCAGGATAACCTATACCATCTCCCCTCTCATCAAATCACTGTTGAAAATATCTCCACAGGTGAAACAAGTTAGTGCAACATCCAAATCCAACCAGTCCGTTCCAGCCTATTCCAAAATTGTGAACGATAGAGGAGGGGGAGGGGTATAAGTGGGTGCTACACTTTCTCAGCTCTTCCAAAGCCAAATGTCCCATTAGAGCCCCTGTGTCAGAAAGCCATACTTGATTAAATCACAACAACCAAAATTGAGGAAAATGACAGGCCCATTTAAACCTGCCATATTTGGTTACTTGCGATAAGACAGTCGGGTATGGAATGGCAGACGGGTGAGGAGGCTGGGAAGGGAAATGGCAAGAAAGAGAAACGACGGGGAACCACGGTCCTACAGGCAACTAAAGAGAATGTCATTAGGGTTTGGAGGGGGCGGAGGGGGGAGGAGACGGCGCCTGGGCAGGCAGGAAATTTATTTGTGGTTATTTGTTAGGAAATGTCTGATGGAAGCCGTAGATTAACACAACGTCTGCTGCAGTTTTCCATGCTGAGATGTGATGGGAAGCGGCAAGGAGAAGAGCAGATGGGGTTTTGGAACACTCTTCATCTGCTGTGCAAACTGGATCTTTAAAAGAAGACTACTGTAATGAGTTCTCATGCCTTCCATTGTTAAATAAATATTTACTGGTTTAATGAGCTAATTGCCACACTGCTCTTATGCTTAATGCTAAGCGACAAGATCCTGCTCCAAAACCAACAGAGGGGCTCTGAGATAGGACAGCTGGCATTTGGGGAGGTATTGAGGAGAAGAGAGAAGGAAAGGGAAGCTATGTACCAGCTGTTCCAACCCAGTGTCCTCTGGGTGTGTTGCACTGCAACTCCCATCATTCCCAGCCAGTTGGGGAAGGCTGGTGTATACTATCCTCAGATTCTGCCTCCAAGCTCTCTGAGCGAGACAGGACAGCGTCTCCTACGGTCCCTTTCAGCAATGTGGCACAAAACATCCAGAAGCATTTCCCAACCCTGGGGAACTGCAAGGCACAGAGAATGAATTGCCAGAATGAATGCAAGGCACGGA